>OZ037940.1:49128113-49699079 GCA_964035585.1 Polytrichum formosum | reverse complement strand
GGAATTTATGGAATATACCTCGAATTAATAAAGGAAAACCGGAGGATGTCAACATGTAACCAGTTGGACTTGCAAACCCTAGGATCTCAACTGATTATGCCCAAAAATCTCCCCAATCACTGTTCTGCGCCCCTTGGAGCGAAAGTGGTGTATGATCATTTGAGAAGGGACCCCGATTGTGTGAATTAATTACCGCCTTCTGTGATGGGGGCTTTTGACTGCTAACAAATGGCGAGGTGAGCATTCTTAGAACTTCATGCTCTCGTCTGGTGTGTTCGACCTGTCTCATTTGAACACGTGTGTCACAATTTTGGTTCAAACGCGAACCCATTTGGTTGATCTAGATGAGGGTTTGCAATCCTTATTTACATCTTCCTCTGTTGTCATGGTCACACTTTTCATCTTGGTATCCCCTTTTTTTTTTTTGGAAAGGGCAGACTTTGTAGAAGGTATGGATGTATCTTATCGATGTTGAGCCTAGAATAGTTACATATTTTGAACATGTAGTCCAATATCAATTGGAAACATTTCATTTTGATGCCGATTCTTAGATCCATGCCTAATCACGTACCACTCAAATATAAGTGTTCAGATTATTGTTGCGCTCGATTTAGGCATGTCTACCTTACCACCCCTTCACTTACTAAACAAACTCAAGATGTTCCGCCTATTGTTTTGTAGGTTTTGGTGCACACTATGAAAACTGTAACCTAGTGGTTGGAGCTTTCTAGGGTTGCAAGCACCGTTCAGGTCGATGTGCATAATTCGGTGTCTAATCTTAAACATACACCTATATTTCAATGATGTATGGTTGGGTGTGAATCTAAGAACGCACACCGAAAAAAACACGTGATGAGAAAAGATTGGAGCACATGCTCAAAAATTGTTGACCATCTAGGCGGAATAGTCAACATAATTGGAGAGACCTATATCATCTTTTCATAACTGAGAGAATATTCACTTTGATGGTGGATGAGATATTCATACAAACCTTCAAATTTCACGAGGAAAGTTGTTATGGGCACAAACTGGATTTGCTGATCATCTCGCACTAATTATGTTTTTCACCTTTTTCATATCCTACGAGAAGTGGGTGCGAAGAGAAAAGTGTCCGTTTAAGACCTGCTTACCTTACCACCAAGCAATGCAAGTTTTTTATGAGTGTTGCTCTCAACTAATGGTTGCTTGAGGCCGACCTAAGCTAAAACACACTATGGAAGCCTATTATTGCAAGGATACTTGACAGAAAGGCTGGGGAGGGGTCAACGGGGTTGGGGCTCTTACCCTGCCACTTCCGCTTTTAAGTGCCACCAACAAGGATGCCATGTAGACTGGGAACTAAAAACTAGGACAGGTGGGAACGCGGCACTGTTAACAACTCTACATGCGTTAAAAACCCAGACTTTAGGGTCAAGTGGGCAGAGAGCCTTAAACATGGCGTGATACGCTACTCAGGTCCCAAGCTCAACGTTTGAGAAAAATACAACCAGATTTCAAGACCCACAGATTTGTAGTAGGTAGGCTGTAGAGGCTAAACAATAATGTTAACATGTGGCTACCCACAAACTTACCTTGTCATCGGATCCAATATCATCATCGGATTCTGGACTTTAAAAGCACTTACATTACTTCATTTCATTATAGTGCCCACTGAGTCACTTTTGGGTGAGAGATTCAAGTGACTCATTCAAAGATTCCCAGGGTTCCTTCTTCCACCCAACTTCCTACTCCCAATGTATATATATTTTCTATACATACCGACAAGAACCTCCGGCGTTTAGGTCCACAGACTTCGACTTTGAGGTTGACGGTGGTGTGACAATTCAACAAGATAGGTTCGCCGACACTGCTAGGAAGCTTCCAGCATGATTCTAGAATAGGAACATCTTCGTACCTGACTCCGTCGCTCACGACGTTATTTAACTTGCTCATGAGTGCAAAACACAAAGTTAGCAAATTCTTTTCCGAGAGAGCCTACTTAGAAAGCTTCAACTTAGCGCTCAAGAATCAGTTTCCCCTCGTGAGATATTGTAGGGGGCTTACTTAGTAGGTAGGGTGTCTGTAAAGGTTGATTGATGGATACGGTTATCTTATCATTCGAGTGAGAAGTGTATAAATCATCATCACAAGTCGGTCACAGCCTCAACCTAGCAAGGTGTTTTTTCCTTCTCTTTTTTGGTTTTAATTTGGGGTGGTTTGTCTTGATTTTGACATTTTGTGTAGTTGAGATGAACTAACAAATCCTTTCAAATTTCCTCCGTGTGTGTGTCTCTGTCTCTCCAGGCTCTACTTTGACCAGTTCCAAGCTCACCGAAACTCAGTCAACAAAGCGGCCACTTAGGTAGGTTCTTCATTGTTTGATCTCTCATACTTGTAAATCATTGTTGTCTATTGTCTTCTAGAAATCTCTGTGTTTCAGATCAGAAACATTCTTAAGCCAGTAAATACTACCTTTAGTATGTCCCTTTCTGATAGAATTCATATTTGAATAGATCCGGTGTCTATTGTCTTCCGTGCTAGAAATCTTTGTGGTTTCATAACATTCTTAACCTATTACAAGTTTACTGCCTTGACCTTTTGAGATGTCTTGAAAGGATTGAACTTGCGATCCCATAATACAAGTTGAGGAGACTTTGAAAGTAGGTCAAGCCATCAACTACTACATCTCCACACCAAGACCAAACATTTCATAAAGTAGTTGCGTTTGAATGTTGTGATGTGTGTTGAAAATTTGACTAGTCGTATCGATCATGCCCTAGATCGAACAATGACTTGCTCAAGGTGGTCTTCCTAAGTTTCAGATTTGGGTGGTTTATATATCCACAACCTAGGTTGTGCACTTTGATTCCTTCTCTCAAGAATGTTATAGTTAGACTTGCTAATTTGTTTAATATGGGGGTTTCCAGGAGGAGGGTTGTTAATTGGTGGCACAAAATTGGTCATACAGGCTAATACGATGCCATTGAAACCCCCTACTGTGAGTGCTGAAGCTTGAAAGTTTTGCTTTCTATGTTTGATTTAACTTATGGATCACTAAATTATCTCATAACCTTCTATTCTATCGGCGCCAGTACAAAATCTAGTCTGGAAAAACGCAACTAATTTCACCTGCAGTCCTTACTGATTTAGTGAAGTTTAAGCGTACAATCTGAGTTCCAAAAATTTCTTAGCTTCATCATCATGCAAGGAATTTTAGATAACCGGATCATGTGTTACTCTCACATCAAATCGGGACCTCATCAGATACATTCATTTAAACTACGCTCATCTGAAATCAATTCGATTAGATCATACCATAACCCTGTGCCAACCAGGTTGCACTTGAGCTAAATTCTGGCAAACAACAAACCTTGCTCTTGCTTCTTGTATTCTGCCAATAGGGAACCTAGAAGTTGAAAGAGGGTTATAATTTAGACGACACCACATATACAAGTGTGTTTTATGGCACTCAATCTTCCCATCTTGCAGATCATTTACCTGCTGCAGCTCAATATCTGAATCTGTGCTCTTAGAAAAAATTCCTGTTTTGCCTTCTAGGTCTGTATATGTTGTAAATGAATATTTGTATGATTGATGGGGTAATATCGGAAGGTCAAATTAGGTGATGGACAATGATATTATATATGTCAAGAAGCTAGCTCTTAGGTTCGGTGACCTTAATTCCTGATGGACTAGTGGTAGAAATCAAGAGTGAGGTTGAGGTGTGCCATTTCGGCCTCAAGTTTCTTAGCTTCATCTGTTATCTCCTTTGTTTGTGTGATGTATTACAACTCGTTTCAAAAACAGGTAGAGTGAAAGTCGGGTAATGGTTTTTTGGTAAGTTTATTGAATGAGTGTTTATGTGGAGGGATGTATAATTTAGAGCCATGCTTGCTTACTCAAGGAAACATGAACACCAGTTGTATACTTCATTCGAGCTTTGTAGGTTAGGAGGACTTTAGAAGTGTCTGCTTGGATGATTTGGTTTCAGTTTAAATCGTCTGATAGGATGGTGCACTTGTGGATTGTGATGCCAGGGATGGCCGAAATTGATTTGGAGCGTACTATGAGTTATTGGGGAAGTTGGTGATTGGGTGGCCAACATGGTCTGAGTTCGGGGCGAATGTAAGATACCAATATGCCACAAATATTCCGACTTACTTTCAGGTGGACAAGTAAAGGGTAGTAGAGGTCTTTGTTGTAATGGAAGGTTTGCTTACAACTCTTTCTATTCTTGAAAGATTCTAACTTACATGACAACACCTCAGGTGTAGTATATAATAAATAATGAGGAGAGTTCTCCAAAGTTTCGGCGATCCCTTTCGTGAGTTGTTCTGGAGCTGTTTTGTTTTGGAGTTGTTTTTGTTCAGTGCGATCCCTTTTGATAGTTGTTCTGTTTTACATGTACTTGTAGACTTTGAGAATAAGTACATACTAACCTCGAAGGTCTTCTTTGTCTTATCTTTGTCCACCAGTGGAGGAAACATTTTTAGCGGCCTTCAAAACAAACAAGAACTATTTACACCTTGCAACACTCTTGAGTTATCCTTCAACTCAACTCGACTTTGGTCGGGAGTTGGTTGTCTTGCATACAATGCCTTCCATATTTGGTAAGATTCGGTGCATTCTTGGAGGTAGTGAGGAGGTTTGAATGGAAAGCTCTGTATCGGGTGTTTTGAAGGTCATACTCATTTTGGCATGCCATCAGGAGGTGCTCGTTATTCACCTCCAAGCATGCATCACAGTTGAAAAGAAAGTATAATTTGATATTGTACGCAAATCAACCAACGGAAAATCATAGGGAACCATCTCTCGACAAAAAGTCCCTTTGAGTTAGAATTGCCGACCAAAAGTCATGTGGACATTTTCATCTTTTGTCGATGTTAAAATAAATTGCGTTTCCAGTTTTCCTTCTGACAATGGTGTGATTTCCACTACAGCTTCCAGAGACATCATTAGGCTCTGCCATAGCGGACTCCACCATGGTTTTGCTCACGTTGACAACTTACAGATCGGTGGGGAGGCCGTTTACGGGGTTTTAGGGTTGTGGCGGCACTAGGGTTAACTGGTGGAGGTGGTGGTGGTGTTGTTTGGAGCTTTGCGGTTTGAAGGTTTTTGATGGTTTGTCGTGAATGGGGAGCTTTGGCAATATTGTTGTTGTATATTTGAAGTGGTCATGTCATGTGGGCGGGAGTGAGATGATGACGACGATGCCGGAAGTGTAGTTTGTAAGTTAGTTTAGGTGGGAGGAAGGAGGCATGGAGGCGAATGGAGGTTTAGTGGCGGGGTTGCAGTACTTCTGGAACTACGAGTTGGTCGTCGTGATTCTTATATTATACTGATGGGGTAACTTACATTCTCTCCTTTTCGCATTTCCCTCAATCCCACAAGTTTATTTTTGCATGCACTTGGTCAAAGCAGGTTCGTCGTTTGCACATGCAAACAAAGGATTGCAGCATCGAAAATGTGAATGTGGGGCAAATGGTGAAGGAGAGAATTTAGAGAGGAGATGGGTACCTCCCCTCCTCCCTCCTCCTCTCCTCCATTACCCTTTGTAATGTTTTGATTTTTAGACATACAGGAAGCGCCGGTGGCGTCACACCACTTGAGGCCAAGCTCAAGGTCGCAAGTTTGGTGGGCCAAGATAAAAGACTTTCGCCCTTACATGTGCCTAAGATGGTGGAACTTTGTCTTTAAAAGTTGGTCTCCACTTATTTTGGATTGAATTTCAAATTCAAGCTTGTGTTCAAGTCAAGTCTGACAATTACAAGTTCAAGTTTCGGCTAGAACTTGAAAATCCTTCCAAAATAAGAAGGAACCAAGCCGCTTTGACCATGTTAGGCACAAACAAACGTTCATATTCTTTCACCTTGGCACACTAAACTTGTAAGCTTGCCCACCTCGAGCTCAAGATCCAAGTATGTGGTTGGCCCTTCATGCATGTGACTGACTGGTGAAAGGTATGGAGAGATGGTTCTCCTGTTGCAACTCATTGCACTTGCATACCTAACAGTAAGTGCAGGTTTCAAAGTTGGAATTATATGCATATATCCTATCGTTATGTCAAAGAACCTCCTTGCAATGGAAATATATATGTGGTAAAGCTTCCTCCGACCAGGTTTTAGAGAAAAGCATGCATCAAGAGGAGAAACGACAAACTTTATGTGCTTGATCGGCACACTAATGTATTGTGCAAGCCTATATAGGCTTCAATGTACATAGGCTTCAAAGGTCGTCTTTGTCTGATCTTTGTCTCTATCTATGAATCTATCGATGTAGCAAATACTTTTAGTGATCTTCAAGTCTAAAATGAACAACAACTAGACTATGCAACACATTATCATGTTCATTTTTTTTGATGTTATAATTTGTCAGGCTCCCGGTTCGTCTTTTGACAACGGTGTTGAACTCTAGGTTGGCCATGGTTGGTGTGTAAGTTGAAGATTGGAGGGGCAATGGCCATTGCGAGGTTTGTTTGGGATGGTGATTTGCAACTCATGGTCACATGTATACATGTAAGCTTGAATAGGAGCTACATAGTAATGTGGATTGAAATATTGGCCTCAAAAACTTTTGGCAGTTGCACAAAGTAATTTTATTACTTAAAATCCCATTCTAACAAACCGTGAGCGGTGATTCTTGGAGGTACATTGTTCATGGTATCAAGTGTCAAATTTGGATCCAATTTTACCACATTAAGCAATCACTTATGATAAATGTCTATCTTGTGTGTTAATTTTTGTAACCTAATAATTATTATAATCATGATAATAATGTTAATGAGTGAATATCTAAATGAATATTTTTTCAAGACATAAAACACATTAGTTTGGATATTCAATAAAAGTTTGACATATAGTAATACTATGAATGCATTCTAATATTAATTACTTTATACAACTATGAGGACCTCTCCCACTTGTGAGTGATCATTTTTAAGCTTCTAAAATTTTAAGATCTTCAATTGATATTTCATACCATATGATTGATGGTTATTGGATGTGGCATTTTGAGGGATATAGACAACATATTTTCATTGGTGGCAAATAGTTCACACAACGATTATAATTACTATATGAAACAATGTAGTGCTTTGAAATGTGTATCATACAGTGAAAGATTATCCTTACTGAAAGTGTTGCTTAGGGATTCGCAAGGTTGATGAATAAGATGGCCTAATTTTGAGCTTATTTTGATTGGTGTTGACAGCAAGAGTTGCTAGTTGAAGTTTGGAATGGAATCAAGTCTTAGTACATCTTCAAATTTACACATGATAAAAGGTGCACATCTTCAACCACATACCTCTATATTTGCATTTGACATAGGAGTATCAATGTGATTTCAACTAGTTTGGCATGCGGTATGGCTCACTTGAGGAATATTTATCAAAATTTGATCATATTTGATTATGGTACTTATTGTACAACTTGTAAACATGTTTCTACAATTTAAACCAACACCAATGATTGTGTGACAATGACAAAAATGGTAAAAGAAAGTCAATGGTGTCTTAATTGACATGAAAGAGGACGTTGACTTTGAATTGTACATGTGTTGTACACAAGTAATGTTGGTCTATATTGGTTGGGTTATTCTCTAATGGAGATGAACTTTTAATGGAAAATAAATCATAAGTTGTTCCCTAGTCTTGATCCTTGAAATGATTGGAATTTCAAAACCAATTGCCAAATGCGTTGTTTCCCTAGAGCTTGTCAAATGATTATTATTGTACTTAATATAATACAGTTCAAAGAAAAAGATGATTTGCAAAATTACATGACACGTAGTAAAGGAGGTTCAATTGGCATTGGCCTCTACTGGGATTTGCATATTAAATTTTGCAGTAAGGCCAAACATAATACTATTTTAGATATCAATTATTTTTGGAGAAAAACAATAATTAGTCCAGTTTGACAAATAGATGAGTCCCTAGGTGGGAATGAAACAATCATGAAAGTCATGTGGATTAGAGTGTTTGTAATGTGTAGTACACATTAGGATATATACTAGTTGTTGCATTATTTGTTGGCCATGCTTTAAGGTTTGGTCATTGCCTCCACTTTGGCGGATGGTCACTTTCCCATTACCTCAGTGCTTTCCATTTCTTAGTGAACTCACAACATTCTTGTACCCTAACAAATTTAGTAATAGCCATAACATATTAAAGTTACTCATTGTTCCCACCTTCAGGCATAGCCTAAAGTAATCCTTGAGTGTATTCAACCTCAAGGCTATGTTCAACCATTACATATTGACATTTTCAATTTAGTTTCACAAAAATGACTGGTGTCATTATGTATCATGCTTATGTTTTCTTGCACTTTGTCTTACTAAAAGAAACTTTTGACAACTTGAACATTGTACGGAAAATTAATCCGATTTCATAGCCATTCAAACATGTTTGAATAGTTCTTCACGATGTAAGATGGTAGTTTTGTGGGCCTCTTACAACTTGTAGCTAAAGGCAATCAGGTTGACGTCCACATGCTTAGTTTTGTAACCATATTACTACAAATGTTTGTGGCATGACCCTATTGTGTTAAAATGCGTTTGATTCACCTAATGTGGATTTCTATTTGGAAACACTCTAATCCATCCTTAATTGTTTTAGGTTTTATGAAGTGTACTTGAAGCAAGAATCAAGTTTTTTTTTCAAAATTTTTTTTTTCAAATTTAAATTTTTTTATGGGTCCTCAAAAGACTACACTAAATATATCAATTAGTGAGGGTGGTATTAATTCAAGTCACATGCACAATCTAGCCAAATCTCAAAGTTACCAAGGGCTGAAGTTGCTATTGAGTGACATTAAATTCATGACTATGGTAAATTCTATGCTCATTTACCATAGATTTCAAGAGAATTAGTGCGTGCTTGTGATTAGTGCGTGCCACATGCTTGTTAGTGAATAGTGCCAAGTGCCGATATTTTCATATCAAGTGTCGGTACTTTAAGTGAATATTGCCAAGTGCCGAGATGAACAATGCCTCCTAATCTTTGATCTAAGATCTTTTGGTGGCATTAATTCATAGCATAGATGAATTTAGTATCACCTTCACAAATTCCCCACCCTCCCTAATTGGTATATTTGGTGTAGTATACATTGAGAAACTAGATGTGGATGGCTTTTAAATTGAATTTTTGCTACACTTTTGGAAGTTATGTTACATTCCTTGACATCACACATTTGAAAACTTGTGAAATTTGTGATATAGAGTTTTGAAGACTTCCAATTGGCAATCATTGCATCATGGACGAGGACTTCATGCCATTGGTGGTCCGATGCTCAACAAAAACGAAGAAGTTGATGCGAGGATCAAATTTGTTGAATGAAAACCAATGTGTGCACATGACAAACATATCATCTCTTCTTGTGGAAGGTATCCAAAACATGGTGAAAACTTTCCATGGCAAGGTCAAGCTTGGATCAAGCATGGAGGACTTGTATCGAGTTATGAAGAGGATTGAGGTAATGATCCAAGATTGTGGTAGGGTTGATTGGGTTCATGGATCACTATGGCAAATGGACAATGAAGAAGAGTTTCGAGAGGTACTCAAAGAGCTGAAATGCAATTTTGACACAATGTGTGGCCAATTTCAATCAATGGGTATAAATGTACATGGCCTTCAAGAATCCATCAACTTCAATCCAATCAAATCTTTGGAGGTGGAGAAAGACCAAAAGGCTTTAATGTCCCGTTTGTTGGCACGTATTCAAGCGACAAAAGAATCTCCCGAAGAGCAAGAGATTGTGAAGCATGCTCATAAGCGGTTGATTTGTCGAATGGATGGAGAAGGCGTTGAGTTGGATGTTGCTAATTTCCCCACATATCATTGGAGTCCCAAATTGACAACATCATTGGGCAATGGTGCTGTTGGACAAGTATATGTGACAAAGTGTTTTGGCCTAGACATTGCAGTGAAGGCTTTCAAAAAGGTTGATGAAAACAACAACTCTATAGCAAATGCAAATTTTAAGAAGGAAGTGGGCGTTTTAGCAGGGTTGAGCCATCCCAATATTATTAAGTTCATTTGTTGTGGTGAAATCTTGGACAACCAAAACTTTGGGAATTACATAGCGATGGAGAAAATGGACAAAAACCTTGCAGATCATTTGGACAACAAGACTTTGAGAAGATCTTATCTTGTTACCATTGATATTATGATGCAGATTGCAAGAGGTTTGTTTTACCTTCACGACATGAATGTTGCTCATCGTGATTTGAAACCTGAAAATGTCCTTGTCAACTTTTGGGGGGACTCTAAGTTGGATGGGATGGGTTATGTGAAAGTGAAGTTGGCGGATTTTGGAATTGCGAAAATCGAAGCCAAGGATGTGTACGAGGAGCCAACTTCGGGAAAGTTAGGAACGCTTGGGTATAGAGCTCCGGAGACGTTTCTCAAGGATGGCAAGACAAATGCTTTCAAAAGCGATGTATTTAGTTTTGCCATGTTATGTTCATATGTTCTCACCGGAACAAATCCATTTCAAGGAATGACTCCATCCTCTATGAAGAAGAGTATGGAGGATGGAGAACGACCAAAGTTGCCCCTTGATTGCCCTAAGTCCTTGGCATCTTTGATAGAACAATGTTGGCGTCTACAACCGTCGGAGAGGCCAACATTTGAACATATTTGTATAAGGCTTGGCAAAGTGAAAGGGGAGCTTTTGGAGAATACCCAAAAGATTTCCAATGGTAGGATGAATCTTAACACCTTTGGGCAAGATGGGTTCTATTTGCTTCAAGCTCTTGTATCTTGTTTTTGGTTGTGGTTCCAAGTGATGCTAAATTGGATGAGAGCATGTGTTTGGTTTATGTCGGGAAAGACGAACGATGTGGATCATGTGAACATTCCCGCTAATACATATGCAAACAAAGGAGAATGCGAGGTGTTAGTTGGATCCATACATTGCATGGAACTCACTAGGACAGGGGCTCAAAATAATGTTGAAGAGGAGCTTGTTGGTATGGAGGAAAGAAAGTTAAAGGTGATGACGGAATTGGATAAACACTCGATAGTGGTCATCATCGGGATGGGTGGAATGGGAAAAACCACTTTGGCAAAATATGTGATGGAGCATATGCGCCAAGAATTTGATGTATCGTGCTTCACCTTCATGAAAGCCCAAGGATGTGGTACTTTAGAAATATTGAAAGAAATATTGAGCAACCTAGGAGTGAATCCCAAGAATGGGATTGACATTGAACAAGGGAGGAGACTTCTCAAGGAAATTATCACCAAGCAAAGAACTCTCATGGTTCTAGATGACATTGGTAGTGTAGATCAAATCCATGAATTGATGGGTATTGAGATCTTCAAAGCGGCCCCTATAAAGAACAAAATGATCATCACAACTCGTGATTGGGGCCTTGTCAGAAGTATTGAAGGCGCTCGACGAATGGATATGGATGAGTTGAACTTGGATGAAGCTATGGATTTGTTTACTATGCATGTCTGTGACAATCAAAGGATCTTTGAAATACCACGTCATGTGGAAGACATAGCCAAGAGAATTGTGGAAACTTGTAGGGGACTTCCTTTAAGCTTGAAGGTTGTGGGTTCCACATTACATGGAATCGATCGCGTACGCATATGGATGAGGACTTTGCAAAGGCTACGAAGGGCAAGATCGTTAGGTTCAGGAAATGATATGGAGCTTTGGCAGTGCTTACAAATAAGCTTTGACGACCTCAAGGATGAAGAAGATAAGAACATGTTTTTGGACATATGTTGTTTTCTTAGCAAAGATTTATTTGTGCGAGGTACGTTAAAAGTGGACAATGCTTTGCAAATATGGAGCAACATCAACGAAAACCCTACAAAATCCTTGAAACATCTTGAAGATATATCTTTGGTCAAGATTGGCAAAGATGGGGGCTTCGAAATGCATGATCAATTACGAGATATGGGCCGCATGATTGTGGAAACACAATCCGACTATATGGGCACTCGCTTGTGGAACATACATGCTACAAAATGGAATGAGGAAATCGGAAAAGATATGAGGCATATGGAAAGTCTTTCCTACAATGAACCAGCAAAAGAGGTCAAATACATGGACATGAAGGAACCATTGCCTTCTCTTCGATTGTTCAATTATCAAGGGTGTGAGAGTTTGATATCAATAGGACCTATTGTGAACCATTCTAAGCATCTTAGTTGTTTGTTGGTGAATTGTGAACAAAAATACATCACATCTAGTAGTGCACAAATGCAAAATCCAATCTCCTCTGTGAAATGGGAGAATCATGTCCATTTGAAGGTTTTGGTGATAAAGGGTGTATCCACGTTAGAAGCATTGCCTAACAATATTTACGGGTTGGTATCGTTGGAGAAAATGGAGATACTAAGGTGTTATAACTTTCAACACTTACCAGAGACCATAGGATCTCTATCGTCTTTGAGAGAAATAAATTTAGGTGGGTGTATGAGATTGGAAAACATCCCTATACAAGTTGGCAACTTGACCTCTTTGACCACCCTCGAGTTACATTATTGTAAGGGCTTGAAGGAGATACCGGAGGCGTTGGGGGCTTTGACCTCCTTGACCACCTTAAATTTGAGTGGTTGTACGGGCTTGAAGGAGATACCGGAGGCGTTGGGGACTTTGATCTCCTTGACCACGTTGGATTTGAGTGGTTGTACGGGCTTGAAGGAGATACCGGAGGCGTTGGGGACTTTGACCTCCTTGACCAAGTTGGATTTAGGTGGTTGTACGGGCTTGAAGGAGATACCGGAGGCGTTGGGGGCTTTGACCTCCTTGACCAGGTTGGATTTACGTGGTTGTAAGGGCTTGAAGGAGATACCGGAGGCGTTGGGGACTTTGACCTCCTTGACCGAGATGAATTTATGTGGTTGTACGGGCTTGAAGGAGATACCGGAGGCGTTGGGGGCTTTGACCTCCTTGACTAGGTTGTATTTAAGTGATTGTACGGGCTTCAAGGAGATACCGGAGGCGTTGGGGGCTTTGACCTCCTTGACCACCTTAAATTTGAGTGGTTGTACGGGCTTGAAGGAGATACCGGAGGCGTTGGGGACTTTGACCTCCTTGACCACGTTGGATTTAAGTGTTTGCATGGGCTTGAAGGAGATACCGGAGGCGTTGGGGACTTTGACCTCCTTGACCGAGTTGAATTTATGGGGTTGTACGGGCTTGAAGGAGATACCGGAGGCGTTGGGGACTTTGACCTCCTTGACCTCCTTGAATTTAAGGGGTTGTACGGGCTTGAAGGAGATACCGGAGGCGTTGGGGGCTTTGACCTCCTTGACCACCTTAAATTTGAGTGGTTGTACGGGCTTGAAGGAGATACCGGAGGCGTTGGGGACTTTGACCTCCTTGACCGAGTTGAATTTATGGGGTTGTAAGGGCTTGAAGGAGATACCGGAGGCGTTGGGGGCTTTGACCTCCTTGACCACCTTAAATTTGAGTGGTTGTACGGGCTTGAAGGAGATACCGGAGGCGTTGGGGACTTTGACCTCCTTGACCAAGTTGGATTTAGGTGGTTGTACGGGCTTGAAGGAGATACCGGAGGCGTTGGGGACTTTGACCTCCTTGACCGAGTTGAATTTATGGGGTTGTACGGGCTTGAAGGAGATACCGGAGGCGTTGGGGACTTTGACCTCCTTGACCGAGATGAATTTAAGGGGTTGTACGGGCTTGAAGGAGATACCGGAGGCGTTGGGGACTTTGACCTCCTTGACCAGGTTGGGTTTAAGTGGTTGTACGGGCTTGAAGGAGATACCGGAGGCGTTGGGGACTTTGACCTCCTTGACCTCCTTGAATTTAAGGGGTTGTACGGGCTTGAAGGAGATACCGGAGGCGTTGGGGGCTTTGACCTCCTTGACTAGGTTGTATTTAAGTGATTGTACGGGCTTGAAGGAGATACCGGAGGCGTTGGGGGCTTTGACCTCCTTGACCACCTTAAATTTGAGTGGTTGTACGGGCTTGAAGGAGATACCGGAGGCGTTGGGGACTTTGATCTCCTTGACCACGTTGGATTTGAGTGGTTGTACGGGCTTGAAGGAGATACCGGAGGCGTTGGGGGCTTTGACCTCCTTGACTAGGTTGTATTTAAGTGATTGTACGGGCTTGAAGGAGATACCGGAGGCGTTGGGGGCTTTGACCTCCTTGTATAGGTTGTATTTAAGTGATTGTACGGGCTTCAAGGAGATACCGGAGGCGTTGGGGGCTTTGACCTCCTTGACCACCTTAAATTTGAGTGGTTGTACGGGCTTGAAGGAGATACCGGAGGCGTTGGGGACTTTGATCTCCTTGACCACGTTGGATTTGAGTGGTTGTACGGGCTTGAAGGAGATACCGGAGGCGTTGGGGGCTTTGACCTCCTTGACCACCTTAAATTTGAATGGTTGTACGGGCTTGAAGGAGATACCGGAGGCGTTGGGGACTTTGATCTCCTTGATCTGTTTGGATTTAAGCGGTTGTGAGGGCTTGAAAGAGATACCGGAGGCGTTGGGGACTTTGACCTCCTTGACCAAGTTGGATTTAGGTGGTTGTACGGGCTTGAAGGAGATACCGGAGGCGTTGGGGACTTTGACCTCCTTGACCAGGTTGGGTTTAAGTGGTTGTACGGGCTTGAAGGAGATACCGGAGGCGTTGGGGACTTTGACCTCCTTGACCACGTTGAATTTATGGGGTTGTAAGGGCTTGAAGGAGATACCGGAGGCGTTGGGGGCTTTGACCTCCTTGACCACCTTAAATTTGAGTGGTTGTACGGGCTTGAAGGAGATACCGGAGGCGTTGGGGACTTTGACCTCCTTGACCACCTTGGAATTAAATGGTTGTACAGGCTTGAAGGAGATATCGGAGGCGTTGGGGACTTTGATCTCCTTGACTAGGTTGTATTTAAGTGATTGTACGGGCTTCAAGGAGATACCGGAGGCGTTGGGGGCTTTGACCTCCTTGACCACCTTAAATTTGAGTGGTTGTACGGGCTTGAAGGAGATACCGGAGGCGTTGGGGACTTTGATCTCCTTGACCACGTTGGATTTGAGTGGTTGTACGGGCTTGAAGGAGATACCGGAGGCGTTGGGGGCTTTGACCTCCTTGACTAGGTTGTATTTAAGTGATTGTACGGGCTTGAAGGAGATACCGGAGGCGTTGGGGGCTTTGACCTCCTTGTATAGGTTGTATTTAAGTGATTGTACGGGCTTCAAGGAGATACCGGAGGCGTTGGGGGCTTTGACCTCCTTGACCACCTTAAATTTGAGTGGTTGTACGGGCTTGAAGGAGATACCGGAGGCGTTGGGGACTTTGATCTCCTTGACCACGTTGGATTTGAGTGGTTGTACGGGCTTGAAGGAGATACCGGAGGCGTTGGGGGCTTTGACCTCCTTGACCACCTTAAATTTGAATGGTTGTACGGGCTTGAAGGAGATACCGGAGGCGTTGGGGACTTTGATCTCCTTGATCTGTTTGGATTTAAGCGGTTGTGAGGGCTTGAAAGAGATACCGGAGGCGTTGGGGACTTTGACCTCCTTGACCAAGTTGGATTTAGGTGGTTGTACGGGCTTGAAGGAGATACCGGAGGCGTTGGGGACTTTGACCTCCTTGACCAGGTTGGGTTTAAGTGGTTGTACGGGCTTGAAGGAGATACCGGAGGCGTTGGGGACTTTGACCTCCTTGACCACGTTGAATTTATGGGGTTGTAAGGGCTTGAAGGAGATACCGGAGGCGTTGGGGGCTTTGACCTCCTTGACCACCTTAAATTTGAGTGGTTGTACGGGCTTGAAGGAGATACCGGAGGCGTTGGGGACTTTGACCTCCTTGACCACCTTGGAATTAAATGGTTGTACAGGCTTGAAGGAGATATCGGAGGCGTTGGGGACTTTGATCTCCTTGACTAGGTTGTATTTAAGTGATTGTACGGGCTTCAAGGAGATACCGGAGGCGTTGGGGGCTTTGACCTCCTTGACCACCTTAAATTTGAGTGGTTGTACGGGCTTGAAGGAGATACCGGAGGCGTTGGGGACTTTGATCTCCTTGATATGTTTGGATTTAAGCGGTTGTGAGGGCTTGAAAGAGATACCGGAGGCGTTGGGGACTTTGACCTCCTTGACTGAGTTGAATTTATGGGGTTGTGAGGGCTTGAAGGAGATACCGGAGGCGTTGGGGGCTTTGACCTCCTTGTATAGGTTGTATTTAAGTGATTGTACGGGCTTCAAGGAGATACCGGAGGCGTTGGGGGCTTTGACCTCCTTGACCACCTTAAATTTGAGTGGTTGTACGGGCTTGAAGGAGATACCGGAGGCGTTGGGGACTTTGATCTCCTTGACCACGTTGGATTTGAGTGGTTGTACGGGCTTGAAGGAGATACCGGAGGCGTTGGGGGCTTTGACCTCCTTGACCACCTTAAATTTGAATGGTTGTACGGGCTTGAAGGAGATACCGGAGGCGTTGGGGACTTTGACCTCCTTGACCACCTTGGAATTAAATGGTTGTAAGGGCTTGAAGGAGATACCGGAGGCGTTGGGGACTTTGACCTCCTTGACCACCTTGGAATTAAATGGTTGTACAGGCTTGAAGGAGATACCGGAGGCGTTGGAGGCTTTGACCTCCTTGTATAGGTTGTATTTAAGTGATTGTACGGGCTTCAAGGAGATACCGGAGGCGTTGGGGGCTTTGACCTCCTTGACCACCTTAAATTTGAGTGGTTGTACGGGCTTGAAGGAGATACCGGAGGCGTTGGGGACTTTGATCTCCTTGACCACGTTGGATTTGAGTGGTTGTACGGGCTTGAAGGAGATACCGGAGGCGTTGGGGGCTTTGACCTCCTTGACCACCTTAAATTTGAATGGTTGTACGGGCTTGAAGGAGATACCGGAGGCGTTGGGGACTTTGACCTCCTTGACCACGTTGAATTTATGGGGTTGTAAGGGCTTGAAGGAGATACCGGAGGCGTTGGGGGCTTTGACCTCCTTGACCACCTTAAATTTGAGTGGTTGTACGGGCTTGAAGGAGATACCGGAGGCGTTGGGGACTTTGACCTCCTTGACCGAGTTGAATTTATGGGGTTGTGAGGGCTTGAAGGAGATACCGGAGGCGTTGGGGGCTTTGACCTCCTTGTATAGGTTGTATTTAAGTGATTGTACGGGCTTCAAGGAGATACCGGAGGCGTTGGGGGCTTTGACCTCCTTGACCACCTTAAATTTGAGTGGTTGTACGGGCTTGAAGGAGATACCGGAGGCGTTGGGGACTTTGATCTCCTTGACCACGTTGGATTTGAGTGGTTGTACGGGCTTGAAGGAGATACCGGAGGCGTTGGGGGCTTTGACCTCCTTGACCACCTTAAATTTGAATGGTTGTACGGGCTTGAAGGAGATACCGGAGGCGTTGGGGACTTTGACCTCCTTGACCACCTTGGAATTAAATGGTTGTAAGGGCTTGAAGGAGATACCGGAGGCGTTGGGGACTTTGATCTCCTTGATCTGTTTGGATTTAAGCGGTTGTGAGGGCTTGAAAGAGATACCGGAGGCGTTGGGGACTTTGACCTCCTTGACCAAGTTGGATTTAGGTGGTTGTACGGGCTTGAAGGAGATACCGGAGGCGTTGGGGACTTTGACCTCCTTGACCGAGATGAATTTATGTGGTTGTGAGGCCAAACCCCCCACCCTTAAGCGTCCGTAGTCCGAGTAGTGGGTTTGGGCTCACATTCCTCCGCGGTATTGGAATTGGACTTGGATGAGTCCATAGTGCAAGGTTCACCCTTCAAGTGGTCTTGGATTTAACTTTGGTCTTTGCTTCCTTTGTCTTGCCATCGCGAGAGTGCTCCACATTCTCCATTAATTTGTGCACGTGGTTTATTTTTAAAGAGAGGATGCAAGTGTTAAAAAACACTATTCTCTATAGTCAATCTCAAATACATTTACTTGTGAAAGCCACACATAACACTAACTAGCATAATGTAACTAACTACTTGTCTATGAGCTAATTAAGTAGGCTATCTACTAAGCTCCTTCATGAACCCATCTCTTTACTTTCTAATTACATAAACCTAGCTCCTTCATAAACCCAACTCCTTCATGAACCCAACTCCTTAGCTTCTAACTAAATAAACCCAGCTCCTTCGTAAACCCAGCTTCTTAGCTTCTAACTAAACAAACCCAGCTCCTTTATAAACCCAGCTCCTTCATAAACCCAGCTCCTTCATGAACCCAGCTCCTTAGCTTCTAACTAAACAAACCCAGGTCCTTCATAAACCCAGCTCTTTACTTTCTAACTAAACAAACCCAGCTCCTTCATAAACCCAGCTCCTTCATGAACCCACAACTTTGTAGTTGTAATCCCCAACTACCTCACTAATTATTCAAGCCCTTAACTAATCTTCCTACCTAATTTTCCTAATTCTACTAACAACCCCTTTCTAATCACACAATTCTTCTCTAATCCTAAAATCCTAAAATCCTAGAGAGGAGAGGGGGAGAGAGAATTTCCTAACTTCACTAAGACTAACTAATCCACACAAGTATATTTTTGCACTCATCACAACCTCAAGTGCTCAACTCTTAAACATGGAACTTGCAACCACGTGTATTCAAAACATGAACTTTAAGTACCACAAATTGGAATCATGAATTAACTTTAAAATCCTTCACGTCAACACTAATTCTACCAAGAGGTCAAGCCCTCTTCAAGGCTAACAAGCCTTGGCTCTCAAACTAAAAACTAGGCACACACATGTGCTCCAATATGGCTTCCCACACCCACACTTATAACTCGTGGGGTGCCTTGGAGCACAAAGGAAAGAGAGGATGAGTGAGGGAAGAATGAGGGATTATATAGTAAGCTTGAGGGGGTGAGCACCCTCAAGGCTCACGATAAGCCCTTGAGATTTCCTCCTACTTAGTAGGCGCCAATCCTATCTTCTAAGCCTTCCTCCCTCAAATGATCAACAAGGATCCTAATTCGAACATTTAACTAGCCTTGGCTTTCTACCTACCACACTTTACCAAACTTGGGATGCTTCAACCCAAACTTAGCCTCCTTCGCTTTCCGCCGCCATAACTTTCTCCCCTTACTTTCCCAAATCGTCGCTCACCACTTAATTCAAACCACGATGCTTAACTCGTGATTTGATTGGTGCTTTGAGAATTTGCTTATCCTCCACCTTGCATTCTTCCTTGGACCTTCCCCATTAAGTGGCCATGATGAGGTGGTCCACTTGTGCGCTCCATGTGATCCTCCATTCATCCCAATTCGAATGCACTTGCCTCTTGAGTCACTTTGGTTGTCTCCATCCATTTGTACTAGCCTACTCACTAACTACTCAATCCAAGTTCTCCTTACCTATCCTCATTCACTCAAATCCTTCCGAAGGTAAAAACACAATAACAACTCACATCCTAGCCTCTTACAACATGGTACTTCTAAGACTAACATTTCACTCTTTTTATATTTTTGTGAAGTAACATGCTACTTCAAAGTGCATCAACTAACGTTTCAAGGGTCTAAGACTAAATGTGGGCACCCTTTTGGGCTCACAATAAGGATTGCCCGAAACACCTTGGGCACAAGGGGGACCCCGGAGTGACACCCGGGACTTGTGGCGCCGTTGGTGAGAGGGCCCAAGTGATCCTAGTGTGGGTGAGGGCCCCGGGCGTTGGGAACGCCTCCCACCCACGGAGACTAGGAGGCATGAGGGTAAGGCCATAAGCTATGCGTAGCTTATGGCGTGCCGATTCTAGAATGCTAAAGAACACCTCATTTGGAGGTGTTAGCTAGAAGATATGGCAAGTTGAGTGGGGTGCTGTCCCGGGACAGCACCCTGGACCAGCAGTGGCCTGGGAGTGGCTCCCGGGACTGCGAACCTTTAAAGTGGCATAACTTCCGCTGTACTTGCCCGAATGGATCAAGTGAGTAGTCCATCGTGATCTACGTGAAATGTAGATCACGATGGAGTGGTCGATTGTTAGAATCGAAGACCGTATGAGGAAGTTATGGGGTTCTGAAGCTGCTGGGGCCTTCTAGGCCCAGCGGCTAAGGGAAAATGTCTACTTGGCCCCAACTCTAGGTAGAGAGACAAAAGGATTCTTGACGGTGGGGTAGGGGTCCCGCGCGGAGGCCTAGAGGCTTATATGGGTGAGGTGGTGTGGCCTCACCCACCCAAGGCCCAACGGCAAGGCCTCCAAGGGCATTGGCCCATTGTGAGGGCATAGTTGCCTAGTAAGGCTCGGGTTGTTGTAGTGTTGCTCCGGCAACACGATGTGGAACATAAGATTGGACTTCCATGGATGGAAGTCCAAATCTAAGAAATGGCTACCGATTGAAGGGTGAGTCCCGAAAACCAAGTAGGAGGTTTGGTCCCCCTCTTACTAAGTGTTGGGTCCGCGGTATTGGGAAGCTAACCTTTCGCATGGCGGTATGCGAAGGGTTAGCGGTCGTAACTCTTGCTAGAATCGAAAAATGGACCGAGTTAGCAATGGGGACCTAGCAAGGGTTGCGACAGTTGTCATCCATCGAACCTAGGATTCTAAACACAGTAATCCCATATCGTTTGGGAGGAAGAGTCTCGTAGTGTATAAAGGACTATTGGGAGAAACTTCCTTTCAAGTTAGTTACTTGGGTTCATTGGGACTTGGTTGGGCTGTGTGCGGCCGGGTCTTGGTGCTGCCAAGTGCAGCGTAATGACAAGTGTAGATCAGTGGTAGCGAGCAGGTGGTCTCCTTAAATGTTATGTTGAATTTTGTTTTGAAAATTGGGAGTGGGAGTGGGAGTGCGCCAGGATGGGGGGGAGGACTCCCACTCCCATTTATTTAACTGAGATTGTTGAAAATTATTATGTTTAATATTTCTTCTATATTTTATATAAAAAATCAAAATTGTTGTTGAATAGATTTATGAATTACCAATATATTCCTATGGTGTAATGTTTATAGCATATTTTAAAATTTCATTACACAATCATTATTTTCTTCATCCACTATGTTTGGTATGAAAGAAATATCACTTTTAACATTATTATTCATATGCTCTCAAACAGTTGGAATGGTTAATAATGAATTCTTAACTTAGAATTCAAAATTTTTTAGATTTCACAGATTGTGATTGATTATTAAAAACCATACAAAAACTCATAACAAAAGATGTTTCAACATGATTCACTCAAGATTTAGCCATAAAACACACAAATCCAATCATTATAATGAAAATCAATACATATTGAGTGACCCATGAGACACATCAATCTCATGAGTCTATAGCGCAGTGGACTCCGTTGCCGAATCCATATCACTAGAAGAGTCAAAAGTATCTTTACCCTCTGATGCTGAATTATCTATGAAATTCTTGACATTTAGACAATAGTTAGGTCTTTGGACTTTAGATTTTTTGTACCAAACTTTGCAAACGCAGATGCAAGTTGCTTAGCATACACTGGAAGGTCAAAGGGCTTCTCTGGGCTTAACAACAGTCTTCTTCTCTTCTTCAGTCCATCCTTTGTCTTCAATCTTTCATTGCTGCAAACCAAACAATTTGAATATTAAGATGATTACTCATTAAAAGTTTGAAAAAAACCACAAATAGAAAAGCAATGAAACTTACTTACTAGGTTTTGGTCGCCGAACAAACTTGCGAGGTACTATGGTCATGGCATCAGGATCTTGTGACGGTGTAATATCTGGCTCATTGGCGATTGCAACAATTGTAGGATTAGGAGCATTTTTCTTCATTGGTTGAAG
Organism: Polytrichum formosum; assembly: GCA_964035585.1. Classification (NCBI taxonomy): domain Eukaryota; kingdom Viridiplantae; phylum Streptophyta; class Polytrichopsida; order Polytrichales; family Polytrichaceae; genus Polytrichum; species Polytrichum formosum. The sequence continues at coordinate 49,677,406 of OZ037940.1, read as the reverse complement.
AATGGCTTCAAAAATATCCTTGTCTGCCTCCAATGCTACAATATGGCGGCCCGTTGCACGCCATGCTGTTATAGATGCACTTGCAAATTTCTCCAATAAACTTATTATCTAGAATAGTATATGTGTTTAAAAAAATTCATAATAATTCACAATAACTGAACTCACCAGTAGATGCTGTACAATCGAGAACTACATCTCCTTCATTGGTAGTTCCCTCAATGATAAATTGGTAGAAGCGTGGATCCTTCTCTCGAGCTCCACGCCAAGGCATACCATTTGTCTTGTTCATCAACATACTATCTTCTGTTGTGTAGTTCATCAAGAGATCGTCTCGTTGAAGATCAACCTTGGCCTTCACCATCATAGCAGAACGTTTGAATGAGAATTCTGATTTTCCCTTTGCACCGATGTCTTTGATCAAGAGGGTGATGCCAAATTTCAATGTCTGCAGGAACAAACCCATAATTCATCTACAAAAAATATGTACCAAAATATATAATTGCAAATGAAACAAAAAATCGATAAAAATTCAAACATCACACCGTAGTAGTATTATCGATGGCTGATGTTAGATGTACTCGATTCATGCCCATCCATTCTTTTCTTTTCACCATATTTGGATACTCCTTACAAAGTCCAGCAATGGTGCTTTTGGCATCTACGCTCCACGAATGAAACACCACAACACAGCCATGGTCTTCCAAATGCTTCTGCGCAAATGTGAATGCTTGAAAAATCATATAATAATCAGGGTCCGAGTTCCAAGGAGGCACTTCATCACACTCCAACATAAACCCAGGGACAGGCAAATTCTCTTGACAATCAAAAATCATGAGATCAAATGTTGGCCAGTTTTTCAACACTCCATCGAACATCCTTGCCTTTCCAAACGCCATCTGCAAGGAAATTTTTTAACTCTTTAGAATTTTCCAAAAAACAATTCTATTATAATATTGCATTGCAAGAATTTAAATGAAGACGGAATATAATTACTTTACCTTTTTGAGAAAATCAATAACCTTAGTATAGCAATTTGGGCCCTCCATGTCTTCATCATCGACAATGTTCGTAATGGACACATTCAGCAACAACTCTTCCGAAGTGACATCGTCATCGTTATCAATGTAAATGATTTGTGTTCCTTGAGTCACCACATCTTCGGTGAAATCAGGCAATAATGTTTTCCTCTTTAACCTGCTGCGAGATGCAACTTGCATGTGGGAGCCTTGGTCCATTGCAGAAGAGGTAAGATCTACACCTACATCGTCCTCTTTCATTTTTCCTTTTGCTTTGACTTTCTCTTCTTTTTTCTTCAGTTTTTCTCTCTCCTTATCAACCAACTTTGCTTGACGTTCGGCTTCCTTCATCCCTTTGTTTTCGAGAGCCATTTGAATCCGAGCCGCCTTCTTTCGATCATTAGTTTCTCTCATTGAAATAGCCCTCATCTTCTGTCTTTCTGAGAGCCCTGCAAACTCATCGACGTCCATGTCGACGACTCCAATGCCCTCTAATGACTTCCGGAGTTGTAACTCCGAGGGATGAGTAAAGGAGATTGGACAATCAATGTACCATCCTCCACCACCGAGATGAGCCGTGGTAAATGTGCGCAGCTGATTAGGTGTATACATGCAGTTTGCAGAATTACGGTCAAGAAAGTTTGAGAGAAATGGAGGCAGGTCCTTCCTCTCCATTGCTCCTTTCCCTTCAAGCTCATACTTAAAATATCTGCAATCAACAAAATCATTAATCGATAACTAAGAAAATCAAAGTGTGAAGGAAGTAGAAAGTATTAATCATTTGTAACAAATATAACAATTTCAAAGATAATACATATAGAAATATAGAAATTATTATGCTTAATTAAATTCTGAAAACACATGAGGTCATCTAGTAAAACTTTGGAAACCTAAAACCAATTCAACGAATACTATACACATACATTTTCAACAATTAACATTGTATTCAACATACCATTCATTTTGTTATCATTAAGAAATCATTATCCTTCTTAGATAGTGGATTTGAAAATTGAAAATCCAAATAAACATTTGTAGAATTTAAGTCCTTACCGAAAAAGAACTCTCCGGACCGCTAGTTGAGATCCTTCAAAGCTTTTGAAGTTGTCATTTTTCTTAAAATTATTGGCGCCTCTGAGATGAGGCAAGAAACCTTGATCCCAGATCTTCCTCCTCCAGCCTTCCAAGTATTCAGGCAATGTTTCTGGTTGCAATGGAACGTTCATGTTAATTTGAATGTTATCTTGCCTTATAACATCCTCGAAGTATTCCATTGCTGCATCCTCAAGCTGGAAAACAAATACAATACATTGAAATGGATAAATATGAAGATCACAGTCATGATTTAAACAATTCATAATCATATTCAATGTAAACATACAATTCTTAAAATTCAAATCATTTGAGATATGACATACATACCCCAGCATACCACACACAACGGTTCAGGAATGGGCCAAGAAGTATCTCTGATACAGGCCTTGGAGGAAATCGTCTTGCATCACGTGAAAGCATAGAAAGTTCCACCATTTGAGAAACTTGATCTTGTGAGTTGGGCTAGTGTTGCAAGTTGCAATCAGTTGCAACTTCTCCAATGTCATTTCAGGAACTTCATTTGCACTCCAATGTTTTTGAACCTGATGTATACATAAAAAATCAGAAACATTCCACTATGACATTTCAGTTTCATCATTCACTGAAAAAGAGAATTCATGAAGTAACTGTACCTCTTCCAGAAAGCCAGCTGTATTAGCCGGATTAGCCACGGCTACGAGCTTGGACATCTTTACATTGAGCTTGCTAGTTTTGTCTTTTGCACCAGCTCTCATAGCTTGTGCGAGTCCCTCAGGAGTTCTCTCATCCTCAGCCGTCATTTCATTATACCTTCGAACTGCTGAATCAGCGGACAAAGCAATCTCTTGCTGCACAATCTCGAAAAAAATTAAATATCAAAGGTAAGTATGAATACAGAACAACTCAATTTACGATGGCAACAATAAATAATTGGTATTGATGAAATATTACCCGAAACACAAATGCTGTGAAAACCTCTTGTGGCATAGAATACCAAGTCTTTTTGGTTTTGTGTGATCCACAACGTTTTAGCTCCAACGGTCTCAGCATCTCCTTGAAGCGATCAATGGGAAGGAGTCCATATTTTTGAACTCTATATAGGGTGTGTACTAGATTTGTCTTCACATGAGAATCTTCAGTGGACCTGAGAAACAATCAACCGGTTCACAATTATATTATTCATTGTAAACGCGACAATTGAAATGGAAACCCAAGTTCTGAAGAGAGCAAAATTCAAATTTCATCTTGTATCTTACTTGTTAATGTCGTGCATAACATGCATGACAAGCTCTATCTTCCCTTTTGTATCCAAGACGATGGAGTCAACAGCTACATGCCATTCTCTATCCCCCGCATGTCTTCTCGTAATGTATTTCATCCACGATATTAAGCGGTGATTACCATCACAGACATAGAACTTTAGGTTCTTCAAAAATCTGAGCTCAGGCACGGACTCAACATGGTCATTGAAAATGACATTCTTTTCTTTCCAGAAAGGATCCCATGAGTCAATCTCATCCTCAGTGAACTTTGACCTCTCCCCAGCTTCATTTGTAATTGTCACATAGAACACAGCATCTCCATCACGATATCCTTTTGCAAACTCGTGTTCTAGAAAGTCTAGATCAGATGATAAGGTTGGCCTTACCATAAGCATGGCCACCATTCGACACAATGGAATTGAAAGTCGAAACAAATGATCGGGCTTCATCCTCAAAGAAGCTATTGTGGTGACAGAGTCGACCTTATGATACTGTCGAAGATCTTCCTCAGAAAAGTCCTTGTCCTCCTCCTCAAATACATCATCGGATAGATCTTCTTGCATGAACTCCCTTTCAATTTCACCATCGATCTCCGGTTGAGGTGAGTCTTCCGTATTCGGAGTTTGAAGAACAGTGTCTTCATTCCATAAATTTGTTGGAGAATCCTCCATCTATAAAAACAATAATGAAAATAAATCAAGAAAAAAGAATCATCTATGTGCTTGCATTGATTCCAATGATGAGAAAATACAATAAATGAATGTAAAAAATGAATTGTTTACTAATACTTTAAGAATCCATTATCCTTAAATGATTTAAGATTGATATTATGTTCATACACCTTATCATTAAAACATGCATAACTCTAAAGCACCATATTCAGAAAGTGAGTGAAATGATATACAATTAGAGAACATCTACTTCATCCTCTAAATCAGAACTCATATCAATAATAACAGGTTTTACTTTAACTTGATGATTGGTACAAGCACAATCAATCATCCCCCGCGTCAATGGACCATCAACGGATCTAGAGACCCAGCTATCTGAGGTATACTCAGTTGATGAACTTTCAGACGACATATATCTAAATGTCTGTTGTCTAGGGGATTTTAGAACTTGAATTAAATGCCTACCTTTTGATAAAAATGACAGAGTGCATGGTCGTTTCTGAGCAAGTAAGCTATCGACTTGTCTTAGCATGCATTGTTCCAATGGATTTGTAGCACTGTGCACAGAAGGAGTATCAGAGTCAATACTTACCAAATCATTAGACGTTTGCTGTTCTTGGGAATCACCGGTGATCTCTACCGTCATGTTCATCGGTGAAAGGGGTTGAGATGGTCTTGCATCTTGAACCTTTAAAAATGCAATATCCTCATCATCTGCAAATTATGGAAGTTGATAAAGCTTAGCCATGACAGTATAACAAGTTTTGAATATTGTAATAATTTACAGAAAATATTATAGCTGATTACATGGATAAATTCTTATCATCTATGACTAAAATTAAATTCTCACAAAGGGCGCATAGACCTACAAGTCAAATAATCTGCAATGCGAAGCAACTAAGTAAAATAATATTGAAAGTCTTACCTTTTGCGGATGGACCTGTTGTAGTCTTTGTCATCCTCTGTAGAGAGAAAACAAAATCATCTCTCAGGCCATGAATGTTTTAATCTAGGAATATGATAATAATTAAGTTAGGGAAATTTATAACCACATAAAAGAAGCAAATGTCGACTCATATGATTTGATATATTCAAAATATATCTTCACGATTAGTAGAGTTCTTATTCTTTCCTTTACAGAGTGAATTGGTCATTCATAAAAGTAAAGGGGTCCTCTCTCCCTCGCAGACTGTACTGTTGGATCCGACGGTTACATGAAGTATGCCAGGGAGACCCAATCAAATCCACGCATCTCAATATCAAAGAAAATTATTATTATTTTGATAGAGTTTGAAAGACTTAAGCAAAGATGCAACAAGAAAATTTAAATGAATTTACTAGCTTTTGAAAATGTTATAATGCTATGTTGAAATGTATATGTCTTGGATCATTCCTCATTAAATATAAACTCCGGTAACCCAGATAGACATTCATAAAGAAATCATAGTTCAATTAACCTGCAAGCAATGATAATCATTTTAAAATTAATCCGCTTCCATTAAGGGGGTCCATCTCCCACGACACTTAGAACTGTCGGATCCGACAATGGCCTAAAAGAAGCCCAAGGGACCCCTCATAATTTGAGTTTAGAATTTGAAATAATCATACACTAAGATTGCTATAAATTAAGAGACAACATCAATTAGGAACACAAGTTTAATAACTAAATATTGCCTCAACGGGTTGAGCCGCATTGTTGATATCTCCAGAAAGCAAGTGATTTTACTTAGTAAATAGGGACATAATTATTATGTTCTTTTAAAAAAAATGATCATGTGAATTGCTCTATGGTTGTAAGACTGAGTATAAATACAAATGAGAAATTAACTAGTGAATAGTTAGGAGGTCCATCTATCCTCTAAATTCATTTGTCGGATCCGAAGGTACTTTAAAGAGTACCAAGTACACCCCAATGAAAGACAGTTCTTTATCAATAACTTGAATTTGCATTCATGGATGACACAATATCTACAAAGAGCTTTAAGATGAAACTAAGTAATAGTTTCATGCTTTTAGTTTATGCTTCTAATTTTAAAAAATCATTAAATCTACTGAATATGTATGTGATGAAATCAATTGTTCATTGAAAATGATTTTAATCAAATAGATTGAGCATCTGCTTTGTTGAGTACTTACATATAGATTCTAAATGAAAATTTTAAAACAATTAAATGCTTGCTTTTTGGGGGTCCACCTGGCGCTCACTAGAGTATTGTCGGATCCGACAATACTTGGAAAAGATCTAGGGGGACCCAAGATTTTATGTTCCCTATAAAGAAAATAAATCTCTGATGGTGAGGATGGTCAATTGCCATGCCGGAAAATTCCTTTAATATAAGAAATCTAATCTGATGAAATTTAAGACCTTTAATTTAAGTTCATTTACCATTGACATGTTAACATGGCTTTGCAAGTGAAAATACAGGTAGGTATTCATTAAATATATTTAGCAAATGTTTATTAAAATGTTGTTGTCTTATAGCTCCAATGATATTCCATTCAATTTCTCTAATCTAATCATTTCAAATCATTGGAATAAAAAATATGAAATCCTAAATCTTTACTCGATTATGATTAAGCAGCTCAAATCGAAATAAGAATGAACTAGACAAATTTTAATGACCATGATCATTGACACTGGTGGAACAATAAGCAAAATCAATTGTGTAAAGAAATAACGATCAACTTGATACGTGCTTTGGGATATCTGAGAGTGAAGACTTAGAATCTGAATGCCAATACATCGAGAGACAACCCTATCATATGGAGAGGAGCATGCAGATATTGCATCACCTTCAGTTGAACTCATTTTACTTGGGGTCCTCCTGTCCCTCCCCACCGTACTGTCGGATCCGACAGTGAGGTGAAGGGTGCCGGGGGGACCCTGAAATTTGAATTAGAAAAGACAGAATTCCAACTAAATTGCATCCTATAGAAGTAAACTAGCAAATATTTTGGAGGATTAAGGACATTGCAAGAAGATTCCTAGATTCAAAATCTTAAGTTATGCATACTCTGGATTGAGATTAAAAAAATTTAAATTCTTCGGGGTCCAGCTGCCACTCCCAAATCTATTGTCGGATCCGACGGTATGGTGACGGGTCTCGGTTGTACCTTGAGATTGAATTCACTTGACAAAATGCATCAATTCTACATCTAAATTACTTTTTCACATCAACAAAGAATGTGGGAATCAACAAAACATTTTGAACTTCATTATTTTCATAATTGAGACTCTTGTTTATTAATTCAAATTCTTGATTTCACATGGGGTCTTGCTAGCCCTCCATATTCAGCTGTCGGATCCGACGGTATGGTTAGGGTTCTCGGTTATACCTAGAAAATTAACTCCTGACTGACAACAGGGCAATAATCCCTATTAAAAACTTTGTGACAAATCAATGAACATAAACTTCACCGAAAGACTCCAAACTCCACCATGACCTACAAATTGAATCTAAGTAGACAAATTGAATTTCAAGAGTTACCCTGGGGTCCAGCTACCCCTCCCCACTGTACTGTCGGACCCGACGGTATGGTGAGGGGTGCCAAGTGGACCCTGAGACTCAAATCTAAAATGAATAAATTGACCTGAATTTGCATTGATGACATGTAGAATTCTTAAAAATAAGGAAAATCAAGACGAGGTTCCGAATATCACCACCAGCATCTGATGTGAAGTGTAGATTGTGAATCCAAGAATAATAATTTTCTTGGGGTCAACCTGTCCCTCTTCGCTCTACTGTCGGATCCGACGGTTTGGAGTTCGGTGCCAGGTATACCCCAGGACTCAAACTTGGAATGATTGGAGACGTGATTTTGCTTCTACGACATGAAAATTTCTTAAAAGAATGAGGACATCAGTAAGACGATCCGAGCATCAACAACAACATTTGATGCGAACAGTACGCAGTGAATCCAAAAAATTTGAGTCTCTTGGGGTCAACCTAGCCCTCTCCACTCGGCTGTCGGATCCGACGGTTTGGTGCGGGGTGTTGGGTGGACCCCAAGACAGGAATTTCAAATGAAAAGGGAGACTGCGTTCTACACCTATGAGACAAAGAAATCTAGAAAATTGAGGGACAACAACGTCGATGTAAACTCTAGATTGTGAATCTAGAATGTAATTATATCGGGGTCAACCAACCACTCTCCACTTTGCTGTCGGATCAACATCATTGCCATAGAATTATACTTCTATACCCCAATCCCAACCAGCACACATTTCCAAGGATCAATGAATTCCATGAGATTAGAAACGTACCTGCTTCAATCTTCGGCCTCGCCCCGCACGAACAGGTGGAACTGGCTGGTCCTCCTTCACTCGGCTCCTCGTGCTTCTCGTCATTCAGCCCTGTCTCAGTTGCTAAAAAAGAAACCAGGTTACGGGCTTTGAATGCAACATAGTTCTATCTGCAACATAGTAGTGTAGTTATCTTTCCAATGATGTGGCACCTCAATAGAATTTTCTATCTGAATCTTTATGGGTTATTAATAATGGGGTTTTCACTTAACAGTATGTGTATAAGTAGAGGTGAGTAGGCAAGAGGTGGAGAGTACATGTGCAAAAAAATGAAGCGTAAATTGACAAATCCTGACAGTGTACTCACATTGAGAATGAGGGCATCTGGTAAGGGGATGGTGCCTGGTTGACATCAAAGTAAGAGTTTCCTGTACAAAGGAGAAAAATTAATTAATCTGTAGATAATGTATTATCAGAATATGTACAGAGGGGCAGGATTTGAGGCTTCCAGAACCCCGTGGACAGGAACGCACAAAACAAAGAAGCTGGGCAACAACGTGTTGTTCAGGTTCTTACTCCACTGACCACCATGGCTCACCTTTTTTTTACTCAATGCCTACTTTCTTGTGTGTTTTGATGTTGAGTTATTTTTACAATCTCACTGAATGAAAGTGAGAAATCTCTCCCATGATCCTCCAAGCGTATGATTCTAAATATACAGTCATTACAACTTACACCACTCTTACCTTGAGATTGGACAAACAAAGAAATCTCTCTCTCTCTCCCTCTCTCTCTCTCTCCTAGATCTACAAACCGCATTGGAAGACCACACAAATACTGAAAATCTCCTTAAACACAAAGTGAAGAGTTTAGGGTTTAGGATATGTTGAAAGCAACGGACTAGAAGAGGATAGTTCACTCAAACTACACCTAACGGCTCCCTGCTTCATCTTGTGTACACTCTCACAACATACTTAAAGGGGGAGAGAAATATTTTTATCAGAATAGTGAGCACTCTTATGGCATATTGTTCTCTTGCCAGTTGGCAACCATTGGAAGCTCAATGTTTTTTAAAATATTCAATGTGGATGACATGATCAACGGCACTGAACATTAACTAGGGTTTGTAAAATGATCTAAATGCAGGCTCAAGTAGAACTCTCAATACATGTAAGTGATCGAGAACACCATCATATAATACATGTGAGTGGACCGACTTGTACAGCTCACCAGCATCCCCTCCCTACGACATCACAAGAACAGATTAATTTATTTTCACATACAAGGCCCAGCGATGGTATCGACATCCAAAAAAGAAAATGAACACTTATGTCGACTTGTAGGATTTTTCTTTGTAGCACAGAGCGTGAAGAAATGGAACCTCATAAACTCAACAAATCCAATCTAGTTGTTAGTTTGAGTTATGCAGGAAAGATCTCCATGGAAGTGACCAGCATGTAATGTTGAGTCAGTGTCGATACATAACCTTTCAGGGTTTCAGTGCTAACTCAACATTACTAATCAATAATTCAACTCATAATTCAATCTTTTAGGACTTGCAACACTATATTTGGTGAGCATTGGTTCAATGTTGTAGTTTCATGTGATTGAAATCAATGTTAATTCAGTGTCCATATATGAAGTTAGAAGTTTGTGACGAAGGATATAAAAAATATGTGTGAGCCTGCTGCAGCATGAAGTCTGTCAAATGCATACTTGGAAGTCAGTGCGACCACAACCTCGAATAAGTAGAGCATCACTAGGGAACACAGGAGTCACCCTCGTCGTCACATGGTATCATCTGCATCCAGGCTAAACCTCTTAGTTTTTCCGAACATTACACAAATGGTTACATTCCGGATCAGCTCATGGCTCTATGGATGAAGATTGAGCAAAGCTCAAATATCAACTCCCGGCCAGAATTAACTAGCGGCCAGCACTGCAACAACATTAATGTGTGCAAGTTCTTCAATGCTGGCAACTTGATTCTAGCACTCTAAGGCACAAAACCTCTCAGGACCTCTCGGGTGATAATATCTCGCGACCTCCATTCCACATGAACAAGACTTGCAGCAGTTTCAACATGACAGAACTTGTATAGAGACTTGCACCAGCAAACCAAGACCTTCAAATTTTTCCTCAAAAGAATTGCAAGCCAACCCCGCGATGATATGTGCCAAAATATTCACATACATATCCTTGCACATCCAGGCTAGCTAACCTCGAACTAAATCCTCAAAAATTCATCCCCGCAAGTTATTCTTCAGGGTATCCAGCAAGTCGGCACAAACAAGAGTTGCAGAAGTTTCAACGTAACAAGAACGTATTATACAGAGGCTTACACCAGCAAAAAACCTTCAAATTTGACTCAGAAGAATTAGAAGCCAACCTCGTGTTGATGAACATACGTCCGGGATATTTATTCACATACATAACCTTTAATGCATATCCAGGCTAATAATCTCGAACTAAACTTCAGCAATTCAACTTCAGCAATTCAACTCGGTCTATCCTCTGCCGGTCGTTAAACCCCACGAGAACATAGATCTCCTCGACAGACAGAAATCCAGGGAGGCTGCAAGGTGATCAGATTCTGCGAAAAGGCTAAACTGCAAGTACCTGCTCGTAACTTAGGTTTCCTCTTCGTCAGAAGCGACCAGCTCCACTTGAGTTGTGATCAAAGAAGGGCAGGGCCGGCGATGGCTGCTACCTTGGTGTTTCGAATTGCAACAGCAGTTGCAGCTGGAACGTCAAAAACAAATCCTACTCACTTAACCCTTCTTACAGTATGCCAGACAAATCGCCGAGTCCTCAAACTTGAACGAATCCTCATGCTTCAATCCCCAGCGCTTCTGGCACACACTCGCATTCCTAAACACTCTGAATTCCCACACTTGGGCAGTAATTCCACAGCAATCGCCAAATCGCCAAATTGTGAGAGCCCAAAACAGCAGGCCGTCCAAAGACACTTCCGAAATCATAACTGGCCATGCGCATCTCAAACTTCCAATATCTAGCAAGCACATTACATTCAACCTGGTCTGTACTACTGCAAGAAATTTGAGAGTGCCGTGAGTTTAAACCTGGTGCAATTTCTGCAGGAGGTCCACTACAGTGCAACACGTTCTGCAGCCAGGAATATGACCTTTGTGTCAATTCTACTTCAAAAAACACACGATGAGATATCCACTGACCTATCAAACCAGCAACTGAAAGGGGACAAGATATCACACCTTCAAGTGCAGCAGTTGTGTAATCGTAACCTGCCCAACCAAAAGTGAAAACAGTAGATACAATCATGACTCTAGTTGAGAGTTCCAACGCTGACATGCTCTTTGCATGGACTCCCAACCTGATGGTATGGATAGCATAGAAAACTGCTGCAGCAAGAACTTCAAGGTCTCCCAAGGTCGCTGTCTGACAACCTGCGGAGCCTTCACTGCCGATGCATTCACATCACAAACTGGATTTAGCCCTTGTCCCTCTACCAAGCAATCAAAATCTCAGAAACAGGGTAAACCTCACATAGACTTTTCAGGCTACTTCACATTGACAGGCCAGGAGGTGAATGAAGTGTACCTGTACAATATGGTGGAGAGGCTCCCAGTTTCATTTCCAAAAACACTCATGAGGAAGACACCAAAGAAGGCGATGACCGCAGCACCCCATGTAACTGTGCTCACACAGCCCCTAGACGCAGCAGAGATGAGAGGAACCAAGTCCGTGATGGTTGAAAGAATAAAGCCAGCTCGGATTGCAGTTGTGCTCCCCAGTGCATTTGTACTGATTGCAAAGTCTTCGGCTCACATCCAATTACTAAACTCGAATTCCGATTGATGCAGGGTAGATGATAACAGGTTAACCATTGCGAAATTGTGGTAAAATGAACAACAACACTCCCCTACCTAACTACCCTCTCGAAGATAAAGGCAAGGAAGCTCCATCCGCAATGCAAAATCGAACCCAAAGTAACAGAGCTCAGAAATGATACAAGCGACTCCACTGAAAATCGTAATAAGATCTACACTTCTTTGTGCCACAAGCTAATTGCATTCAACCACCAATTCCTGATTCCGATTTCCAAGTTACAAGCTAAAAATTCAAGCAGCACTTTGCTGGAGTTACTGCCACTACGATTACACATTGCGAAAACCACTGCACGGAGGATTACCGGGCGGAGAGGGGTTGCGAACCTGTGGGCCTGAAGGGAGAGAAGCCACGGAGAGGTGTCGGGAAAAGAGTTAGGGTTAGAAGCTAGCAAGAGTTGTCGGGAAGAGAGTTAGGGTTAGGCTTACAATTTCATCCATTTTTGGGTAAACGATGAGTCATTTTTCATCCATCACTCGTTCGGGGGGTTGAGAATACAAAAAGTGGGGGTACTAGGAGGTACCTTCAAGACAACTGTCGGATCCGACGGTACTTTTTGCATTGCTATGTAGTACCCCAATTTTTGGTTTAATGAATGTAAAAGCAAAATTTGAAAAGGGAAAGTGTTCTTTGTGGTTGGCAAGAAGATGGCTATTAATTGTGGTAGTAGGTTGTTGAGGAGTATACAGTACAATAATATTACTATGCAACGTTAATACTCGGGGAAGTCACTTAGTGTATTGTTTGGGGACACATGAGCGTACAACACATATTTTTTGGGGGGCTATGTTGCTCATTTACTGCATTTTAGTGGACCCTATATTTTTTAATAATTCTACTTTCTTCAATTTCTTACCACCCTATGTGTAATTATAAATTAAAATCTCCATAATATTTCAGACCTTTCATTATTTATATTTATTTGAATTTTCTATCGTGGAATATTACAACATTTTTTTTGTAAGTTTTTTTGTAAAAATCATAGTAATTACAAAAATGCTTAAAATAATCTAAAATCTTTAGGGAAAATATAAATAATAGTGGTGAACAACAAGGTGTAGGTAGCATGCTTCTTGAGCTTACATAGAAAGAAATTCAATTAAAAAATAATAATTTTGCAGTGTATATTGGAATTTTAGGGTTTTGAGCTTTAAAGTGCTGTAAAATACGTAATTTTAACAATTTTGAGGAATGGTAGATTGAACTAGAAAGCAGATGATAGCCCCATACTTTCTTAATTGGGACTACTCTCATTTGAATCAAGAACTAGGTGAAAATTAGTGTTTGACAAAAATATGACCAAATATGGCCCTCTGGAGCTCTTTAAACGCATAGGGGTCAATGAACGATGATAGAATTCTTGTCTTGCATGGGAGGAACAACCAGAGAATTATACAAACATCAATGAAATGTTCCTCAAAAGTACACTTAATAACCCTCATCCAATGAGTTCATCCATTTTGTAGATGGATTTGTGATCATTTTTCATCTAGTTCTTCAAATTTTCTTACCCTAAACTCAACCTAAAAATTTTAAAAATTCCCTACCAATTACTATAACGCTATTTTAGAAATACTATAAACATAATTTTGGGTATTACAAGTGACCCTATATTATATATAATGTGCTACCTCACATTTCTTCAAGGCTATGGTATATCAAAAAAATATATAATTTTTATCAACCATGAATAAATGTCACCCTATATTTGTTCTCTCATAATTATCTAAATTTTCGATAGTGACTTCCCCGGGCGTTAATATCTTTTGTAATGAAAGATAGTAAATAGATCATCGTGTTTAATGGATGAACGTCTCAAGCTGGCACTCTATATATTTTAGACTTTGATTAAGAATTGCCAGTTAGGCTTTAGTCATTTTTTAAGCTGATTCAATCCAACTGTAAAGTCATATAATTAAATTTCCTCAAATATATTGGAGCGCAAGTTTGTCAGATTCACATACACTTTTGGCACCTGACATCGCCGCAATTCAGCATTAATCTCATTCTAGAAGATTGCAATTTTAAGCATCTAATACGCTCTATAGCCAAGGAATTATTACTATGAATTCCAAATGAACCTATTTTTATTCAAAAGCTGCTGAAAATTATACTTCACCAAATTCTTCGGAACGTGGATACATATCAAATCAACTTTAGGAAAGTGAGAAAACTTAATATTATTGTAATTATATAACCTTTACTCATTTAAATATTGATATTGGATAGGAACTTATCAGAAAGTATTAGCAATATTTGCTACACCATATATGTTGTAGCACATCATCTACTTCAACAAGTTTACAGCAAGAGAAAGTATTCCGCTCTCTTGTTCATAGGATTATTTGCCTTGTACCTTCTGTGTCCCGTCTTGATTTTCTCAATGGCTTGCATCCGAGTTGACGGTCATGAAGTTCCTATTGTGTTTCCAGTTGAAGAGAGTGGATGCGCTAGAGTTCTCTGTCACCTTCTCCATGTGCGATTCAAATTTGTAGAGTCTTCCATATATATTGAGCAAGAGAAAATGTCTGAATCGGGTGAAGTTCAACAGTCTATCCCTATGGTGCGATCTGTACATGATGGAACTCATTGTTGGTTACTCGCTCCAGGAAACTATAGAGCATATGGATTGCCTCTCTCTTTGCTTGCCCCATCAACGGAAATTCGTAGCCGCCATTCAGAAAATTCTACTGTCGATATGCCGAGTGTAGCACAAACTGATTTACTTGGTTCACCACGACAACCTTTGCAGACTCTACATCAGACTACTGTTCTTCGTGCAGTAAAAATAGAGAGACTTGATCCCATCATAGAGTTGTCTTCAGATTCCGAGGATGAATCTCTTCACGTCACTACGCTAAAAAATATGAGTTATGTACCGCTTGTCTCAGGCAAACCGGAGTTGTTGAAATCAATATCCGAAACTCCAATTGACAGTCCATCACACTCGTCTTACTCCCGGCCCCCACTCCATCCCTCAGCAGCTGCCACTGAAAGCATATTGGATTGTTTGAAGAGACTAGCCACAGTGCATCGTTCCCGAAATGAGTTATCAACAATTGATTTCAAGACCATGAAGCATCAACGTGTACCTTTCCTTCCACCAATGTTTGATGGGGATATCATTTTCGAATTGCCTCCCTGTGGATCATCATCGGCTTCCTCAGGCGCTCGAAACTTGGAGGGAATGGACAAACGCTATGATGGACATCCTTGGTGCAAGGTGGTGACGACTAACATTCAGAATGTAGACAGCCTCAAGTTCCGTAAGTCCTATTGCGCTGGTTACCTTGCTTGTCATAATTTAGATTGTGATTACCTAAAGAGAACTTCTAAACGGAACGAAACTGAATGGAGCGGTTATACAAGCAGTCCAGTTGCAGTAGGGGATTGTCCTCCTAAAGATTGTACTCTAGTTTGCAAGGTTTGCAAAAAATTCCCAGTCTGCCTTAATTCATGCAATGCTAGGATCTACTACGTATACAGTGATAGCCCACGAATGACTAGGGCTGCAATTCACTTTGGTAGTCATGCTCATCCTATAGCAAGAGGCATGTATAGGGATTCTGCTGAAAAAATACATGGGTTAATTGCGGAGCAAGTGGCTAAAACACCAACAGCCACCAACTCTGCAATTGCTTTGTCTAGTAAGGATTTCCTTACAGAGTATTTGTTTCACAACGGTGATGGCGAGAAGAGGATGTTGAAGGGAGAAGAAATGGAGGAGGTCATGGATCGGTTTCAATATCTAAGCAGTCCTAATATTCGAAATGTCATCTCTTCATTTCGCTCCAACAATCGGGGAGGTGTCATTGACAACATCATGATCATGAAGAAAGAGTCCAAGTTTGAATTCATTCATGATAGCGTTTTCCCGGGACAAGGCAAAGAGAAGGTGTACATTTTCAAGATGCTCACCGAAGGACCTGGAAGTGGAGTCGACCTTGTCAAGCGCATGCAACCTGAAGGCAATTTACAGAATGCGTGGATGATGTTTGATCACGTGAAGCGATTGAAGGAATGGACAACAATGGCCTGCCATGTGTACGATCCTCATTACAAGAAGGTGATGACCATTGCAACATGCGATATGCAATCTGAAGATACAGAGATTCAGGTACAATTTTGGATGTGTCTGAATGCTGTAATGTTGCGACATGGAGTCGACCGTCCAAACTTCAAAGGATTCATGGCAGATAGTGCTATGGCAAATTGGAATGCGGTTCGTATTGTATATGGATCCGGCTTTGCCTTAGACAAGATGGAGAATCGCGAAAGGACATGCTTGTTGCATTGGACTACTTCACTTCAAAAACATACTAGAAAGCACATCAAGGAAGCATTGCAGGAACAACACATCACGCTTTGCAAACAATATAAAGATGCAAAGACAATGGAAGACGCAGAAACATGTTACCTTGCAATTCGATCATGGTGGTTGTCATCTGGAGCTGCTTCTGAAGATGCGCTCCATCATTTAGATCATTGGCTTGCATTTTGGCACTTCAGATATCGACAATGGGGAGGTTTCATGCAAATGGTAAGCAACCATTTATGTTTAAGTATGTTAACATGTTCCTTTGTCTGAATTGATATTTGCAAATGAGTTTTTTCTTGTACTAAAATGAAAGTTTGCAAGCTACAGTTCGAGTTAATTTTAGAATTTTTGAAATAATGTAAATGTTGGTGGCCTAGCAGGACTTGGGCTTGGAAGAACTAGCTGACATGCCTTCCTGCAATTTGTCGGAAACAGTTCATAATAAATGGCTGCAAATGTCTGGAAACCGAGGTAACAATTTGTTTGACGCCACTTGTGATGACAGTATTCGTGCATGGATGCAAATGACTAACTATCGAGCATACTTAAGGGGGCACGCATCTGGATCTGGTCCATCAAAAGGGGAGTTGAAGTTGAGAGCTGCAAGACGAAGCGGTGATCCTAAAAAATTGGCAGATGCGCTAAACACATTACCAGGAGGTGAAGGTGTTGGTAGTCGAGTACCACATTTGGAAGGCGAAGAGATATTTGGGAGCACAAAACGGAAGTTGGATGTTCCTATCGGAGATGCTGGAGATTCACATCGACCTGATAAGGTCAATTTTTCTCAACCTCGAGTGCGAACGAGATCTACGACGGTTGCAAGAGACTCTTCCAATGCCAATGATATTCAACCTGAAGTGCAAGAAAACCAACATGTTACATCTGCATTTGAAAGTGATTGCGACACCTCAAAATGGCACATTGCAAGAATCAGCCACAAATCAAATGCAAAATGTCAAGCTCAACAACAGGGATCACAAGTCAAGTGCACTGCTCGAATTTCAAGAGGACAGAAGGGAACTCCTGCTCCCACCTACCGTGGAAGAAAAGAAGATTACGGGAGCAAGCGTGAGGTAATGGCAAACTTTTGGTTTTGTTGGGATGACATTGAACGTTGTGTGAAAGGTACAAAGCGGAAGTATGTTATTGATAGGCCGGAGGTGCCAGAAATTTGGCCAGTTTTGACCGGTACCAATCTCACTCGAGAGGAAACGTTTATGTTACAGCATGCCGGCTTTCATCTGCAAGAGCGCCCTACACTATCGCCACGACGACTTTTTAACATGTCTAACATGTTCACAAATGTGTTGTATGACGAACCAGCGCCTCAAGATGCAGATGTGTATCCTACAGTCAGGAACAATCGAGCCATTCGGCGAAACCCTAATGCCCCAACTATAGAGCAGCGGAACAAATGGGAGAGTGCTCGTAATGTTAGAGGACAGATTGTTGCTATCACCATGCTTCCTTTTCCGGGACTGGGTGCAATTGTTTCATTGGAGACCGGAGCGGATCATGACAAAAATGTGTATCGAATTACATTGGGTATGTTTCCAATGTGTACTTGCCCGGACTTTGTGAATATGGCAGTTTCAGCTATTGGAGGTCGTCAATCGTACGTGAACTGCAAGCATTTGTATTACATATACCGCTACTTCAGTAAGATGGACATTCATGAACACAAGTTCATTCATGCACCTAGTTATAGCTTCAATGAATTGAAGCTTATTTTAGTACGTGCAGGGATCATTCATCTTGTGCAATAGATAGAGCTTATTATTTCTCTATTCGTTATTCATATTATATTAATTTTTGTTAGTGAGGTCTCACATTGTTTGACGTGAATAAAATGAGCAATTCTTATGTATTCATAAAGGCATCATGCTTACTTGTAAATGTTGATTTTGATATGTTGGAGTAAATGCTCAAAAAATCACACCTAAATTATTGTGACTAGTACTTCCACAATTCACTATGTTCAGCTACATTAATTACGATAAAATGCAAATAGATTAGAAATGTAGCGTTTCAATCTAACCATACATTATGAATAAACCTAATATTAACACTATTAATATACAAAATGATAATTATTGTCGCAAAAAAATATTATTATACAACGGTCATAGGGTTGGTGGTAATAGGGTTTTTATATGCTATAAATAGTAATATTTTAACTATTTTAAACAAATTTTCCCCCAAAAAAATATATTCGAAATTTATTGTAAAAAATCGGATTTGGGAGCTCAAGGCTCACAGAATTGACGCTCGCAGCTCACAAGCTTAGCGCTCGCCGCTCACATCCTAACGTCGTTGTCCTGGGTTGGTGACAATAGAACTAGCCAACCTCTCAATGTACCTCTCCATGTGCCTAGACGGATCCTCATCCTTAGTTCCATAAAACTTAGGGAGGTGGGATGGCATATCCACCGCCGCCAAGTTTTGTGGAACCACAATGGGTAAACCTCTCGGCCTAACCAATGGATCAATGGGTGGAAAGGGAGGCGGACCCTCTCCCTCCTGAGCCATGGTGACCGGTGTGTCCACTCCTATTCCCCTATCAACTTCTACAGGAATTTCTTTCCTAACCGTATTAGTCTCCTCCGATATCTCGTCACTCAACTTAGAGGTAGTAGCCTCCTCCTCAAGTTGAGCATCTACCTCTAAATTTTCTAACACTAGACTAGTAATAGGATCCACATTCAAGCAACTTTCTATCCCAACTTCTACCTCTTCTATAACTTCATTAATCTTAGACAATCTTTTCCTACGTGTACTCTTTCCTAATCCTAACTCCAATTTAGGTTTGTGAGATTGGGTCTTACCTTGCATTCATGCACATTCGATCAACCCTCACTTGACCACACATACCCCTTGCTATCTTTACTCTTTTTAAT
Source organism: Polytrichum formosum (assembly GCA_964035585.1). Lineage (NCBI taxonomy): Eukaryota > Viridiplantae > Streptophyta > Polytrichopsida > Polytrichales > Polytrichaceae > Polytrichum > Polytrichum formosum. The sequence goes on along the minus strand of OZ037940.1, from coordinate 49,658,055 downwards.
GTTTTCATTTTTTTTGATGTGGTTTAAAATTGAGGAGGTGAGGAAAGAGAACCTGCAAGCCAACTTAAGTGAAAAATCCCAAACAGGGGATAGACATGCTCATGTCAATTCTTAGTCAAGCCGGAGCATCACCTCCGACTCTTCCCTCGAATTCACACTCACTACAATACCGAGGTTGAGGGGCTGACCTTCGCCATGCACCACATCGAAGACCGAGGCATCACCCTCTCGCCTTCAACACGATGCGATGACTAGGGAATTACCCTCCCCAACGGATAACGACAAAAACAAGTACTAAAATCCTTCTTTAATTAATTAATTCACTTTGAAGAATATCTTACCTCAAGCAATTCGCTTCCTCCTGTAAGTTAGCACTCACACTCGACCGTGACTCAATGTGACATTGACAACAACAACTCTCAATCAACAATTCTAATCTAAAACATCAAATTAAAAATCCCTTAACTTGGATACTCATCCCAAGGTGAGTGTCAAAGTTTTCTCTTCCTAAAATTAATTATCCCTCTAAGATTTAATGAGCTAATAATCGTCCTATTAATGTTATGTTCTTATGCCATCCCAAGAGGGTTTAGGGTCGTACCTCAAGCCGCGCTCCTTCCTCAAATGTTTAAATGAAATTGCAATTCATTCCAAAGAAAAGAAAATTCATCTATCCTAACAAATGGCAAAAAATCCAAACCCAAAAAAAATACTCACCTTGCACCGCGTGCTCCTTCCTCACCCTCAAGTTCGTGCCTCCAAGCTTTCAATCCTCCTAAGAAAAAAAAAATGGAATTCAACTAACCTAACCCAATGCCAACAATCAAAACAAAATGAAATGCTTACCACACACCATGTGCTTCTTCCTCTCCCTCAAGTTCGTGCCTCCAAGCTTCCAATCCTCCTAATCCCGCTTCGCTCCCGGCGGACGCACCATTTATGTCAGTCATAAACCCCCACCCTTATGCGTCTGTAGTCCGGGTGGGAGCCCATGACTCACATGAACTTCACTGGCCTTAGTAATCAGTTGTAACTTATATCCATTCTAATTAGTGAATCAATGTACTTAACACCTCCTCCTTTATTAACTCAAACTCAAGTGTTTACAAACACTAGAGTATCACACTCACACAAATCAAAGAAAAATTCAAGTTCAAGGTTGTAGGCTAAATAATATCAACCTAGAGATCTAATGATATAATGCCTCTCACTGAGGTTCATTACTTGATCACAATACACATAGCATATTACCACACTTATCACTAAGCCTACTCCAACCCCGTCATTCAACCTTCATAGGATTCATGAACCCTTTGCTAACCTTCCTATTATTTCCTTCTAAGAGCTTTGTGCCTTCATCTACCTAGTGAGGGAGAGAGAGAGAGAGAAGTAGTCCTAATTGCAAGAGTGAGAGAGTGAGAATGAGCCTCCTCCCTTCCCTTCGGGAGACTACCCCCTTCCATCACCAAGCCTTACCGGCCGTAGATCTAACCATACATCTAACGGTTGGAATTGCCGGCCGTCATACTCTAGCCGTCATCCCTAAAATCCCTAGATCCAACGGCCTTGGTCTTTCATCCACTTGATCCGATGGTCTTCATCGGACTACCTCCTTCCATCACCAAACCTTCCCGGCCGTAGATCTAACCATACATCTAACGGTTGGAATTGCCGGCCGTCATACTCTAGCCGTCATCCCTAAAATCCCTAGATCCAACGGCCTTGGTCTTTCATCCACTTGATCCGACGGTCTTCATCGGACTACCTCCTTCCATCACCAAACCTTACCGGCCGTAGATCTAACCATACATCTAACGGTTGGAATTGCCGGCCGTCATACTCTAGCCGTCATCCCTAAAATCCCAAGATCCAACGGTCTTGGTCTTCCATCCACTTGATCAAATGGTCTTCATCCGTCCGGCTTCATCCGCTTAGCATCATCCACCGTTCGTTGCCATCCTTCATTCGTTCGTCTTCATCCTCCGTTCGTTGCCATCCTCATGTCCTTCGCAAGTATCTTGACTTTTTCCTACGAATTACTTAACTTAAATCTAATTTGACCCACTAACCTCCTTTCTAATTAACCCGCGAACCTTCATAAACCGTGAGCGGTTAGGTGAATATAAGTAAAATGCTTCTAAAAAATGAAAAGTAATTGAGAAGGTTCTACTCACACATATGTAGTAACTTCTTCTCCGTATCCGCCTACAGACTATTCCTGCTTTTACCACTAGCTCATCTTGGGATAGCACTGGTCAATGGAACCAACCGGATTCGAACCCGGGTCGGTCCAGACCTTAATCCAGTCTCCTACACACAACTTGCATCCACAGGCGGATGTGCCAAAATCCAGTGACTATCTATATAGGTTAATAAAACCCCGTTTACTAAACTTAAGCCTTTAAGCCTAGGAACCCCATCAACCAACCTCTAAATAACTCTAATAATTCCTAGTAGCATTTAAGTACTAACACCCTAGCTTCAACTTAATTCAACTAATAACTAAGAACACAACTTGTTTTTATGTTTTTGAATATTTGAACACAACTAAAAGTCCGAGTTTTGTTAATCCTTGCGATTAAGAACACATGTGGGCACCATATTGGGCTCACACGAGGCAAGATTGAGAACTAGCGAGAGTGGGACTGAAGGCCAGCAAGGCGAAGCGAAGGACCAGCCTATAGTAAATACAAAGGGCCAACAACAAAGGAGATGACGAAGCCCAAGAAACATTGGAAAGAATGGTGACTGAAAGATTGAGGAAGAAGACCATGGGTAAAGCAGCAAGTAGGGCTTAAAATATCAACCACGGGATTAGACACCCGGCATGGCAAAAGACGGGAATGCTAGTATGTGAGCATGCAAGTGTGAGCCTATGAGCCTTGAATTTTTTCCTGGTTATGGTTTGTAAATGCGTTGGACGCCTATGACCGTGGAATTACATGTAAGGGTCTATAGTCCAAATGAACAACAACAAAAATGTTGCTATGCCAATTTTGTACCAAAAAATGAACTAATATATGTTCAAATGTTGAGATAATAATAATGTAATTGGATATAATGTGTAAGCAAACTCATGTTGAAAATAAGTGTAGCATGTTAGGATGTCTCACTACAATACACATCAATGTAAAATTTGAATACATCATAACACCATCATAAGGGTGACATTTACGAAGTCCAAAACACAAAATAACAACAAAAGTGGGTTGTAGACATAAATTGGGTTGTAAATATATAGGCTGGATATAAATTGGGTTAGAGGCAAAATCTGCAAGCATTGCAAGCACTAAAATATGAATAATGCCTTAAAATGATTGAGCGATGAGATTGAATGCCTTTGAAATGCCTTTGCACCCTTGAGGGCGCGTTGAATGGAATCTTGAAGGGCAATATCAAAAGTGGGAGGTGTTTTAAGAGGACAATCCAAATATTACCACATTTTTCAAAATGCATAGGATTCCAAGATTTTATGATCCCTTCTGTGAACATGCACTCTTCACTTTCTATGTCAAATAGTTAGCAAAAAAGTGGGAGATTTGGAAATGGCTTTAGCAGGGAATAGGACATATTTGAAGTACCTATAAAACACCCTTTGCATGGCTAGTTTGAAGTTGAGTTGTTTGTCAATGTTATGGTTTTTATGAACCCCCTTATCTATAGCAAATTCACGAAAAAATGCAGTATCCCACAACGATATGTACATTGTTTCCATATAATAAAAAATAATGGGCAAAGGGTCTATACCATCTGGAGGATAGTTGATGGACACATCTAGATTAGCCATAGTAGCATCAAAGAGCTTCTCGGTCTCAATAGCCAACTGCCATATACAAAATAAATATCAATATTTTTCAATGATTGAAAAAAATGAAAGAAATAAGAAGCAAAGAAAAAAAATGAACCAAAAAGAATAAAAAAAATCACCTAAACCCACCAAATAGCTTTATGAAACCACTTAAGAAACTCTATAGCATTGAATTTTGGTTTCGGAAATTTGAGAGCCTCACGAAGAGTAGGTTGGCCGTTCCACCTCTCCAGCCACTTAATCTTCATAGAAGTGTCCATAGTTGAAGTTGCCAACATCCAAAGTTTTTCTTGAGTCATTTCAGGACTCTCATTTTGAGTTTCATAATGAAATTTTATATGCTCTAAGAACAGGGGATTTCCAATGGGAAGTTGTTTCTTCAATTTCGAATGGAAAGTCAATCTCACCCTATCAACAACTTTGGAAACCCATTTATCAACTGCACGTAAAGTCCTGTGAACCACCAAAGTGGTCCACCACTCCGTGGGGTCACTTTAGTTAGGATTTTAGTATTAAAAGTTAGGATTGATAGCGAATTAAGGGAAAAATTAGTTCAATTAGTGTTTAGTTCAAAAAAGGGAAGGAAATTACCGAAGTCTTCGGACCTTCATCCGTGAAGGGAAAAATCTAGTTTTAGGTAGAGTTAGTAAAAATGAAAACTAACTAGGGATAGAAATTAGCTAAGTTAGAAAAAAATAGTTATTTAGGCAAGACCTAGTTAGCGGGGGAAAAACGTAGTTGGTGAAAGCAACTTGCTAAGAGGACTAAATTAGTAGAGCTAGCTAGGCAAGGGTTAGTTTAGTACTTAGTGTGAGTCACGCAAGACAAGTGGAGGAGCTCGGCGTGAAGAAAAATTAGCGCGAAGACTTTGAGGAAAATAGCAAGGGGGCCACTTGGCCCCTTACCAACTTGCTATCAAAAATTAGAACGAATGTGGAAGATTCCCGTCGGAGCCACATCGGCGACGGGGTGGCAACCTCGACCGGGAAGACCCCCGAGCCAAAATTTCGGGAGGGGGTCGGAAAAATGGAACCAGTGGTGGAGGGGTCCAACCCTTTTGTGAAAGGATTTAAAAACCCCCTCCTCCCACCTTGAAAACCCCCTCTTCCCTTTAGAATTTGGGCGAAGCTCTAGTTCAAGATAGTTAGACAAAACTCCCTCTCAATGTGATTAGCGGGCCAAGCCCTACTTCAAAATAGTTAGGAAAAAATCCTTTAGCATCCATTCTCAATGGCCTAAGAGAAAGGCTAGAGAAACTTCTCTACTCTCTCTCTCCTAGTTAGAATGTGTGTTTATTAACACACCAACAAAATTCTTCCTTTCTTTTGTAGAGGTAGGTTGGATTGTAGAATTTCGAGTGAAGGCATTATAGACCTCAGCTGCCAATGCCCTGGAGGCTTAGTTCAGAAGCTAGAACAAAATACTTATCATTTTCTCCTAGAGAGATTTCCTATAGCTACCTATAGCCGTTTCCCATTTGCGATTTGGCCAAGATGACAATTAGTTATAAATTTTCAAAGATGCAGCAAAAAACCGGGTGGTCCTGTGGGTAGCGGCTGCTAGATCAGACCTGCCAGCCCAATCAAAATGTTAATTCTAAAAAATTATATTTTTCCCAAGTAGAACTTTTGTTTAGCTTTCCAGAATTGCTTAGAACGTTTGATTTGAGCATGATTTGAATTAGATATGAATTTTTGAAGACGGGATACATAGTTTGAGAATTCTTGGTTGACTGCTGCAATACAGAGGGTCTGCTGAATTCATTTTGGCTTAACTTGTTAATTTCAGATTTATATCAGATAGATCTTTTCAATATCTTTCCATGGCCATATAGAATGTTTGATTTGAGCATAATGTGAATTAGATATGAATTTTTGAAGACGGGATACATAGTTTGAGAATTCTTGGTTGACTGCTGCATTACAGAGGGTCTGCTGAATTCATATTGGCTTAACTTGTTGATGTCATAATTTTCCTAGTTAGAACTTTTTAATAGCTTTCCAATGATATAAGGAAAGCCTAGATCCAAGTCGTAATGAATTTACTATGAATTTTTGAAGTTAGAAGTTAGATAGGTGGGTTGGAAGGATCGGTTGAATCGACCTCGCACTTCCAACCCTCATAACTTTTGCATTTTTTATCCGATTAAGGTGATTTTTAGATCGTTGGAAAGATAATTAAGTGCACTCAGTAGATATATTATGCTTAGGCTTGAATTACAGTGAAAAAATAATACTTTATATTTTTATTGTTAACTAAGGTACGCTTCCTATCAACTAGTTACGAAGAAGGAAGCAAGGTCGACGCCCGGAAAGTGGAGCAAGCAAGGAAGTAGCGGCTCGGTCTACATCGAGCCCAAATCAACCGAGGAGAATTGAGGTAAATTAATTAACCTTCGCTTTTTATTTAGGGTTGGAGGGAGCGCGGCGAAGGTATGCATTTCTAACCCACTCACCTATCTCGTAAGGTCAAGTGGTTTGATCACTTGACCGCCAAGAGGGTACCCAACTCCATTGTTTTTGGGGTCCCTTGGTATGTTTTGTGGTAGTAGCTTCATTTATTAGCAAGTTTCGTATGTGGTGAAGTCGGGTTAATCACCGACACGACCACTCTGAATGTTGTTGATGGAAAGGTGGGATTAATGGCCCACGAATCCATTATCATGTTGTTGGCCCCAAGGGTTGGAGGTGATGGCCCCAACCCTTGAAGATTGTGCAACAGGTTGAACACACAGGTTGCCTTATTCCCCGGTCCCATCAAGTTGAGTTTTCGTGGTCAAACCGTTTCAAACTAATTAATAACCAACATAATTTGTACAACCCCCGTGGGCAAAAACCAACCGGGAACTTAACTCGGAGGATTGATCCCAACCCCTCCGGCGGCAAAGATCAGAGGGTTAGGGTATCAATCAACCTTCAAGAGACCCGCACAGGGCCTTGAAGGGTTCGGGTTAGGGCGTGCACCAAACAGGTAGGTGGTGATGCCATAATTTGTGAATTTAGTAATATAGACTTTGTATAATCAACCTTAAACTAAGAAGGAAGATTGAGAGGGTGGGACTTAATCAAGGTCCCCCCGTTTAAAGAATTTAATTCATAAGAAGTAAGGAATTAGGTGTGGCCAAGGCAAAAGGTAAGGTCATTTCATTCATTAGGGTTAGGTTGCCTTGATTTCAAGGCTGGTGCGTCTGCGCGTAGACTAGGATAGATTAGGCATTAGGTTAGAAAAAAATAGATAATTCACTTAAGCACTTATTAATCTAGGCACAACCTACCGAAAGGACACGACGCGATTGACAAATCCCTCCACAAATCTAAATACCCATAAAAAAATCATAACATCCGGGTTCGGCTTGGGCACCTGCTAAGGCAGGCCACCCTTACCGAAGGGCTTGTGCGATACTTTTAGGCTCCCTCGGAGGGGGTGCCCAAAAGCACCACAAGTCCAATGTACATGATCCGAGTATTTCTCATAAAATTCTCTTTGAGCAACAGCAACATCCCCCAACTCCTGCTACACCAAGAAAAAAACATATAAGAATATAAAAAATTGCACATAATAAAAATGAGATGCAATAAAAATATGATAGTAGAAATCCAAATGAACAACAAGAATGAAAGAAATATACCAGAAGTGGAAAAAATATGCAAGGAAAATTATTATTTTAGAGAAAATAACATAGTATAGAAATCCATTAAGAGCCTCAACATCCAAAATGAACTAAGTTCTATGTTTGAATTTTTGTTTGGCATCAGCAACAGGGAGGTCTTCTTTGGAGACAAGTTTTTCAAAATATGAAAGTGGTTGCCCAAAAAAATTGAACAAGATTTGTAGAAATATGGGAATTTTAGTTCTTCATGACAAAATAAAACAAACAAGGATAAGATATGGAAAATGAACATCCAATAGAAAAATAAACTTAAAAAATAAGAAGCCAAATAAAAGAACAAACAAAAAGAAAAAAAATGAAGGAATTACCAATTGACTTCATGCAAGGCTGCCAACATAGTTGCAATATCTCCCTTGATGTCCAAAATAATACTTTCAACAACATAATGTCAAGTACAATCATGTGTGTGGTCTCGATGAATAATGGGCAACTATGTTTGCAAATGGTGGTTGCCGTCCCAGACCATGAACATTTTGCCAAAGAAAACTTTGAGCTCCTCATCATTTTGCAATATTTTCTTAAAGGCAGCATTTTCCCGCACCCAATTGTCACTCCGTGATTCAATTACAATATCAATAACATCTACTGTATTGCCCTCATTATTCTCCAAGGCCACGTAAAACCCCATTGTGTTCCATATAATCACAAGCAACAAAATGTGCAACCAAGTTCACAACATCATTTTTCAAGAAAGGCCTAACAACTAGCAATGGAACCATTCGACATAGTGGAATATTGAATTTTTATTTTGCCCTTGGTTGATATCTCAACCGTTCAAGACGGAAAGAGGTGTTGACAACTTCTTTCTTTAAAAATGCATGCAATTGCAACTCCAATTGATCTTCAGAATGTGGTAGAACTTCCATATGGAAAGCACAAAAAGTGCCATCCATATGAAAAATAAAATAAAATAATAGGAATATTTACATATGAAAGAAATCACATATGCAAAGTAAAATGAAATACAAAATAGGGTGGTTGTTAAAAGCCATCCTTATGGAAAAAAATTAAAGTAAGTATATACATGTGTAAGAAATCATATATACAAAGCAAAATGAAATCTAAAAACAATGGCCATTAACGGCCACTCTTATAGAAGGAGAAAAAAATGATGAATATGAGTGTTCAAATGTGAAAAATAATACATGTATAAAGCACACTGAAATGCAAATAAGGATAACAAAAATGAAGAATGTCAATGTTTACATGTAAAAGAAACTATATATGCAAAAGAAACAGAAATGAAAAAAAAATTGTAACGGCCATTCTTATCGAGGATTTTTTTAAGAAAATGAGTGTGTACATCTGGAAGAAACCATATATGCAAAAAAAAGCAAAATGAAAAAATGATAGCCGTTAATGGCTACCCTTAAGAAAGAAGAAAATTGAATAAGTGAGTGTGTACATGTGGAAGAAACCACATATGTAAAACAAACTAACATGAAAAAATGATGGCCGTTAACGACCATCCATATGGAAGGAAATTTGTTTTATGAAAGTAAGTTTTTATATGTAGAAAAAACTACATATGCAAAACAAAGTGAAATGAAATAATGATGGTTGTTCATGACCACCCTTTTGGAAGACAATTTCTTTTATGAAAGTGAGTGTTTATGTGTGGAAGAAACCACATATGTAAAACAAACTGACATGAAAAAATAGTGGCCGTTAACAGCCATCCTTTTGGAAGAAAACTTTTTAAAAGAAAATGAGTATCTATATATAGAAAAAACCACATATGCAAAATAAAGTGAAATGAAAAAATGGTGGCCGTTAACGGCCATCTTTTTGGAAGACAAATTTTCTTGTGAAAGTGAGTGTTTATGTGTGGAAGAAACCACATATATAAAACAAAGTGCCATGAAAAAAAGGTGGCCATTAACGGCCATCTGTATGAAATTAATGTTTTCTTAAAAAACGTGAGTATTTATATGTAGAAAAAACAACATATACAAACAAAGTGATATGAAAAAAGGATAGCCGTTAACATCCACCCGTATGAAAAGAAATTTTTTCTATGAGAGTGAGTGTTTATATATAGGAAAAAATCACATATGTAAAACAAACTGACATGAAAAAGTGTGGCCATTAACGGCCACTCTTTTTAAGTATTTTTTTGGTAAAAATGAGTGTTTATGTGTGGAACAAACTACATATGTAAAACAAATTGACATGAAAAATTGTGGCTATAAACGGCCACCCTTTTGGAAGAAAATTTTTCTTAAGAAAATGAGTGTTTATATGTAGCAAAAACCACATATGCAAAACAAACTGACATGAAAAAGGATGGCCGTTAACGGCCAACAATATGGAATGAATTTTTTTATTTATGAAAGTGAGTATTTATATGTAGAATAAAACCACATATATAAAACAAATTGAAATGAAAAAAACAGTGGCCGTTAACGGCTATTCTGTTGGAAGGAAAGAAAATGATTCATTTGTGTGATTTTATTTTAAATAAATCATGTTGTTAAATGGAGACCAAAACCTTAGAAGGGGAGGCCATCAACAACCATCCTAAACCAAAACACAAAAAATGGATTAAAAAAAGGGTGGCCATTAACAGCTACCCGTTTGGAAGAAAGAGAATAAAAATGAAGTGCATCTTGATCGTTGTAAATTTTTAAAATTTTTAAATTTATTTGTGAAAAAATGTATTTATAGAATATATCATTTACAGTTACTCCAATGTTATACGGAATGTTTGGATTTAATTTCAATTTTAAATAAATCGCCAAACTCTACTGAAATTAATATGGTTAGATTTTCTCCAAAAATCTTCAACTTTTGAAGATTTTGGGTCACATTCTAAGATGTTGCATTTGTTTTTTTGGTTCTAAAACACATAAAATGTAATCATTTTTTTGTGCTATATACCGTTGGAATCGTATTTTTGGTGTGCACAATACGATGTACATCATATACCTTCAAATTTATTTTTAATTTCGGGTTATTCTCTTACTATTTCGTTCATATTTTTTGTCTCCATCTCCGGCTTAGATGGTTGTACCTCCTCTTTATATTGTGTTGTTTTTTGTCCGTCTATGTCTTTGCCATCACATTCCTCCTCTTCATGCTCTTCATTGCATCTAGAGACATTATGTGGTTGAGTTTCACATATAGTGGTTTCATGTTCGAAGATATTTTCCTTTACGGCTTCATATGCTACAATATCTTCATATGTCAAATTTCTTATTGTGCTTGATAGGTCCACTCTTATCATTCGAGGAACACGTATATTCATTCTAGCCCTTGATAATTGTCTCTTACTTGGAAAACGGAAGCTACTTCTCCTCCTACTTTTTTTCCTACCTTCTATTGGAATTACTACTACTAACAATGGACAAATGACGTTTTCTTGTATCTAAACACATTCAGCTTCCCTCTCCACTATATCGTCCATTGGCAACAACATGCATTTTTCTATATTGCTTCATTTACGTTTGTAAACTTTTATATTACATGATGATCTTCATCACTAGCCCACCCCATTGCATGACTAAAAGTTATAAAAGTATAGTTGTTAACGGCTATACTTAGTTTATTTAATATTTCTAAATTATATGCATATATACATACACATATTAGGTCAACGTGCATCATAAATTGTTAGTGCCAATTATAATAATGCCAGTTATAATAGTGTCAGTTCTAATATTGCCAATTCTAATTGTGCAAGTTATAACAGTATCAGTTTTAATATTATCAGTTGTAATAGTGACAATTGTGATAGTGTTGGTTCTAATAAAACCAGTTCTAATATTACGAATTGTAATATTGCTAGTTACAAGTTTTAATAGTACATGTTCTAATAGTGTCATTTGTAATATTGCCATTTGTAATACTATGTGTTGAAATAGTGCTACTTATAATAATTGTTAGTGCCAATTATAAATCTTGCATAAATTAATAACTTCCATAATATACGAATTATGTCACACCCCTCGTTTGGCCCATTACTCGCAAATGCAAGGTTGTGTATTGTGTTAATTATAACCATTATATTTTGTTAATATCACTTCACACTCCATAACTTCTATTTTTAAATGATATTACAATATTTTTTCTATCAAATATTATATAATATTTAATATCATACAATTTTCTTTCGTTTGGTTTAATCCCTCTAATTTCTCATTCTTTATATTCACAACTTTTCTATTCGCCAATACTATCATTTGCTTATTCTGATGTCTTTGTGTTCTTGTGGCTTGTCTGTAGTTTTTTGTTATCTCTTTTAAACCTTTCTCTATAGCTACTATTGTTGCAATAGGTCATGAGGTCCCATTCGTTTTGCCATTGGGTACCAAAGGCTTTGAATGTGTGAATGCCCATGTTTTTCATGTCCATTTTGGATTCTCCCTTCCTTCTATTGTCGTAGAAAAAGAAGTGTTAGGTGACTCTAGTGTTCTCAAAAAATCTATCTTCTTATCAAGATACAACAATCATGAAGGCTTCTACTGGCTTCTTATACATGACGCTCTAGAGTTTACAATATCCCCTCAGAGCTCTTCGCAACTTCGAACAAAATACTAACTCAAGTTTCTCATACGTCTAATGTTCAATACCCATTGTTACATCCAGTACAAGTGAAGTCTCCATTAAATGTTTGTTTTGTTAATACTATCCTCATCAATCTCCAAGGTATTAAACGCGAGTCCCTAGAACCTCAAATAGAATTATCATCCAGTGATTCTGAAGGTATCCAAATTGTGGTGGAAACAGACTATAATATATCGGAATGGTACATAGCAAGAATCTTACACAAATCAAAGAAACGATGTCACGCCATTCAAAAACACACACAAGCCAAATGCAAGTTGTTAGTTCTTAGGCATGGGAAATCCACTGTTGCCCCTACTTATAAAGGGCACAAGCGTGAATATAAGGGCACAAGCGTGATTATAAGGGCACAACAATTGAAATCAAGGAGTTTTGATTTTGTCTAGACCAAATTGCACGTTGGCATGTTCTTACTGGTACCAACCTTACCCGTATTGAAGTCATTGAGCTTGAAGAAGCTGGGTTCTGCCTACAATCCAGCATGTCCATTTTCCCTCGACGACTTTTTTTTTTATCTAGGGTATTTGTCAGCCATAAACTCCCACCCTTATGCGTCTGTAGTCCAGGTGGGAGCCCATGACTCACATGAACTTCACTGGCCTTAGTAATCAATTGTAACTTATATCCATTCTAATTGGTGAATCAATGTACTTAACACCTCCTCCTTTATTAACTCAAACTCAAGTGTTTACAAACACTAGAGTATCACACTCACACAAATCAAAGAAAAATTCAAGTTCAAGGTTGTAGGCTAAATAATATCAACCTAGAGATATAATGATATAATGCCTCTCACTGAGGTGCATTACTTGATCACAATACACATAGCATATTACCACGCTTATCACTAAGCCTACTCCAACCCCGTCATTCAACCTTCATAGAATTCATGAACCCTTTGCTAACCTTCCTATTATTTCCTTCTAAGAGCTTTGTGCCTTCGTCTACCTAGTGAGGGAGAGAGAGAGAGAGAGAGAGAAGTAGTCCTAATTGCAAGAGTGAGAGAGTGAGAATGAGCCTCCTCCCTTCCCTTCGGGAGACTACCCCCTTCCATCACCAAGCCTTACCGGCCGTAGATCTAACCATACATCTAACGGTTGGAATTGCCGGCCGTCATACTCTAGCCGTCATCCCTAAAATCCCTAGATCCAACGGCCTTGGTCTTTCATCCACTTGATCCGACGGTCTTCATCGGACTACCTCCTTCCATCACCAAACCTTACCGGCCGTAGATCTAACCATACATCTAACGGTTGGAATTGCCGGCCGTCATACTCTAGCCGTCATCCCTAAAATCCCAAGATCCAACGGTCTTGGTCTTCCATCCACTTGATCAAATGGTCTTCATCCGTCCGGCTTCATCCGCTTAGCATCATCCACCGTTCGTTGCCATCCTTCATTCGTTCGTCTTCATCCTCCGTTCGTTGCCATCCTCATGTCCTTCGCAAGTATCTTGATTTTTTCCTACGAATTACTTAACTTAAATCTAATTTGACCCACTAACCTCCTTTCTAATTAACCCGCGAACCTTCATAAACCGTGAGCGGTTAGGTGAATATAAGTAAAATGCTTCTAAAAAATGAAAAGTAATTGAGAAGGTTCTACTCACACATATGTAGTAACTTCTTCTCCGTATCCGCCTACAGACTATTCCTGCTTTTACCACTAGCTCATCTTGGGATAGCACTGGTCAATGGAACCAACCGGATTCGAACCCGGGTCGGTCCAGACCTTAATCCAGTCTCTTACACACAACTCGCATCCACAGGCGGATGTGCCAAAATCCAGTGACTATCTATATAGGTTAATAAAACCCCGTTTACTAAACTTAAGCCTTTAAGCCTAGGAACCCCATCAACCAACCTCTAAATAACTCTAATAATTCCTAGTAGCATTTAAGTACTAACACCCTAGCTTCAACTTAATTCAACTAATAACTAAGAACACAATTTGTTTTTATGCTTTTGAATATTTGAACACAACTAAAAGTCCGAGTTTTGTTAATCCTTGCGATTAAGAACACATGTGGGCACCATATTGGGCTCACATAATTGGCGACCATCTGGGACTGAATCCAGTATCTCTTGCTGGAGGGCAAGTCGCCATCACGCCCTGTACTCCTTGCATCGACTGCCGGATGTGCGGGTTGGGAAGCTCTCCCCATTCAATGTCTCCAATTGAAGTGAGTTGTTCGGAAATGCCTCCCGAACGAGGTAAGGACCCAACCAAACCGCATCAAACTTACCCGGAAATTCGAGTTTTCTAGCATCTTGAATAAGCACCATCATTCCTGGCCGTAGGGCCCTCTTCTTATGTCGTTTGTCGAAGGTGATCTTTCTTCGGCGTTGGATGGCCTCAACATGCTGAGCCGCCGTCCTTCTCCTCTCATCCAACTCCTCTAGGTCTGTCAGTCGATTCTTCAAGGACTGACTATCTGTAAGGCGTGAGCCAATGGCAACTCTAAGTGACTCTACCTCAAACTCAATGGGAAGTGTGGCTTCCAACCCATACACCAACGAGAATGGAGTGGCCTGAGTTGTCACCTTGAAGGTTGTTCGATAAGCCCACAATGCCGCCGTCAACTTCAAGTCCCAATCCCTCTTAGAGTCCATGATTGTTTTGCGAAGGATACTCACCAATGTGCCGTTGACTCGTTCCGTCTGACCATTAGTCTGCGGATGATAAGGAGTGGTTTTCCTATGGTCTATCTGAAACCTGTCTGTCATTTCTCGAATTAAAGAATTCAAGAAGTGAGTACCCCTATCGCTAACTAAAATCTTTGGGCATCCAAACCTGGAAATGATGTTTTCGTACATGAATGTAGCGGCATGTGCCGCCGTGTCGGTCTTCACCGCCTTAGCTTCCGCCCACTTGGTGAGGTATTCGGTGGCGACCACAATGTAAGCCATTCCCTTTGAGGAATGGGGATGAACCTCGCCAACATAATCGATTCCCCATTTCTCAAAAGGGACTAAGGGTAAGGATACATGGAGTGGCATCTCCATGCGGAGGTCATTCCTCGCGTACCTCTGGCAAGCGTCACAACGCTTAACATAATCATGAGCATCCTTAAACAAGGTAGGCCAAAAGTAACCTGCTCTAAGAATCTTTTGACCTGTAAGTTGCCCAGAGAAATGCCCCCCACATGCACTATCATGACATGCCGCTAAGATGGAGGGCACCTCGGCCTCTGACACACATCTCCTCAACAATCCATCAGCTCCCCTCCTAAACAACCTATGGCCTATCACTGCAAAGTGCCTACTATTGACTCTAACCTTCCTTCTATCCTCCTTGGTCCACTCCACTGGCAACTGCTGAGTTGTCAAAAACTCTACTATACCGGCATACCACTCGGGTTGTGCGGTAACAACAAAAAGATTGTCATCAACTAACCTATCATCAACTGGACTAATGCCTACATCCTCTGACAACCTAGACAAGTGGTCCGCTTGTAAATGCATACGACCTGGTTTGTATTCCACTGTGTAGTCAAACTCTTCCAGCAACAAGACCCACCTTGCTAGTCTTCCACTTAGCTCCGTTTTGTTGACCAAGTATTTGATGGCCATGTGATCCACAAAAAATACGACCGGGTTACACATGAGATAATGCCTAAACTTCTTGACCGAGAACACCATAGCTAGACACTCCCTCTCCGTGGTAGAATAGTTCCTTTCAGCTGGTGTCAATTGCTTACTAGCATAGGCAATGGGTTGATCTTTACCCTTTTCTCCCGTGGACTGACAAAGTGCACTACCCACCGCCACATTGCTAGCATCACAAAACACATGGAAAGGTTTATCCCAATCGGGTGGCCTCAAAACGGGATAAGTGCTCAACTTATCCCTCAACTCCTCAAATGCCCTCTGGCATGCCTCTGTCCACTCAAACTTACAATCTTTCCTAAGCAACTAAGTGATAGGGACCGCAATCTTTGCGTAATCTGGGATTAAGTCCCGATACCATCCCACATGTCCTAGCAACTTGGCTATCCCTCTTGCATTGGTTGGAGTGGCCAACCCATCTATCACTGCAATCTTATCGGGATCCGGCTCCCTTCCTTTCTCACTGACCACATAACCAAGCAAAACTTCCTTCTGAACACCCAAGAACGTCTTGTCCGGATTCAAGGCCAATTGCACTTTCCTACATCTAATCAAAGCCTCTCTCACACACTGTAAATGTTCGCTAGCACTAGACTGAGTACTAAAATCGTCTACGAACACGGTCATGGATTTGTACAACAAGTCGGTGAAGATATACATGACCAACCTCTGAAACGTCGCAGGAGCATTACACAACCCAAATGGCATAACAACCCACACAAAAATGCCCCAAGGAGTGGTGAAGGCCGTCTTATGAATGTCTTGTAAAGCTATGGAAATTTGGTTGTAGCCCGCATACCCATCCATGAATGTATATCTCGCATGTCCACCTACCTCCTCTAAAAGTAGCGTGATGAATGGTAATGCAAAGTGGTCCTTCTGTGTGCAAGCATTCAACTTCCTATAGTCCACACATACCCTCAACTTCCCATTCTTCTTCTTCACCAACATCATAGGAGAAACCCAATCTGTAATTTCTACCGGCTTTATAAACCCAGCCTTCAATAACCTCTCTAACTCTGCCTTCACTAATAACTGCAACTGCGGGTTCATCCTTCTCTCCTTCTGTCTAATCGGTTTAGCACCTGGAATCAAAGGAATTCGGTGTTCAACCATCTCGCGAGGTATCCCCCTAAGTTCCTCATACGACCATGCAAACGTGTCGCTAAACTCATCCACCAAATCACCATATTCCTTTATCTCTTTCTCTCCCAACTTAGAGCCCATCTTCATTTGTCTAACCTTCCCATTCTTCATTCTCACATCCACATACTTCCAATCCGCCTCCGACACATGCGTTTGCTCATCCTTGTTTCTGTACCAATCCGGAGGTATCTTAGGATAATCCTTGACATCTTGACCAGCTACTATGCCTGTTGACGTGGTCTTGAAATGCAAAGGTTCCTCCAACCTTGTAGCCTCAATGACAACCTTCTCATCTTGAGTCCCATCCATATGTACTACATTCACGTCACTCTCATCCACACTGTCTACCCAAGGTGTCAGTCCTCCTCTAATCCACTCTTCCTCGGTAAGCACCTCACATGGCTCTAACAGGGAATATTCCTTGCCCCTTAAATTAAGCCTCTCATCACTCAAATATGCATGGTGGGACATCATCATAATATCATACTCTGACTCGGGATAGTCTCTCAACCACTGCGCATACTCCCCATTATCACCATGGAAATAGAAACTAGGACCCAAACTACCTGACACTGAATCTATATGAGTCCCTCGTTCGCCTGGATGGACTACTCCCACTAGTGTCTCATTTTCTTTGTCACCATCTTCACCTTCCTCCTTGCCTTCCACCTCTTCATCCGAAGACGAAGAGAGTTGCTCTCTCACCCAACCTCCTAACGATCCTATAGAAACTTTGACTCTATTGTCCTTAGGACCATAAGTAATGGACGGCTTAACTCCTCCCCACTCTACTACCGCACCCGACATCCTCAACCAAGGCCTACCTAGCAAGATGGGGAATGTATCCTTATTAGAATGCATTTTGATGACATGAAAAGTGACCACATACTCCTCCCCTCCGGTGCTAATCCTACAATCTTTAATCATTCCCAAGGGCACCGCCGGAGTTTGATTCGCCATGTTGATGATGAACGGTGACGGACCCGTAAGGCTAAGGCCCAACCTCTTCATGGTGTGCTCCGGCAAAATATTTAACCCACTACCTCCATCAACTAAGACATTCGGAACCACCTTGTCCACCACCATTACTTCTATCTCAATTGCTTTGAGGTCACGCCCTCCTCCTTGTAGTTGTACTCTAGCGGCCACTCTAGTCTTTACCTTCCTAGTCCTCCTAGTCACCGGCATACCCTCCTTAAGAGTCTTACGAGCCATGGGTGATATCTCCAACAATTGGCCGAAGGTTATGTCGGCCTTCAATGAGCTAAGATCGGCCCACAAATCATATCCCTCCGGTCTTTCAACCTTGGTCCTTTCTACCCTATCAAACTCATCCAAAGGGATGCTAGGTCCCTCCCATTCTCCCATCTCACTGCCATGTAAATCATGAATGACATTTGGCCTATCCCTATCATGAACAATCTCATTTTCCTTCTCTAATTCCCTAGTGGCTCTCCTAGCTACTCTAGCTACTCTATCCAAATCCGAGAGGTTAGGGCCCTCATCCGAGGAGTACTCCTCTTGCCCTACTACCTCCTTCTCCACCGGTAAGTTGCCTCGCATTGCCTTAGTGGTAACCGCCAATGCCGGGGCCTCGTGAGCAACCTCATCATCCAAACTCCTCAACTCATAGGTGATGGCATTGGTGTGTGGAGGCCATTGACCTTGCTCGTCTCCAACACCCATTTGATAAGCAATAGACTCGTCCTGATGCGGCTCAGTGACACCATCCACAAACCTAACATCTTGGGAACTCGACGGACCCGGATCGATCGGAGGAACCGGCCTCCTATTGTCGAAATGATGTGGACCGCCTGGCCTATTCTGAATAGGAATGTGTCCATTCGCTGTCTGCAATCCAATCGGAGGATGGAATGTCTGCCTCGCATTCCCATGGTCATAGTATAGATTGGATGGCCTAAGCTCATTAGGAGGTCCGCCCTGCGGCCTAGCTCCTCTCATATTGTCTCTCGCCTATTGTTGTGGGTTGACCACTGGATTAGGCATACTAATGACCTTATCAGGTTGACGACACTCGTCCGAAGGATGATTTCCCCCACAATTACTACAACCATAACCTTGTCCTTCGGACCAACAGTGACCCGGTGCGTGCCATCTCCCACAAAAAGGATGAAACTCCCTTTTCTCCATGTTCTGACCACCCTGTCCTCTAGGGGGAGGTCCTCTATAATTGCCCTGACCATACTGATTCTGACCTTGGCCTCTATGGTTTTGTGGAGGTGGGCCACCGTTGTTCCTTTGATCACGATTATGCCCCACTTGACAAAACTGCCTAGTATGTCCAGGTTGCCCACACTGAACACACCACAATCCTGAGGCATGTCTACCCGACTCAACTGGAGGAGGAGGACCCGGCTGTTGACTCCTAATCATCAATGACATCTGATCCGTAAGACTTTGCATTTGTTTGATCATGGCCTCCTGAAATCCCAACTGACTAGCACCTAACCTTTTCTCCACCTCCTCAATGTGTGCATCGACCTTAGGGGCGGGCAATGCTAAGAGTGGTGCCGGCTCCCTAGCTGCTAGCGGACGTGGACCTGTGTCAATGAGGGCATACTGACCCTGACTCCCCTGTCTACCAGACTGGACCTCCACTTCTCTCGGACGAATGGGAATGAATTGAGGTATGGATTCGTCCTCCCTTCGCCACAACCTCTCATAATCTCTGTCCAAGCGCTCCATCTCCCTAGCCGCCGCTTTGGCATCCGCCAATGTCTGAGGATTCCTCTCCAACACACCTCTAATAGTACCCGCCTTAAAAAATCCTTGGATGAAGAATTGTTTAAGGGTGTCATCGTTGAGCATCGTACCCACAAAGCGTGTACACACCAAATCAAACCTCCTGATGTATGCCGAAATCTCCTCTTCCCTTCCTTGCTTCAAGGTTGTCAACGCTCTAAGAGCCGTGCTCTGACCAACCTCGGGCCTAAACTCATTTAGGAACTCCCTCTGCATCTGCTCCCATCCTGTGAAATGACCCTCTGCATGATCTCTATACCACTCATAGGCTTCTCCCTCTAGAGTGGTAGGAAACCACACCAACCAATATCCCGGGTTGGTGACAATAGAACTAGCCAACCTCTCAATGTACCTCTCCATGTGCCTAGAGGGATCCTCATCCTTAGTTCCATAAAACTTAGGGAGGTGGGCTGGCATATCCACCGCCGCCAAGTTTTGTGGAACCACAATGGGTAAACCTCTCGGCCTAACCAATGGATCAATGGGTGGAAAGGGAGGCGGACCCTCTCCCTCCTGAGCCATGGTGACCGGTGTGTCCACTCCTATTCCCCTATCAACTTCTACAGGAATTTCTTTCCTAACCGTATTAGTCTCCTCCGATATCTCGTCACTCAACTTAGAGGTAGTAGCCTCCTCCTCAAGTTGAGCATCTACCTCTAAATTTTCTAACACTAGACTAGTAATAGGATCCACATTCAAGCAACTTTCTATCCCAACTTCTACCTCTTCTATAACTTCATTAATCTTAGACAATCTTTTCCTACGTGTACTCTTTCCTAATCCTAACTCCAATTTAGGTTTGTGAGATCGGGTCTTACCTTGCATTAATGCACATTCGATCAACCCTCACTTGACCACACATACCCCTTGCTACCTTCACTCTTTTTAATGTTTTCACTTTTCTTGATGTGGTTTAAAATTGAGGAGGTGAGGAAAGAGAACCTGCAAGCCAACTTAAGTGAAAAATCCCAAACATGGGATAGGCATGCTCATGTCAATTCTTAGTCAAGCCGGAGCATCACCTCCGACTCTTCCCTCGAATTGACACTCACCACAATACCGAGGTTGAGGGGCTGACCTTCGCCATGCACCACATCGAAGACCGAGGCATCACCCTCTCGCCTTCAACACGATGCGATGACTAGGGAATTACCCTCCCCAACGGATAACGACAAAGACAAGTACTAAAATCCTTCCTTAATTAATTAATTCACTTTGAAGAATATCTTACCTCAAGCAATTCGCTTCCTCCTGCAAGTTAGCACTCACACTCGACCGTGACTCAATGTGACATTGACAACAACAACTCTCAATCAACAATTCTAATCTAAAACATCAAATTAAAAATCCCTTAACTTGGATACTCACCCCAAGGTGAGTGTCAAAGTTTTCTCTTCCTAAAATTAATTATCCCTCTAAGATTTAGTGAGCTAATGATCGCACTATTAATGTTATGTTCTTATGCCATTCCAAGAAGGTTTAGAACATCACCTCAAGCCGCGCTCCTTCCTCAAAACAAATTGCATAAATGAAAATGCAATTCATGCCAAGGAAAAAAAAATGGAATTCAACTAACCTAACCCAATGCCAACAATCAAAACAAAATGAAATGCTTACCACACACCATGTGCTTCTTCCTCTCCCTCAAGTTCGTGCCTCCAAGCTTCCAATCCTCTTAATCCCGCTTCGCTCCCGGCGGACGCACCATTTATGTCAGCCATAAACCCCCACCCTTATGCGTCTGTAGTCCGGGTGGGAGCCCATGACTCACATGAACTTCACTAGCCTTAGTAATCAATTGTAACTCATATCCATTCTAATTGGTGAATCAATGTATGTGAG
The DNA here is from genome assembly GCA_964035585.1 of Polytrichum formosum. Lineage (NCBI taxonomy): Eukaryota > Viridiplantae > Streptophyta > Polytrichopsida > Polytrichales > Polytrichaceae > Polytrichum > Polytrichum formosum. Next base: position 49,636,652 of record OZ037940.1, on the reverse strand, counting down.
CCCAAAGCGGTGTCCACATTTAGTCTTAATCTTTAGAAAATATTAGTCGGTGTGCTTTGAAGTGGTATGTCACTTCACAAAAATATAAAAAGAGTGAATTGTTAGCCTTAGGAGTACAATGTTATAAGGGGCTTGAAGTGGAGAGGTTAGTGTGTTTTTACCTTAGGAAAGGATTTGAGTGAATAGGGATAGGTAAGAAGAACTTGGATTGAGTAGTTAGTGAGTAGGCTAGTACAAATGGATGGAGACAACCAAGGTGACTCAAGAGGCAAGTGTATTCGAATTGGGATGAATGGAGGATCACATTGAACGCACAAGTGGACCACCTCATCGTGGCCACTTAATGGGGAAGGTCCAAGGAAGAACGCAAGGTGGAGGATAAGCAAATTCTAAAAGCACCAATCAAATTACGATTTAAGCATCGTGGTTTGAATTAAAGTGGTGAGTGACAATTTGGGAAGGTAAGGGGAGAAAGTTATGGCGGCGGAAAGTGAAGGAGGCTAAGTTTGGGTTGAGCATCCCAAGGGGGTCCGAGGTAAGGTGGGGGATTCTCTCATTTTCTCTCTCGATCTCTCGTGTGTGGTGTTAGGAATTGGAGCTCTTAGAGCTCATGAGGAGATTGTGAATTAGTTGGTAGGAAAGACTCTTAAACTTAGCGACAATGTGTGGGAAATTAGCGGAGTTAATTAGTGTAGTTAGTTGGTCTCTCTCTCTCTCAAGTGCTCTCAAGGGAGCGAGCTCTTAAGAAGCTTGAAGCTATGTGTGTGGGTGTGTGTGGAGCAAGAAGGGTGCACGTGTGGTGCAAGGTTCTAGGTAGAGAACCGAGGCAAACTAGTTTTTAGATTGGTTTTGCATTGCTTAGATATAGTATTTGACTTAAGGCATTTAGTGATAGTGTTTAGTTCATAGTGTTCACCTCATAGCATTTAGTTTATAGAGCTTAGTTTGAACCATTAAATTGGCGCACTCAGTTAGTGTTAGATGATGGTACTTATTTTGAATGGTTTAATATTTGGCCAAAGGCCTGAATTGTTGAAGAAGGAGCTGGGCTTTTGGAGAAGGTGCTGGGAGTCCGAGACTGGGTAAGCTGTAAGCTGGGATTAGCTCTACAGCTGGGCCTAGTCAGCTGCAGTTGCTGGTTAAAGCCACTTCACACATGAGCCAAGAGCCGTGACCTTGTAATGCAGAGCCGAGACTGTGAACTGGGTTAGCTGCGCCTGAATTGGGAACCGTAGCGGCCAGAGCCAAGGGAGCTGCACTAATCAAGCTGAGATTGAGGAGATTACCCGACGGCAGCTAATTAAGGGAAGGTGGCTATGATCAGGGAGAACCGACAGTTGGTTACAAGTTGTTTAAGGGACATCTAGGCCAATCATGGGCCATGCTAATTAGGAGTTAGGCTAATTGCGGGTTAGGCTAACTAGGAGCTGGCAAGTTAGAAGATGGACTATTTGCAGCTAGGCTAGTTAGGAGCTAGCTACCTAGGAGCTGGTTAATTAAGGGCCGAGCAAATAAGGAGCTAGCTAATTCGAGGCTAGCCTAACTTGAGAAGGGCCAACAAAGAGCTGATCTCTGTCTGCGGGAAACAGGTGCCTCAAGGAAGAAATTGACGGGCGGTGACGGGCGTCAATCTGCATCGAACAACGTAGAATTTCGGAGTGAGATTTTACTTTGCTGCAAAAAGGACGAGCTAGGGTGAGACTGATTGTTGTTATGCATCGGGGAACGCATTTGATTAGTAAAGTAATGGTGTGTGGCTTGAGAAATTAGGTAGATCATTGAATTTGCAAGACCAACTTTGGTGGTGTTCAAGCCAAAGGTTGGGATTTGAACTAGTATGGGGAATGTAGTTTGGTGTGACACATTTAGAGTAGTTTGGCTCAAGGAGTGCTAAGTTAATTAAATTGAGGATGGTGTGATGTGGGAAATTTGATGTGAAAAGTATTTGTTAATACTTTGCATTGATAACCGCATAAATAAATAAATAAATGAGTTGTTCCACATTCATGGATTGGTATGTGAAGTAGTTTAGAACAAAGTCACATGAAGAGTTGATCCTTGCACTATGGACTCACCCACTAAGCCTAGTGAGGAGCTCAAGGACCCTAAGGAAGTAAAGGTGATCAATGGTAAAAGAAAGAGAGGAATATCCGCTTGGGCTTGCGCGTACAAGGCAAGGAATTGGACACTTGAGTCATCAAAGGACTCATCCAAGCCCAAGGCCAATGCCACGGAAGAATGTGAGCCCAAGGCCAATGCCACGGAAGAATGTGAGCCCAAACCCACTACTCGGACTACGAACGCTTAAGGGTGGGGGGTTTGGCCTCACATAATTGGTGCGTCCGCCGGGAGTGAAGCGGGAAGTAGTTACAAGACTTGGAGGCAACTAGGAAAGTTTGGAGACACAAACTTGAGAGAGGGGAAGGAGCACCCGAGACTCGGTAAGTGTTCTCTCTTTGGGTTTACATTTGAATTTATTAGATTAATTGTATTTCAATTATTCCTTGGAATGGATTGCATTGTCAATTACGCAAATTCATTTTTGAGGAAGGAGCGCGGCGAAGGTACGTCCTCAACCTTTTTGGGGATTTGCTAAGAACTTAAAAGGAACCTATAACCGAGTAGCTCATTAAAACATTAGAGGGTAAATTCACCTTAGGACATTGAACTTTGACACTCACCTCGGGGTGAGTCTCAAAGTTTCGGGAGTTGTCATTTCATGCTCTAGATTAAATTAATATTTTACGAAGTTTGTTGTGTTGTCACATTGAGTCACGATTGAGGGGAGTGCTAACTCACAGGGGGATGCGATTGCTCAAGGTACGTTTGTTTCTTCAAAGTGAAAGTATTAACTAATTAAGGAATGCCTTTTGTATTCGTGATTGTCGTTATCCGTTGTAGAGGGTAATTCCCGAATTGTGGATAGTGTGAGAAGTCGAAGGGTGAAGCCTCGACTTTTTAACATAATCTACAAGGAAGGTCACCCCCTCACAATCGGTATTGTGGCAAGTGTTTAATTTGCGGAAAAGTGCGGAGGTGATGCTCCGGCTTAACCAAAAATTAACATGAGCATGCCTATCCCCTATTGGGATTTCTTCACTTAAGTGGGCTTGCAGGGTCTTTTTCCTCACCTCCTAAAAATTTAAATCACACCAAGATAAGTGGAAATATTAAGAGGGGAGGGTTGTGAGAAATGCGATTGGTCAAGTGAGGGTTGATCGTCTTATGGGGAATGCAAGGTAAGACTCGATCCCAAAAACCGAGTTTAGTGTTAGGATTAGAAAAATCTACACGTAAGAGAAGGACTTCTAGAATTAGTGAAGTTGTAGGTGAAGCTCATGTTAGATTAGAGAGTTGCTTAAATATTGAGCCTAGTGTTAGTTTGTTAGTGGAGACATTAGGAGTGGACACTCAACTTGAGGAAGAGGTAACTCCTTCCAAGTTGGGTAGAGAAACCTCATCGGAGGCACATAAATTAACAAAGGAAAATTTTATAGGCTTGGGTGAGGGGATAGAAAATACCTTACCAGACACTATGGCCGAGGAGCGGGGGATGGATCCGCCACCCATACCCCCAATTCCGCCTATACCTCCGATACCTCCTATAGACCCATTGGTTAGGCCAAGAGGCCTACCCATTGTGGTCCCACAAAATTTAGCGGCGATGGATATGCCATCTCATCTCCCTAAATTTTATGGGACCAAGGATGAGGATCCCTCTCGCCACATGGAACGGTATATCGAACGGTTGGCTAGCTCCCTCATAACCAACCCGGGTTATTGGTTAGTGTGGTTTCCGACCACTTTAGAGGGAGAAGCCTATGAATGGTATCGGGACCATGCCGAGGGTCATTTTAGGGGATGGGAACAATTACAACGGGAATTCCTAAATGAATTTAGGCCGGAAGTGGGTCAAAGTACCGCCTTAAGGGCATTATTCTCATTAAAGCAAGGAAGGGAGGAAGAAATTTCGGCTTACATTAGGAGGTTTGATTTAGTGTGCACTAGGTTCGTGGGTACTATGCTCAACGACGATACACTAAAACAATTTTTTATCCAAGGGTTTTTCAAGTCCGGAACTATTAGGGGTGTTCTAGAAAGAAATCCCTTAACCTTAGCGGATGCCAAGCGGGCGGCTAGGGATATTGAAAATTTGGATAAGGATCACGAAAGATTATGGAGAAGGGAGGATGAATTAATCCCTCAATTCATCCCCATCCGACCTAGAGTAGTTTCGGGAGAACCGGTTAAATACGAAGGTCAAATTCCCTATGCTATGGTGGATACCGGTCCCCGACCTTTAGCGGTTAGGGAACCGGCACCTCTTTTGGCACTACCGGCCCCTAGAACGGATCCACACTTAGAAGAGGTTGAGAGGAGATTAGGTGCTAGCCAACTAGGATTCCAAGAGGTTATGATAAAACAAATGCAAAGCCTCACGGATCAAATGTCATTAATGATCCGGAGTCAACAACCGGGACTTCCACCCCCGGTTGAGTCGGGGAGGCATTCCTCCGGATTATGGTGTGTCCAATGTGGCCAACCGGGCCACACTCGTCAATTTTGTCGAGGTGGACAAAACCGTGACCAAAGGGGAAACGGTAATCCACCTCAACAAAATCAACGAGGTCAAGCGCCACCTCACTATGGAAATGGGAACAATAGAGGACCACCACCTAGAGGACAAGGTGGTCAAAACTTAGAAAAAAAAGAATTTCACCCATTTTGTGGTAGGTGGCACGCTCAAGGACAATGTTGGTCCGAAGGTCAAGGGTTTAATTGTAGTAATTGCGGAGGGAGTCATCCCTCGGATGAGTGTCGCCAACCGGACAAAATAATTAATGTACCCTACCCGGTGGCTAATCCACAACAACAAGCAAGAGATAATATGCGAGGTGCTAGGCCACAAGGAGTACCGGCCAACGAGCTTAGGCCACCTAACTTATACTATGACCATAGTAATGCTAGGCAAACCTTTCACCCACCGGCGGGCTTGCAAACTACAACCGGGTACATTCCAATACAAAATCGACAAGGAGGTCCACCTAATGGTAACAACGGAAGACAAGCGCCTCCAACGGATCCGGGTACATCTAACTCACAAGACGTAAGGTTTATGGATGGTGTGTTGGAGGCCACATGTGATGACATGCTTCCTCTCCCAATGGGAATTGGAGAGGAGCAAAGTCAATGGCCTCCTCACACCAATGCTATTACGTATGAATTAGTGAAGGGCAAGGGTGTAGTTGAAGAAGCACCCGCATTAGCGGTAACTACTAGAGCTAGGAGAAGGGATGCCCCATTGGAGGTAGGGATAGGAGAGCAAGGAAATTACTCTTCGGATGAAGAGCTTAATCTCTCCGAATTAGATAGGGTAGCTAAGAGGGCTACTAAGGATGTAGAAAGGGAGAACGTAATTCTACAAGCTAGGGAGAGGCCTAATGGAGTACATGACTTGGATGGTAGCGATGTGGGTGAATGGGATGGACCGGGAATTCCCTTGGATGAATTCGACGGAGTGGGTAATTCGAAGGTGGACAAGTCTACCGGGTACGACTTGTGGGCGGACCTTAGTACACTCAAGGCGGATATTACTTTCGGCCAACTATTGGAAATTTCACCCGCGGCAAGGAAAACATTAAAGGAAGGGATGCCGGTACATAGGAGGGCTAGGAAGGTAAAAGCCAAAGTAGCCGCTAGAATCCAATCACAAGGTGGAAGAGATGTAAAAGCCATAGAGATTGAGGTTGTGATAGTAGACAAAGTAGTGCCGAATGTTTTGGTGGACGGTGGGAGTAGTTTAAATATACTACCGGAGCATACTATGAAGAAGTTAGGACTTGGACTCACGGGGCCTTCACCTTTGGTCATTAATATGGCAAATCAAAGTTCAACTACACCTTTGGGGATGATCAAGGATTGTAGGATGACTACCGGGGGTGAAGAGTACTTAGTGACCTTCCATGTCATTAAAATGCACTCCAACAAGGACACCTTTCCCATTTTGCTAGGAAGGCCTTGGTTACGGATGGCGAATGCTATGGTTAATTGGGGTGGACCAAAACCATCCATAACTTATGGACCGGAGGGTAATAGGGTCATAGTGTCCATTGGTTCATTGGGAGGTTGGATGAAGAAGGATATGTATTTGCCATCGGAGGATGAAATTGAGGAATTAAACAAGGACGCGGTTGGCGAGGCATTGGTAGGAGTTGTACACCCCGAGGGTGAAAGAATTGTTATGGATTCGGGTTCGGGAAGCCTAGGTCCTAATTTCTACCATTATGGGGATAATGGGGATTATGCCCAATGGTTAAGGGAGTACCCCGAGTCGGAATTTGATGTAATGGTTACATCTCACCAAGTAGGCTTAGGGAGCGATTTTCCTAGTGTTAGTGTAGGAGAGGGTTCATTGTTGGAGATATGTGAGGTGCTCACCGAGGAAGAATGGGTTAGCGGTGGGTTAACACCTTGGGTAGATGACGTGGAAGAGGGTGAGGTTAGTTTAATTCATGTGGATGGAACTCAAGAGAATGATGTGATTATTGATTCATCGAAATTGGAGGAGCCTTTACATTTTAAGACCACTTCTACGGGGATAGTTGTAGGTCAAGATGTAAAAGATTACCCCAATGTGCCTTCCGATTGGTATCGGAATAAAGATGAACAAGCACATGTGTCCGAAGCGGATTGGCGGTACGTGGAAGTAAAATTGAAGAATGGCAAGGTGCGACAAATGAAAATGGGATCCAAATTGGGGGAGAAAGAGGTTAGGGAGTATAGCAATTTGGTGGATGAGTTTAGTGACACCTTTGCTTGGTCTTACGATGAGCTTAAGGGGATTCCTAGGGAGATGGTGGAGCACCGGATTCCTTTAATTCCGGGTGCTAAACCGATTAGACAAAAGGAGCGGAGGATGAATCCTCAATTGCAATTGTTGGTGAAAGCGGAATTGGAGAGGTTGTTGAAGGCCGGGTTTATTAAGCCGGTGGAAATTACGGATTGGGTTTCTCCTATGGTCCTAGTGAAGAAAAAGAATGGGAAACTAAGGGTGTGTGTGGATTATAGAAAATTAAATTCGTGCACACAAAAGGACCACTTCCCCTTACCTTTCATCACCTTATTGCTTGAAGAGGTGGGAGGTCATGCGAGGTATACTTTTATGGATGGGTATGCGGGATATAATCAAATTTCCATAGCCCTTCAAGATATCCATAAGACGGCCTTTACCACACCATGGGGAACCTTTGTATGGATTGTGATGCCATTTGGGTTATGTAATGCCCCTGCCACTTTCCAAAGGTTGGTGATGTATATTTTCACCGACTTGTTGTTTAAATCCATGACCGTGTTTGTGGATGATTTTAGTACACAAAGTAATGTGGATGAGCACTTACATTGTGTTAAGGAGGCATTGGTTAGGTGTAGGAAGATGAGGTTAGCATTGAACCCGGATAAGACATTTTTGGGTGTCAATAGGGGAGTGTTATTGGGTTATGTAGTTAGTGAGAAAGGGAGAGAAACGGATCCGGAAAAAGTTGCGGCCATAAGCGAATTGGCAACTCCAACCAATTCCAAGGGGATATCTAAATTGTTAGGGCATGTGGGTTGGTACCGGGAGCTCATTCCTAATTTTTCAAAGATAGCGGTGCTCATTACACAATTGCTCAAAAAGGATGTGAAATTTGAGTGGACGGATGCGTGTCAAAGAGCCTTTGAAGAATTACGGGATAGGTTGAGCACTTACCCGGTATTGATGCCACCAAATTGGAGTAAGCCTTTTCATGTTTATTGCGATGCGAGCAATGTGGCGGTTGGGAGTGCTCTTTGTCAAGCGACGGGGGAAAACGAGAAAGATCAACCTATAGCTTATGCAAGTAAGCAACTAACACCGGCGGAGCGAAATTACTCAACTACGGAGCGTGAATGCCTAGCAATGGTATTTTCGGTTAAAAAATTTAGGCATTACCTTATGTGTAATCCGGTTGTATTTTTCGTTGACCACATGGCTATCAAGTATCTAGTTAACAAGGCGGAATTAAGTGGTAGGTTAGCTAGGTGGGTCTTGCTATTAGAGGAGTTTGACTACACGGTAGAATACAAGCCGGGTCGCATGCATTTACAAGCGGACCACTTGTCTAGGTTGTCGGAGGAGATAGGAAAAAATCTGGTAGATGATAGATTGGTAGATGATAGCCTATTCATAGTTACTTCGACACCGGAATGGTATGCCGGAATTGTGGAGTTCCTAACAACCCACAAGTTGCCCGAAGAATGGACAAAGGAGGAGAGAAGAAAAGTAAGGGTAAATAGTAGGCAATTTGTTGTGGTAGGCCATAGGTTATTTAGGAGGGGATCCGATGGTCTTTTACGACGATGTGTGTCGAAAACGGAGGTTGAAGCGATTTTAATCGTTTGCCACGATAGCGCATGTGGCGGGCACTTCTCGGGTCAACTTACCGGGCAAAAAATCCTTAGGGCGGGTTATTTTTGGCCCACACTATTTAAGGATGCACACGATTATGTGAGAAAATGCGATGCTTGTCAACGTTATGCCCGGAACGACCTAAGGATGGAAATGCCACTCCATGTGTCATTGCCTTTAATTCCCTTTGAGAAATGGGGAATTGACTATGTGGGTGAGGTGCACCCTTAATCTACAAAAGGAATGAAATATATTGTGGTTGCTACGGAGTACCTTACGAAGTGGGCGGAAGCCAAAGCGGTAAAGACCGATACGGCGGAACATGCGGCAACTTTTATGTACGAAAATATTATTTCTCGGTTCGGAGTGCCGAAAATTCTAGTAAGTGATCGGGGTACTCACTTTTTGAACGACTTAATCCGGGAGATGACCGAGAGGTTTCAAATCGATCACCGGAAGACCACTCCTTACCACCCACAAACAAATGGACAAACGGAACGAGTCAACGGTATTTTGGTAAGTATTCTACGCAAAACAATTTTAGACTCGAAGCGGGATTGGGATACAAAATTGACGGCGGCACTTTGGGCATATCGCACAACCTACAAGGTAACTACGCGTGCTACACCATTTTCCTTAGTCTATGGCCTCGAGGCGACACTTCCAATCGAATATGAAGTCGAATCACTTAGGGTGGCCGTGAGTGCAAGACTTACCGAAAGTCAATCCTTACGAAATCGACTAACCGATTTGGAAGCACTTGACGAAAGGAGGAGAATGGCGGCTCAACATATTGAAGCGATCCAAAGAAGGCGAAAAATAACCTTTGATAAACGACATAAGAAAAGGGCCTTAACACCGGGGATGATGGTCATGATTCAAGATGCACGGAAGCTTGAATTTCCGGCAAAATTTGATGCGGTATGGTTAGGACCTTACCTTGTCTATGAGGTCTTTCCTAATAATTCAATTCAATTGGAGACATTGAATGGTGAGCTCTTTCCTACCCGCACATCGGGAAGTAGATGTAAGGAGTACCGAGCTTGACAAGGCAACTTACCTTTGGAGCAAGTGATTTTTGGGATTCATCCCCCGATAGTCGCCAATTATGTGAGCCCAAAGCGGTGCCCACATTTAGTCTTAATCTTTAGAAAATATTAGTCGGTGTGCTTTGAAGTGGTATGTCACTTCACAAAAATATAAAAAGAGTGAATTGTTAGCCTTAGGAGTACAATGTTATAAGGGGCTTGAAGTGGAGAGGTTAGTGTGTTTTTACCTTAGGAAAGGATTTGAGTGAATAGGGATAGGTAAGAAGAACTTGGATTGAGTAGTTAGTGAGTAGGCTAGTACAAATGGATGGAGACAACCAAGGTGACTCAAGAGGCAAGTGTATTCGAATTGGGATGAATGGAGGATCACATTGAACGCACAAGTGGACCACCTCATCGTGGCCACTTAATGGGGAAGGTCCAAGGAAGAACGCAAGGTGGAGGATAAGCAAATTCTAAAAGCACCAATCAAATTACGATTTAAGCATCGTGGTTTGAATTAAAGTGGTGAGTGACAATTTGGGAAGGTAAGGGGAGAAAGTTATGGCGGCGGAAAGTGAAGGAGGCTAAGTTTGGGTTGAGCATCCCAAGGGGGTCCGAGGTAAGGTGGGGGATTCTCTCATTTTCTCTCTCGATCTCTCGTGTGTGGTGTTAGGAATTGGAGCTCTTAGAGCTCATGAGGAGATTGTGAATTAGTTGGTAGGAAAGACTCTTAAACTTAGCGACAATGTGTGGGAAATTAGCGGAGTTAATTAGTGTAGTTAGTTGGTCTCTCTCTCTCTCAAGTGCTCTCAAGGGAGCGAGCTCTTAAGAAGCTTGAAGCTATGTGTGTGGGTGTGTGTGGAGCAAGAAGGGTGCACGTGTGGTGCAAGGTTCTAGGTAGAGAACCGAGGCAAACTAGTTTTTAGATTGGTTTTGCATTGCTTAGATATAGTATTTGACTTAAGGCATTTAGTGATAGTGTTTAGTTCATAGTGTTCACCTCATAGCATTTAGTTTATAGAGCTTAGTTTGAACCATTAAATTGGCGCACTCAGTTAGTGTTAGATGATGGTACTTATTTTGAATGGTTTAATATTTGGCCAAAGGCCTGAATTGTTGAAGAAGGAGCTGGGCTTTTGGAGAAGGTGCTGGGAGTCCGAGACTGGGTAAGCTGTAAGCTGGGATTAGCTCTACAGCTGGGCCTAGTCAGCTGCAGTTGCTGGTTAAAGCCACTTCACACATGAGCCAAGAGCCGTGACCTTGTAATGCAGAGCCGAGACTGTGAACTGGGTTAGCTGCGCCTGAATTGGGAACCGTAGCGGCCAGAGCCAAGGGAGCTGCACTAATCAAGCTGAGATTGAGGAGATTACCCGACGGCAGCTAATTAAGGGAAGGTGGCTATGATCAGGGAGAACCGACAGTTGGTTACAAGTTGTTTAAGGGACATCTAGGCCAATCATGGGCCATGCTAATTAGGAGTTAGGCTAATTGCGGGTTAGGCTAACTAGGAGCTGGCAAGTTAGAAGATGGACTATTTGCAGCTAGGCTAGTTAGGAGCTAGCTACCTAGGAGCTGGTTAATTAAGGGCCGAGCAAATAAGGAGCTAGCTAATTCGAGGCTAGCCTAACTTGAGAAGGGCCAACAAAGAGCTGATCTCTGTCTGCGGGAAACAGGTGCCTCAAGGAAGAAATTGACGGGCGGTGACGGGCGTCAATCTGCATCGAACAACGTAGAATTTCGGAGTGAGATTTTACTTTGCTGCAAAAAGGACGAGCTAGGGTGAGACTGATTGTTGTTATGCATCGGGGAACGCATTTGATTAGTAAAGTAATGGTGTGTGGCTTGAGAAATTAGGTAGATCATTGAATTTGCAAGACCAACTTTGGTGGTGTTCAAGCCAAAGGTTGGGATTTGAACTAGTATGGGGAATGTAGTTTGGTGTGACACATTTAGAGTAGTTTGGCTCAAGGAGTGCTAAGTTAATTAAATTGAGGATGGTGTGATGTGGGAAATTTGATGTGAAAAGTATTTGTTAATACTTTGCATTGATAACCGCATAAATAAATAAATAAATGAGTTGTTCCACATTCATGGATTGGTATGTGAAGTAGTTTAGAACAAAGTCACATGAAGAGTTGATCCTTGCACTATGGACTCACCCACTAAGCCTAGTGAGGAGCTCAAGGACCCTAAGGAAGTAAAGGTGATCAATGGTAAAAGAAAGAGAGGAATATCCGCTTGGGCTTGCGCGTACAAGGCAAGGAATTGGACACTTGAGTCATCAAAGGACTCATCCAAGCCCAAGGCCAATGCCACGGAAGAATGTGAGCCCAAACCCACTACTCGGACTACGAACGCTTAAGGGTGGGGGGTGTGGCCTCACAATGTACTTAACACCTCCTCCTTTATTAACTCAAACTCAAGTATTTACAAACACTAGAGTATCATACTCACACAAATCAAAAAAAATTCAAGTTCAAGGTTGTAGGCTAAATAATATCAACCTAGAGATCTAATGATATAATGCCTCTCACTGAGGTTCATTACTTGATCACAATACACATAACATATTACCACACTTATCACTAAACCTACTCCAACCCCGTCATTCAACCTTCATAGGATTCATGAACCCTTTGCTAACATTCCTATTATTTCCTTCTAAGAGCTTTGTGCCTTCATCTACCTAGTGAGGGAGAGAAAGAGAGAGAGAAGTAATCCTAATTGCAAGAGTAAGAGAGTGAGAATGAGCCTCCTTCCTTCCCTTCGGGAGACTACCCCCTTCCATCACCAAGCCTTACCGGCCGTAGATCTAACCATACATCTAACGGTTGGAATTGCCGGCCGTCATACTCTAGCCGTCATCCCTAAAATCCCTAGATCCAACGGCCTTGGTCTTTCATCCACTTGATCCGACGGTCTTCATCGGACTACCTCCTTCCATCACCAAACCTTACCGGCCGTAGATCTAACCATACATCTAACGGTTGGAATTGCCGGCCGTCATACTCTAGCCGTCATCCCTAAAATCCCTAGATCCAACGGTCTTGGTCTTCCATCCACTTGATCAAATGGTCTTCATCCGTCCGGCTTCATCCGCTTAGCATCATCCACCGTTCGTTGCCATCCTTCATTCGTTCGTCTTCATCCTCCGTTCGTTGCCATCCTCATGTCCTTCGCAAGTATCTTGATTTTTTCCTACGAATTACTTAACTTAAATCTAATTTGACCCACTAACCTCCTTTCTAATTAACCCGCGAACCTTTATAAACCGTGAGCGGTTAGGTGAATATAAATAAAATGCTTCTAAAAAATGAAAAGTAATTGAGAAGGTTCTACTCACACATATGTAGTAACTTCTTCTCCGTATCCGCCTACAAACAATTCCTGCTTTTACCACTAGCTCATCTTGGGATAGCACTGGTCAATGGAACCAACCGGATTCGAACCCGGGTCGGTCCAGACCTTAATCCAGTCTCTTACACACAACTCGCATCCACAGGCGGATGTGCCAAAATCCAGTGACTATCTATATAGGTTAATAAAACCCCGTTTACTAAACTTAAGCCTTTAAGCCTAGGAACCCCATCAACCAACCTCTAAATAACTCTAATAATTCCTAGTAGCATTTAAGTACTAACACCCTAGCTTCAACTTAATTCAACTAATAACTAAGAACACAACTTATTTTTATGTTTTTGAATATTTGAACACAACTAAAAGTCCGAGTTTTGTTAATCCTTGCGATTAAGAACACATGTGGGCACCATATTGGGCTCACACCTCCAGTATCTCCTTCAAGCCCGGACAACCACTTAAATTCAACCAGGTCAAGGAGGTCAAAGTCCCAACGCCTCCGGTATCTCTTTCAAGCCCGTACAACCACTTAAATACAACGTGGTGAAGGAGGTCAAACTCCTGAACGCCTCCGGTATCTCCTTCAAGCCCGTACAACCACTTAAATCCAAGGTCCTCAAGGAGGTCAAAGTCCCCAACGCCTCCGGTATCTCTTTCAAGCCCGTACAACCCAATAAATACAACTTGGTCAAGGAGGTCAAAGTCCCCAACGCCTCCGGTATCTCTTTCAAGCCCTGACAACCGCTTAAATCCAAACAGATCAAGGAGGTCAAAGTCCCCAACGCCTCCGGTATCTCCTTCAAGCCCGTACAACCACTTAAACCCAACCTGGTCAAGGAGGTCAAAGTGCCCAACGCCTCCGGTATCTCCTTCAAGCCCGTACAACCACCTAAATCCAACTTGGTCAAGGAGGTCAAAGTCCCCAACGCCTCCGGTATCTCTTTCAAGCCCTCACAACCGCTTAAATCCAAACAGATCAAGGAGGTCAAAGTCCCCAACGCCTCCGGTATCTCCTTCAAGCCCGTACAACCACTTAAACCCAACATGGTCAAGGAGGTCAAAGTGCCCAACGCCTCCGGTATCTCCTTCAAGCCCGTACAACCACCTAAATCCAACTTGGTCAACGAGGTCAAAGTCCCCAACGCCTCCGGTATCTCTTTCAAGCCCTCACAACCGCTTAAATCCAAACAGATCAAGGAGATCAAAGTCCCCAACGCCTCCGGTATCTCCTTCAAGCCCGTACAACCACTCAAATCCAACGTGGTCAAGGAGATCAAAGTCCCCAACGCCTCCGGTATCTCCTTCAAGCATGTACAACCCCAAAAGTCGAAGGTGGTCAAAGAGGTCAAAGTCCCCAACGCCTCCGGTATCTCCTTCAAGCCCGTACAACTTCTTAAATGCAAAGTGGTCAAAGAGGTCGAAGTCCCCAACGCCTCCGGTATCTCCTTCAAGCCCGTACAACCACTCAAATTTAAGGTAGTCAAGGAGATCAAAGCCCCCAACGCCTCCGGTATCTCCTTCAAGCCCTTACAACCCCATAAATTCAACGTGGTCAAGGAGGTCAAAGTCCCCAACGCCTCCGGTATCTCCTTCAAGCCCGTACAACCACTCAAATTTAAGGTGGTCAAGGAGGTCAAAGCCCCCAACGCCTCCGGTATCTCCTTCAAGCCCGTACAACCACCTAAATCCAACTTGGTCAAGGAGGTAAAAGTCCCCAACGCCTCCGGTATCTCCTTCAAGCCTGTACAACCATTTAATTCCAAGGTGGTCAAGGAGGTCAAAGTCCCCAATGCCTCCGGTATCTCCTTCAAGCCCGTACAACTTCTTAAATGCAAAGTGGTCAAGGAGGTCGAAGTCCCCAACGCCTCCGGTATCTCCTTCAAGCCCGTACAACCACTCAAATTTAAGGTGGTCAAGGAGGTCAAAGCCCCCAACGCCTCCGGTATCTCCTTCAAGCCCGTACAATCACTTAAATACAACCTAGTCAAGGAGATCAAAGTCCCCAACGCCTCCGATATCTCCTTCAAGCCTGTACAACCATTTAATTCCAAGGTGGTCAAGGAGGTCAAAGTCCCCAACGCCTCCGGTATCTCCTTCAAGCCCGTACAACCACTCAAATATAAGGTGGTCAAGGAGGTCAAAGCCCCCAACGCCTCCGGTATCTCCTTCAAGCCCGTACAACCACTGTGAGCCCAAAAGGGTGCCCACATTTAGTCTTAGACCCTTGAAACGTTAGTTGATGCACTTTGAAGTAGCATGTTACTTCACAAAAATATAAAAAGAGTGAAATGTTAGTCTTAGAAGTACCATGTTGTAAGAGGCTAGGATGTGAGTTGTTATTGTGTTTTTACCTTCGGAAGGATTTGAGTGAATGAGGATAGGTAAGGAGAACTTGGATTGAGTAGTTAGTGAGTAGGCTAGTACAAATGGATGGAGACAACCAAAGTGACTCAAGAGGCAAGTGCATTCGAATTGGGATGAATGGAGGATCACATGGAGCGCACAAGTGGACCACCTCATCATGGCCACTTAATGGGGAAGGTCCAAGGAAGAATGCAAGGTGGAGGATAAGCAAATTCTCAAAGCACCAATCAAATCACGAGTTAAGCATCGTGGTTTGAATTAAGTGGTGAGCAACGATTTGGGAAAGTAAGGGGAGAAAGTTATGGCGGCGGAAAGCGAAGGAGGCTAAGTTTGGGTTGAAGCATCCCAAGTTTGGTAAAGTGTGGTAGGTAGAAAGCCAAGGCTAGTTAAATGTTCGAATTAGGATCCTTGTTGATCATTTGAGGGAGGAAGGCTTAGAAGATAGGATTGGCGCCTACTAAGTAGGAGGAAATCTCAAGGGCTTATCGTGAGCCTTGAGGGTGCTCACCCCCTCAAGCTTACTATATAATCCCTCATTCTTCCCTCACTCATCCTCTCTTTCCTTTGTGCTCCAAGGCACCCCACGAGTTATAAGTGTGGGTGTGGGAAGCCATATTGGAGCACATGTGTGTGCCTAGTTTTTAGTTTGAGAGCCAAGGCTTGTTAGCCTTGAAGAGGGCTTGACCTCTTGGTAGAATTAGTGTTGACGTGAAGGATTTTAAAGTTAATTCATGATTCCAATTTGTGGTACTTAAAGTTCATGTTTTGAATACACGTGGTTGCAAGTTCCATGTTTAAGAGTTGAGCACTTGAGGTTGTGATGAGTGCAAAAATATACTTGTGTGGATTAGTTAGTCTTAGTGAAGTTAGGAAATTCTCTCTCCCCCTCTCCTCTCTAGGATTTTAGGATTTTAGGATTAGAGAAGAATTGTGTGATTAGAAAGGGGTTGTTAGTAGAATTAGGAAAATTAGGTAGGAAGATTAGTTAAGGGCTTGAATAATTAGTGAGGTAGTTGGGGATTACAACTACAAAGTTGTGGGTTCATGAAGGAGCTGGGTTTATGAAGGAGCTGGGTTTGTTTAGTTAGAAAGTAAAGAGCTGGGTTTATGAAGGACCTGGGTTTGTTTAGTTAGAAGCTAAGGAGTTGGGTTCATGAAGGAGTTGGGTTTATGAAGGAGCTAGGTTTATGTAATTAGAAAGTAAAGAGATGGGTTCATGAAGGAGCTTAGTAGATAGCCTACTTAATTAGCTCATAGACAAGTAGTTAGTTACATTATGCTAGTTAGTGTTATGTGTGGCTTTCACAAGTAAATGTATTTGAGATTGACTATAGAGAATAGTGTTTTTTAACACTTGCATCCTCTCTTTAAAAATAAACCACGTGCACAAATTAATGGAGAATGTGGAGCACTCTCGCGATGGCAAGACAAAGGAAGCAAAGACCAAAGGTGCGAGGGAGAGATTGACATAAGTCACATAAGTATTTCTTAATACTTAAAGGCTTATGTACGGTATGGAGACACCAAGTGAGACCTCTTATAGTAGCGATACGGAATACACAAGTGATAGTTCAAGTGGTAGTATAGAGTCAACGGCACGGACTCCATTTAGGAGAGGGATATCCTTAAGGGCTTGTATAGCTAAAGCGGCCGGATGGACGTTAGAAGCAAACAAAGACAAAATAGCACCCGAGCATAAGGAGGTTAAAATAACATAGTTAACTTGTGCATTCTCCACATACGTATTGAAATCGTACATTGAGTTGTTAAAAGTGAAATTCCAGTTAAATCCAAGACCACTTGAAGGGTGAACCTTGCACTATGGACTCATCCAAGTCCAAATCCAATACCGCGGAGGAATGTGAGCCCAAACCCACTACTCGGACTACGGACGCTTAAGGGTGGGGGGTTTGGCCTCACAGTGAGCAACCTCATCATCCAAACTCCTCAACTCATAGGTGATGGCGTTGGTGTGTGGGGGCCATTGACCTTGCTCGTCTCCAACACCCATTTGATAAGCAATAGACTCGTCTTGATGCGGCTCAGTGACACCATCCACAAACCTAACATCTTGGGAACTCGACGGATCCGGATCGATCGGAGGAACCGGCCTCCTAT
Organism: Polytrichum formosum; assembly: GCA_964035585.1. Classification (NCBI taxonomy): domain Eukaryota; kingdom Viridiplantae; phylum Streptophyta; class Polytrichopsida; order Polytrichales; family Polytrichaceae; genus Polytrichum; species Polytrichum formosum. The sequence goes on along the minus strand of OZ037940.1, from coordinate 49,619,357 downwards.
TGTCGAAATGATGTGGACCGCCTGGCCTATTCTGAATAGGAATGTATCCATTCGCTGTCTGCAATCCAGTCGGAGGATGGAATGTCTGCCTCGCATTCCCATGGTCATAGTATAGATTGGGTGGCCTAAGCTCATTAGGAGGTCCGCCCTGCGGCCTAGCTCCTCTCATATTGTCTCTCACCTGTTGTTGTGGGTTGACCACTGGATTAGGCATACTAATGACCTTATCAGGTTGACGACACTCGTCCGAAGGATGATTTCCCCCACAATTACTACAACCATAACCTTGTCCTTCGGACCAACAGTGACCCGGTGCGTGCCATCTCCCACAAAAAGGATGAAACTCCCTTTTCTCCATGTTCTGACCACCCTGTCCTCTAGGGGGAGGTCCTCTATAATTGCCCTGACCATACTGATTCTGACCTTGGCCTCTATGGTTTTGTGGAGGTGGGCCACCGTTGTTCCTTTGATCACGATTATGCCCCACTTGACAAAACTGCCTAGTATGTCCAGGTTGCCCACACTGAACACACCACAATCCTGAGGCATGTCTACCCGACTCAACTGGAGGAGGAGGACCCGGCTGTTGACTCCTAATCATCAATGACATCTGATCCGTAAGACTTTGCATTTGTTTGATCATGGCCTCCTGAAATCCCAACTGACTAGCACCTAACCTTTTCTCCACCTCCTCAATGTGTGCATCGACCTTAGGGGCGGGCAATGCTAAGAGTGGTGCCGGCTCCCTAGCTGCTAGCGGACGTGGACCTGTGTCAATGAGGGCATACTGACCCTGACTCCCCTGTCTACCAGACTGGACCTCCACTTCTCTCGGACGAATGGGAATGAATTGAGGTATGGATTCGTCCTCCCTTCGCCACAACCTCTCATAATCTCTGTCCAAGCGCTCCATCTCCCTAGCCGCCGCTTTGGCATCCGCCAATGTCTGAGGATTCCTCTCCAACACACCTCTAATAGTACCCGCCTTAAAAAATCCTTGGATGAAGAATTGTTTAAGGGTGTCATCGTTGAGCATCGTACCCACAAAGCGTGTACACACCAAATCAAACCTCCTGATGTATGCCGAAATCTCCTCTTCCCTTCCTTGCTTCAAGGTTGTCAACGCTCTAAGAGCCGTGCTCTGACCAACCTCGGGCCTAAACTCATTTAGGAACTCCCTCTGCATCTGCTCCCATCCTGTGAAATGACCCTCTGCATGATCTCTATACCACTCATAGGCTTCTCCCTCTAGAGTGGTAGGAAACCACACCAACCAATATCCCGGGTTGGTGACAATAGAACTAGCCAACCTCTCAATGTACCTCTCCATGTGCCTAGAGGGATCCTCATCCTTAGTTCCATAAAACTTAGGGAGGTGGGCTGGCATATCCACCGCCGCCAAGTTTTGTGGAACCACAATGGGTAAACCTCTCGGCCTAACCAATGGATCAATGGGTGGAAAGGGAGGCGGACCCTCTCCCTCCTGAGCCATGGTGACCGGTGTGTCCACTCCTATTCCCCTATCAACTTCTACAGGAATTTCTTTCCTAACCGTATTAGTCTCCTCCGATATCTCGTCACTCAACTTAGAGGTAGTAGCCTCCTCCTCAAGTTGAGCATCTACCTCTAAATTTTCTAACACTAGACTAGTAATAGGATCCACATTCAAACAACTTTCTATCCCAACTTCTACCTCTTCTATAACTTCACTAATCTTAGACAATCTTTTCCTACGTGTACTCTTTCCTAATCCTAACTCCAATTTAGGTTTGTGAGATCGGGTCTTACCTTGCATTCATGCACATTCGATCAACCCTCACTTGACCATACATACCCCTTGCTACCTTCACTCTTTTTAATGTTTTCACTTTTCTTGATGTGGTTTAAAATTGAGGAGGTGAGGAAAGAGAACCTGCAAGCCAACTTAAGTGAAAAATCCCAAACATGGGATAGGCATGCTCATGTCAATTCTTAGTCAAGCCGGAGCATCACCTCCGACTCTTCCCTCGAATTGACACTCACCACAATACCGAGGTTGAGGGGCTGACCTTCGCCATGCACCACATCGAAGACCGAGGCATCACCCTCTCGCCTTCAACACGATGCGATGACTAGGGAATTACCCTCCCCAACGGATAACGACAAAGACAAGTACTAAAATCCTTCCTTAATTAATTAATTCACTTTGAAGAATATCTTACCTCAAGCAATTCGCTTCCTCCTGCAAGTTAGCACTCACACTCGACCGTGACTCAATGTGACATTGACAACAACAACTCTCAATCAACAATTCTAATCTAAAACATCAAATTAAAAATCCCTTAACTTGGATACTCACCCCAAGGTGAGTGTCAAAGTTTTCTCTTCCTAAAATTAATTATCCCTCTAAGATTTAATGAGCTAATAATCGTCCTATTAATGTTATGTTCTTATGCCATCCCAAGAAGGTTTAGAACATCACCTCAAGCCGCGCTCCTTCTTCAAAACAAATTGCATAAATGAAAATGCAATTCATGCCAAGAAAAAAAAATGGAATTCAACTAACCTAACCCAATGCCAACAATCAAAATAAAATGAAATGCTTACCACACACCATGTGCTTCTTCTTCTCCCTCAAATTCGTGCCTCCAAGCTTCCAATCCTCCTAATCCCGCTTCGCTCCCGGCGGACGCACCATTTATGTCAGCCATAAACCCTCACCCTTATGCGTCTGTAGTCCGGGTGGGAGCCCATGACTCACATGAACTTCACTGGCCTTAGTAATCAGTTGTAACTTATATCCATTCTAATTGGTGAATCCATTTACTTAACACCTCCTCCTTTATTAACTCAAACTCAAGTGTTTACAAACACTAGAGTATCACACTCACACAAATCAAAGAAAAATTCAAGTTCAAGGTTGTAGGCTAAATAATATCAACCTAGAGATCTAATGATATAATGCCTCTCACTGAGGTTCATTACTTGATCACAATACACATAGCATATTACCACACTTATCACTAAGCCTACTCCAACCCCGTCATTCAACCTTCATAGGATTCATGAACCCTTTGCTAACCTTCCTATTATTTTTTTCTAAGAGCTTTGTGCCTTCATCTACCTAGTGAGGGAGAGAGAGAGAGAGAAGTAGTCCTAATTGCAAGAGTGAGAGAGTGAGAATGAGCCTCCTTCCTTCCCTTCGGGAGACTACCCCCTTCCATCACCAAGCCTTACCGGCCGTAGATCTAACCATACATCTAACGGTTGGAATTGCCGGCCGTCATACTCTAGCCGTCATCCCTAAAATCCCTAGATCCAACGGCCTTGGTCTTTCATCCACTTGATCCGACGGTCTTCATCGGACCGGCTTCATCCGCTTAGCATCATCCACCGTTCGTTGCCATCCTTCATTCGTTCGTCTTCATCCTCCGTTCGTTGCCATCCTCATGTCCTTCGCAAGTATCTTGACTTTTTCCTACGAATTACTTAACTTAAATCTAATTTGACCCACTAACCTCCTTTCTAATTAACCCGCGAACCTTCATAAACCGTGAGCGGTTAGGTGAATATAAGTAAAATGCTTCTAAAAAAATGAAAAGTAATTGAGAAGGTTCTACTCACACATATGTAGTAACTTCTTCTCCGTATCCGCCTACAGACTATTCCTGCTTTTACCACTAGCTCATCTTGGGATAGCACTGGTCAATGGAACCAACCGGATTCGAACCCGGGTCGGTTCAGACCTTAATCCAGTCTCTTACACACAACTCGCATCTGATGTTCAAATAAAACCCCTAACATATGCCCATCAATTCGGTTAAAACGAGTTTTTGGTATGCACCTTCCAATATGGTAACGCATAAGGGTGGAAGCATCCTTGGGTGGTACCACTAGGAACGTCACACTCAAATTTCACTTGACAAGGTAAAGTTTAGGAAACTTGTTTTCTATCTTAAGTGATTTTTTTTTTCCATATGAACACATTTTTGGTGCAATTAGGTTTAGGGTTTAACCATTAATATAACAAACTAACAAATCACCACATGTTTAGCACCTTAAAAGGGTTGTTAGCAAAGAATTTCAGGAATGAACTTTGAGTACTTTGAAATTCAGGAACCTAATAGGAATGCAAAATAATATGAAATCTTTTTGGGATCATTTTTGCATGGTAGCCTCTGAGTTTTTCTGTGCCACCTATTCATTATTAGCCAAAAATAGTTAACCAAGTAATAGGTAGGCTCATTGGACCTCCAGGAACGAAGCTTTCCGGGGGCAACACCATTAAGGACACCTACATTGATTGTTTTTTGTATTTATTCTAATCCCAAAGGTACTTCTAGGCATCTTCTAGTGAACAAATGGTCATTTGCAAGGAAAAAACAAGGTGAGGCTGCAAAGTGCCCTCCTTTTCATACTATCAGGAATTACAGGAACGGCATAGGAAACCATCATGCCAAACGTTCTTACTTCCTTAATGATAACTCAAACTCATCATTTTTTGGCCTTTAGATTTTTGGATTGAATTTAATTTTTCTCTAAATCACTAGATCAAATTTGAGCTGAAAAGATGCAAATTCCAATTTTGAAAAGAATTAAATGGACTTTCGCCTTCCATTTCCTGGACATTTTCCTGGGTGGTTCCTAGTGGTACCACCCAAGGATGCTTCCACCCATAAAGTGCGTTCTTCCTCTTCACTCCATGCTCGTGGATTGGATCCATTTTGTCTCCCTCCTTATTGATCGGCGACTCTAGCAACCAATCTTGTCTTTCTTTAGCAAACCGTAAAATATCGCGTGGCAACAATATCTGCGGGGGGCCTCGGCGTTCCTCTCCTCCATCGAAACTACTTTTTAATCGTCTGTAAGGATGGTTCATTGTCAAATAACGACGATGACCAAGATAAACATTTTTTTCCAATGACCTGGACCTCCTCGTTGCCACATTTGGCCCACATGGAGGACAACCCCGGTACCCCTTCGTGACTTACCCGGCAAGCAATCCATATGCCGGGAAGTCATGAATGCTCCACATAAGAATCGCTTTGAGCTTAAAATTGGGGTTCGTATTGTGTGTATCCTCTACGCTTTCATATGCCTTCTCCAAAATGGATCCGTCCTTTGCAATCACCCCTTCCCACAATCTTTGTAGTTCCTCCACCAATGGTGCTAAGTATACATGTATGTTTTCCTCTTTCACACTTTCTTTGCCGGGAATGATTAGGGATAGCATCACAAAAAACCGCTTGGTGACCAACCAAGGTGGCAAGTTGTAGTTTAGCAATACAACTGGCCATGTAGAGTGACTTAAAGATTGGTTAGAGAAAGGGTTGACACCATCCAACGCTAGTGCCAAACGTAGATTCCGGGGCTCCTTCGCAAACTCCGGCCACCTTGCGTCCACGTGTTTCCATGCCTTTGAATCCACAATCGATCTTATGGTGGAATCCTTGCTTTTCTCCTCAATATGCCATGTCATAAGCTTGGCTAGTCGTTTGCAACGGTACATTCGGAGCAACCGAGGTATAAGAGGAAAATGTCGCAACACTTTCACTGGAATGCTATCCGAATTCGGAACATACCGAGATTCCTTGCATTCCGGACACACTTTTGCGTCCTTGAGTTCGTTTCTAAATAAGCAATGGCCATTCTTGCACGCATGGATAGTATTGTAGCTCAAACCCAACTTCTTCACCAATCTTTTGGCCTCGTAGTGTGATTGAGGACAAGTGTTCTCTCTTGGGAGTAGATCATGTTTTAGCAGTTTTAACAACTCGTCGACACATGCGTTGGAAACTCCAAAAATGGTGCACACATTAAGGATCATGAGAACTGCTTGTAACCGGTTGGTAGGGCTGTTCTTGAATAGTGGGGTGTTGGCTTCTTTCAATAAGTCCTCCGTATTGTCGGTAATGTCGTCATTGACCTCATCACCTACATGGGGATGTGTATTGGCCAATTCATCCAAATCTTCGTGAGTTCCCTGAAGTTCTTCATCAATTCCCTCTTCATTTGGAGTGGTATTTGTATATCCGGGCAAACCATCAAACCTCTCGAAACATTCGTGGACCATCCGGATTACCTCCACTTCCTCATTATTATCCCGCAACACTTCTGCATTTTCGTGTGCAACAATGTCTTCAGTTACTCCTTGTCACCAAAAATCCTCCACCCTTCGATTTCGTCCTAGCCCGAGTGGAAAAGTTTATAATGACATGTAGAGACTTCTCTCTTTGTAACCCAATATATAATTCCAATCTACCCTTGGAATATACACAACTTGATTAACACCACACTATGTAGTTTTATATTCCTTAATGTCGGGCAAGCTTATATCCTTAGCCTTTTCTAATGTCCACCCGGCCGCTTTGGCCACGCATGCCTTCAAAGACATCCCTCTTGTGAATCGAGTCCTTGCCGTCGACTCCACACTACTACATGAGTTCTCGATTATTGATTCCGTGCTATCACATGTCATCGTGGTTGATTCCGTATTGGTACATGACACTTCGCTTGTGGATTCCATGAGCACATAGGCTTTAAATACAAGTATTAAAAAATACTTATATACTTATCCTTGCCCTTCCTTCTCTAAGTTCTTCTTGATGTAAATCTCTATCAATGTCTTCCTACTAAACTTCAGAATAGTATAACTCCCACCCAACTTATGTTCTTCAAGTGAAATTTGGTACACTTGTTAAGTACCTCATCAAAAATCTCCACACCAAATTTTGGCACAAACAGAGTTCATATGCAAAAGTTATGCATGAAATTCTAACTCTAACTACTTAGTATGAATGCTGTGATAAAGCATCCGGTCATTAAAACTCTAATAACTTCCAACTCCTACGTCCAATCAATCTAAAATTTTGACACAAGATAGATATATAAGTTCAAAAGGTAGTGTCAAATTTTGGTATCCATATCTATAACCCTCTAAGAGATACATATTTTCAAACCTTGCTGCTTTGTTCCTAGACACCCTCCCCTTCAACTTTTAATAACTTTTTCATCCCAATGACTGAAGCTCTCAAATTTTTACCACAACTCCCATACTTTATAATAAACAATCCCTCAAATTTTCATACCCATTGAACACTCTAATCATCCATAATTGACAAATCTCTCACTATAAAGTTCTGCTCAAGTTCATAACTAATAAAACACTACAAGTAATGCACCTAGTACAATCTAGTCACTCTAAATGCCACAAGTTTAAACAAGTTTGAACTCTCTCACTTCAATATGAATCTCAATGCAACAAGTTGAAGTTTACAATCAAACTCCAAATTCCTTAAACCCAATCTACTTCTAACAAGAGGTCAATCCCTCTTCAAGGCTAAATAGCCTTGGCTCTTCTCCTAAGAACTAAGCACACACATGTGCTCCTATCTTGCTTCCTACACACCCACACTTATAACCCGTGGGGTGCTTAAGGAGCACGAAGGAAAGAGAGGATGAGTGAGGGAAGAATGAGGGATTATATAGTGAGTTGAGAGGGCATGAGGTAAGGATAGGGTGAGAGGATTAGAGCCTCCAATCACAACCCCTTAACCTTCTCCTTCTAAGTAGGGACTCATCCCATCCACAAGGCTCTCGATAAGCCTTCGAAATCTCCTCCTACTTTGTAGGCTCTCATCTAATCTCCTAAGCCTTCCTCCCTCAAATGATCAACAAAGATAACACTATATTCGTTAATCAGAGACTTTGGGAAGTCTCAAAATAAATTTGACCCATAGTTTCGGATGTGAATATTGTGAACATAGGGAACATCGGGAACATAGGGAACAATGACAACATAATGTTTTGGAAATCCATATGCAATGAATATGTATGTTTCTAAATATAGTAGTTATATAATGATAATCAAAACTACATCAAACATGATATTTCAATGACAAAAATTCAAAAATATTTTGTTTTATCAGTTTTGCATCGAACAAAATTATTGAATCCATAAATAACCATTTTTTTTCTTCACTAAAGACTCTTGGATGCGCATCCCAAACATAAAGGTCTTATTGAATTGGACGGCACATCCCAAACCTACCAATACTTAAAATAATTTGACATTGTTCATGAGAATTTGCAAATTAGCATCTAGAATATATAATTTGGATTCCACATCCGTAACAAAATATATAAAAAACATTTGATAGCGCATGGGAAGTTGGTTTCCACATCTGTAAACTAATACAATCATGCAATATAATTGTAATCTATAAAATTTCTATAAAGTGTGTCTAATATAGTATTCGACCCCAATGTCATATATTTCATGAAAATATGAATACATATTTCAAACAACTTTGGTCCTAACTTGCGTCACTATCATTCCCCATCTTCATCTTCAGCTTCGTTTCCATTATGGACATTGTTTTCTGCGGCAGCAATACGGGCCAAGTTGTCTTTAGCAAATTCTATATGTTTTTGTGGGATGGTCATTGTCTCCGATTTGGAACCTTTGCGTGGCTTCCAAGCACAAAGTATGGTATCCGTGTTTATCCAAACTGGTTCGTACGCCGAGTCCATTGTCCACTTGAAACCCTTTTTGGTGTCCCAACCTAAATATGTGCGCAACACATTTTGATCTTTGGTGCTTGGACGGCAATATTCCACCTCAATTTGACGAAAATTGGGGCTAGTTGGGACAAAATTCGGTGACGACAATGCTTTCACCAACCAAACCGGTTTAGGGTGCTCCTCATCTCCTGCTCGTACGAGGACCATGTAACCTTCGTAGCAATCAACAGCCACACGAAATGATGGAGCCGGACGATTTCGAGCAGGGCCAACGTAATGGTCGTCCGCAGCGAACTCTTCACGTACGTCTCCATTGCTGAAGAACATGGCCTCAGACTCCACGATTGTCACTCGGCTTTGTGGCCAAAATCCTTGTGTCAAATATGGACGTGTATCGACATCAGGTGCCAGCAATGCCGAGCGAATGCGATCCCAATACGCAATCAATGGTTCGTGGGTATCCCGAATGCGTCTTGTGATGTCTTCCTCACACAATTCTTTCCAGTACTCAATGAATCCAGATATACCTTTGATGATTTCCGGTCCATTCCTCATGGGGTTAGGTGTGCAAGGCTTTGGCTCCCCATCGGGTAGCATACATTTGCCATCTTCGTCTTGGCGCCATACGAGTATCCCTTCCTCTGGACCCCAATTCGGTGAAGTGCACAAAGCCTTGAACTGCATGGCCGGTAGACCGTCATCACGCATATAGAATCGGAATTGTTGAGCCTTGGTATGGCCTACCAATCGGTCACCTCCTTTAAGAATGAATGGTTTGATAAACGTTTTGAAATCGGGCACTTCTTCAATCAAATGCGGAATGACTGGCACATTATCCAAATCCATGTACGATTTCATTAGAAGAGGAATTGTTGGAAAATCTTCCTCGTGCAACTTCATACTCCAACGTCCAAATGAAGCATCAATGTCATCGTGCGTATGGCCAACCATCAAAAAAGACACGAAAACTTCCTTGAATATGCCTTTGGCTACGAGCAAAGACCAAAAACAAAACACGTATCGACATTTGTTGTCCTTGGCACAATTGTCAAGTTGCACGTGTAGAGTTGGAGGCAAAGGTTTGGCAAGAACATGTTGTTCAGGCGGTTCTTGCAATGAAGATAGACAAACTTCCTTCCCCTCTAGCACTGCCTCATAAATCGGTGTTGTTCCACATCCCACGAAAAGAGCACGAGAGGATGATGTTGGTGGCCTCTCAAGATCCCGTAGAAGTTTTGCAAAAGACCCTACTGTATGGTTGGCATCGCCAGGGTAGAAGTCCAAGCCATAATGTGCATACTTGACGTCCACATGGCCATGTGCGATCATACCTGAGTTTAGATAAACACGTTCAAACATACAAATGAGACATACATTCCGAAATCATCCATGCGAAACAAATTGGATTTTCCCACAAACAATTGACAAAAATGAACACACATTTGCGGACGTGCATCCGTAACCCGTACAAATGTGTATGTGGGTGCGTAAAAAATAATGTGAAAGACTAACGAACCTGTGACAGCTATTGGGAGTTTAAAATATCCATCTGTAGCCTTTATTTTCCGTGCATAACATGGGCACGCAGTCTTCGCATGGTCCATTTTGTCATGAATGATCGTCAAAACCTCGTTCGGCCTAATTATCGATAGTGCGCGGTTCTTATAGTAGTCTTGACGGTGTGCCTCCTGGTTGTTGACATGCTCAATGTATTTCCGTTGATGTCTATTGTGCGACTCAGTCCCTATTGGATGTGCGTCTCGAAGGCCTTTGTATTTCTCACAAGCAGTACACCTAGCAAACTTGTCCCCAGGTCTCTTCGTAATGTATTCCGCGAATTGTTGATTCTTGATCACACTCAGTTTTGACAACGAAATTGGCCCACATCCCACTTTTTCGCCAACTTCATTAACGTCCATTAGTATGTTCTTCCATTTCGTCCCTGTTGGCAAAACCATCTGAACAACCTTTTCCCCCGACGCCAGAGTCATGGTCTTGTGTGGCATCGCATCCGCTAATGGCATAATGATGGTTGATAGTGTTGCAGCCGCTTGGAGTGTTGCCTCCCTAGGCTTCTTCGTGCCAAAATTGCCATGGAACCGAGAACGCCGTCCTTGGGACGAGTAGTTCCGGAACCTATAAAAATCAGCCTTTGAAACTGCATGAATAATATACCACGCCGTGCAACACACTTCTATATTTTCCAAGGTCACCACCTTACGACCTTCGGCATCAAAGTGCGTGTTGCGATGAACCTCAAGTTTCTTTGCGGATCGCATTCGAAAGTCCGCAAGCCACATCTCTTGCCTCAAAGATTTTATTTTGTCACGTGGAAATAGTTGGCAACACTTCTTCGCACAACAATCTTTTGTTGCTACGGACCTAATAGATGTTTCTTCCAATGTTTGATCTCGACGACGTTGCGTGGGTTCCCGAGGCACACGACAAGAATCATATTTCCGTACACCTTTTCTAAGACGCATTGTGGCCAACAAAGCTGCTTGTAGTTCCCCATAACGGCGGGAATGATTCCACAAGCTGACACCATCATGAAGAACACTTCGCAACGGCCATCGACGAAGAAAGAATCTCCAACCTGGAGGCACTTCCAATGGGTGGAAAGAATTTAAAATGCACACCCCAACATCTTCCTCCCCAAGGGGATATGCATCAATACAATCCTTAGGATCCGAGTTCCTACAAACACCATCAGCCACGGGAACGCCACAGCCATTGACTAGGACAACATCAAGATCAACCCAATGTTCTCGTGAATAACCCTCACATGGTGGAAGGAAATCATCCTCTGCGCTATCAACAAACCCAACAGCAACGTCCGGACGAGAACTTCCAGTTACTATGTCGTCGACTACATTGGCAACACCACTTGTGGCTCCATGTTCCACGACAGATTCAAAATCGCTAGCAGAGGTTGATGGATCCGAAGACAACTCGAACGCACTATCACCGACGTCGGAATCCATGGCCACTACAAGAAAGTCAAATTAGGAGTATGTCAAAATATCCAATTAAGCATAGGTCCAAGTGTATGTCATGGATAGCGCAAACACATATTATCAAGAAAAACACAATACGGGCAATAGTGGCTTTCATGGCGTGGAAACAAAAACACAATGGTATACGAACGCGCATCCGATTAACTCCATGTGGCAACACTGTCATTGCAGACATAGACATGGGGTTTGCGGCCGTGCGTCCGTAAACCTATGCCTGTCCAGGGAGGTCACTGCCAGGCATAAATGCTCTGGTAACCAATAGACCATAGGGTTAAGGACGCGCGTCCGATTAACTCCATGTGGCAACACTGTCATTGCAGACATAGACATGGGGTTTGCGGCCGTGCGTCCGTAAACCTATGCCTGTCCAGGGAGGTCACTGCCAGGCGTAAATGCTCTGGTAACCAATAGACCATAGGGTTAAGGACGCGCGTCCGATTAACTCCATGTGGCAACACTGTCATTGCAGACATAGACATGGGGTTTGCGGCCGTGCGTCCATAAACCTATGCCTGTCCAGGGAGGTCACTGCCAAGCATAAATGCTCTGGTAACCAATAGACCATAGGGTTAAGGACGCGCGTCCGTAAACCAATGCCTGTCCAGAGAGGTCACTGCCAGGCGTAAAGGCTTTGGTTACATATAGACCATAGGGTTAGGTTTGCGCTTACGTACACCTCTTCCTGTCCAGAGAGGTCACTGGGAACCGTAAAGACCTTGGTAACCTATAGACCATAGATTTACGGACGCGCGTCCTTAACCCTATGGTCTATAGGTTACCAAGGTCTTTACGGTTCCCAGTGACCTCTCTGGACAGGAAGATGGTCTATAGGTTACCAAGGCCTTTACGGTTCGCAGTGACCTCTCTGGACAGGAAGATGGTCTATAGGTTACCAAGGCCTTTACGGTTCGCAGTGACCTCTCTGGACAGGCAGATGGTCTATAGGTTACCAAGGCCTTTACGGTTCGCAGTGACCTCTCTGGACAGGCAGAGGTTTACGGACGCGCGTCCGTAATCCTCTTCCTGTGTAGAGAGGTCACTGCGAACCGTAAAGGCCTTGGTAACCTATAGCCCATAGGTTTACGGACGCGCGTCCGTAAACATCTGTATGTAGAAACTCAGTGTTGACCAAGAAGCCTACAGGTTCAGGGCATCAAGAGGTGTAGGTGACACCTACATGTATACCCAGGGCTCATGACAACACGAATTTGGACAAGTTAATATACCTACTGGTTTTTTCACAATGTCAAAATATTCTACTATGGTGCATAGGGTGAGGTAGGTTTACGGACGTGCGTCCGTAAACCTCTCTGACGGAAACCTCATTACTACTTCAAACACAATGTTTAGGGCTAATATAGAGGTTATACTCGCCAGGAGGGTTAAGGTTTACGGACGCGCGTCCGTAAACCTCCGGTATTTCCGGCGGCATAACCGGACCATTGCATCGGGGTCCGTACCTGGACGAGAAAAGCATCCGGCATACTAGAAGGGTCCAGGGAGCGCAACCCACATCTGAGATGCAAAAAGAGTCCCTTGGTGAGGGGATGTCCCCTTAAGTAGTGATCGTTCTTCCTCGGATCCGTTTTTCGACATAGGATACTAGCCGCCAACCAAAGCCTAAAAAAAAAAACCTAAGGTTGCTATATTCCATGGGCCATGCTCACAATGGAACATGTATTCATGGCGGAGAGCATCCATAGAGCATGAGTCCACATAGAGACAAACCAAAGGCATCTATTGGCCAATAATATATGAGCATTATACATTTTTTAGGGGTGGTTTATAATATTGGAATGCCTAGTATTAAGAATTTATTGTAGAATGAGTAGACAAAAATTATAGAATCATGGGACAAATGGACCACAACAACAACAATAGTACGTGGAATATAAGAATATATGTAATTCAAAATTGAAAATTAATAGCAAATATTTGATTGGTTTGCATACAATGTAGTGGTATTCACCACAATATCATGTTATCTCATGTCATCTTGCATTTAGTATTGCAATTACATTGACCACCATCCTACCATTAAACCCGTTTAATCTACCCACCTATACACACGTATACATAATTGTATTAATAGATACACAAACTAGCAACGCCTAGACGCCATGAGAGCAACACATCTATTGTCCTAGGTCTGGGTTGAATTAAAATCAATATTGCCATTTTCCTCTCGAATCCTTAGTGCCCCCTTGAGTACATCAACATTTACTTCAAAAAAACTAAGAGCCTTCTTTATGTACTATACGTGAGAAAAAACATTTTTGAGTACCTTATGTATATTATGTACGGCAATGACTCAACAATACCAACTCTTACACTCACACTAGTTCGTATTTGGTATCAAACAAAACATTTGTATGCAATGGTACAAAACATTGTATCATTATTGGGTGTTGGGCTAATTTCGATTTAAGACCAAGGTGTTGGGGTTTATTTTTATTTCACATATACGTGTTAAATGACTTAAGACCATGGTATAGCCGCCTATACCCTAAACGAACATGAGGACATAGGGGTGCAAACATGGTAAAGGCCAAATAATTCAAACCTTTATTAATATAGTAACTTTAAATTTTGTGAAAAACATCATAAACATTCGAAAAGTCGAGCAAATATATGTTCACAAAGTATAATTCTAGAATAGTACGGTGTAAGTGGTGAAAATTTGAAAAAGTAGGTGGCATTGAACAAAGAATTGTCACGCAAACTTGTTTAAAATACGAAAACATTAAATCGCATTGATCGAGTTGTGTCAATAAATTATGTTGACCTCAAGTTCATAATGAATTCAAGGAGTATTATAAAAACAATGACAACTTGAAAATATTTAAGATTCAAGAAATTTATGTTCTAAACCATATAATTCAATCATTTGCTTTAAACCATTAGTTTTGATGAAAGGTTTTGAGGATCTCATATTGATATTCTATAATAAAGTACTTAACACAACAATACATGCCAAGATGGAAACCATACTCCAATTTAACCAACATTTTGCGTCTACTTATAGGCTATAATACAAGATCAGACCTACATGTGCAAAGATTGAATTAATCTTGAAGGTTGTTTAATGTACAAGAGGGATTGGTGGTAGTGGGTTTGCATGTATTCGCAAACAATGTGACTCGCGCATAGTCTAGGATTGCTTTTATTTTAGGGAATTAAGATGTCGGAGGGGAAATGTATGTCACTTTGCGTATTTTTAGGGGTACGCTAGGATACAATAATGGTTAACAACTTCACCGTTAGTATCACCCTTCACACTTGGCATTCAACTGTGCAAAATGGGTTTATGGTTTATGGGTTTAGGGTTTAGGGTTTAGGGTTTGGGGTTCCTCATGTTGCACCATATTAACTTAAATATTGCGTTCCAATCCATATTCTCCAACTCTATGTTGCATAATGATACTCGCATCAAAGCATCCAAAGTGTCCTACTTTAGTACGACATGTTTGGGAAACACAAAAGATGTCGTATTATTGAGGGAATACGAAAACTTAAGTAATATGATCTTAAACATATACACCACGAGGTTAAGCAATATAGATGGTATGAAATAATAACCTATAACTCCAAACAAATATAAATATTCTCAAGATCTCTTGATATAGGAGTCCAAATATCTCTCGTGTTGCCTAGTACCCAAGTTAGCAACTATCATCTTTTCTAAATTCCCTACTAACTTTGGAAAACTAATAATTTCAATATCACCAAAATATAAAGAGTTCTTTAATAAGAAACTAGACAACAATGATGCATGACGTATAGCATCAGTAAAAGATATCACCATGAGTGCAAGGCAACATACTAGGCAGGAGGCCACTCTAACCCTAACCATGTCCATTCTACACTAGAAACCCTAATAATCATTAAGTTCCCAATGATAAGTGAAGTTCCCAAGCAGTTCCCAAGTGAAAATGGATGTATGTTAGATGTACATAATACAGATGAAAGGCATTTTAGCATGACCTACCTCTTTAATATGACAAAACGGGGATTCTAAATGTCGCATTATCAAGTGTCGTAGTCATATAAAAGAGGCAGTTTGAACTAAAAAGTTTGGTCACAAAAAAATGTGTCGTAATATCGAGGGTGTCGTGTAAACGAGTGTTGTATTAATGAATGTCGCCCTAACCCATTGCCCCCTAGCCCCCCATTCCATCCCAACCCAGCCCCAATCCCATCCCATCCCCCCCCAGCCCACCATCCCATCCCATCCCCTCATCCCATCCCAGCCCTCCATCCCATCCCCCCTTCCCATCCCAACCCTCCATCCCAGCCTCCTATCCCATCCCCATCCCCCTATGGCCCCACCCCCCTATCCCATGCACCCCATCCCAAGAGGTGCCACGTGCCCGCGCCCTCTCTCCCCCTCTCCCCAACCCTAAGCGACGCCGCCCGCTCACACCAGCGTCATTTCCAACGTTGTGCGCTTGGTGTTGGGCGGTGCTGGCGAATTTTTTCGTCTGCATAGTAGTATTCTTGCGCTAGGGTTTTTGTTGAGAGAATGTGTGTTGGTTGAGGGTGTGAGCGAGTGTGTGTGAGTGAGTATTGTGAGGATTTTGTTTGGAGTTGTGCTTTCTTTTCTGAAGCAACTTGAGATGCTTGGGAGGTTTCAGAGCTAGAGAGCTTGAGAGCTTGAGAGCTTGGAAGCTTGAGAGGTTTGAGAGCTTCAGAGGCTTCAGAGATTTGAGAGCTTGAGAGCTTGAGAGGTTTGAGAGGTTTGAGAGGGTTCAGAAGAGGAGTTGTAGTGTGGGAGCTAGCATTCTACAAGAGGTAAGTATTGCTGTAACATTGCTCTTGTTTTTCGTATGATTGCACTTCTGGGTTGTTGGGGTTTAGAGTTTGTTTTGTTAGCTTGACAGCATGTGTGCTTCATACGGATTGAGAGCATGTGAGGTTTCAGTTTGAAGCAATTTAGGGTTTGTTTGGTAGCTTGATAAAAGGCCATATTCCAGAAATCATTTAGTTTTAGGCATTTCATTATTCTAAAGGGCAATTGACATCTGAGATTTGAGAGTTGAAGGCTTTAAGACCTGCAAGAGCTTTGAGAGCATTGAGTTGGTCCACAACTTTCTGAGATTTCAAAGATATGCGTTTGGCAATAGAGGGCTTGAAAGGTTTTGCAGAATTTGTGATTGGGGTTTCAACAGTCGAGCGTTGGAAGATTGAGGAATGAGATTGAGGTATAAGAGTGCAGATTGAAGAAGTAGACTGAGTTGTTAAGATCGAGGCTCCAAAACAGCAAGAATGTGCATTGTAGAAATCATTGTCTCATAATTTCCGTACAGATGTCTCTATGATTCATTGTTTCTAACATATGTTGCTGGTGTTAATTTGTCACTATGCAGTGCAAAGTCAACTATTGCTTTCAACTCGCAAGAGAGCCAAATCGTATTTCATGGTAAGAAACATTGTAGATTATTGTATAGTACCCTAAACCCAACAATGCCCGAAAAATGCGGAGCAACGAAATAGTGTGATGTTTACGGACGCGCGTCCGTAAACTCGGGATGTTTGCTCAAGACAGGCAATTCTAATGCACAAAATATGTGCAGAGTTTACGGACGCGCGTCCGCAAACTCGGTATGTTTGCTCAAGAAAGACAATTCCAATGCACAATATATGTGCAGAGTTTACGGACGCGCGTCCGTAAACTCGGGATGTCTGCTCAAGGCATGCAATTCTAATGCACAATATATGTGCAGAGTTTACGGACGCACGTCCGTAAATATATACATTGAATAATAGCCGATTTATCTAATGGCCATTGAATAATATGCCGACACAGATTCCGGACTCACGTCTGTAAATATATTCATCATATAATAGCTTGTCCATCTGTTGGCCTCATACCGCCGAATATCTTACGGACGCGCGTCCGTAAAAAGCCGTCCAAACAATATAATTAGAGATCAAAAACACTAAGCCATGAACATATGAGGCGATTAAATGTCATAATAAAACCCAGTCATGCTACCCTCTCAAAGTCTTCATGAAAGAGGCACAAATTCACTGGGAATTGTACGCACTGTGCAATGCAATGCATAAATTAATTACCGCACGACTAAATTCATGAAAGAATATTTTAATCTTATCCATGCTTACGGCCGCGCGTCCGTAAATAGACAATGTATGTGCTTTGTGTTCTGATCAGTATTGATTAAATTGAATAATATAAAGTAGACTCCTGTAATTATATCAACGCAAGATATATATACCTTAAAATATAGTGCTAAATGATATTTGCTAAATACCCAACAATGTACGTAAAAGAAATCCTCTCCTCTAATGTTCAACCTATATTTACGAACGCGCGTTCTTAAATTAGGCACGCTATCCTTGAATATATTACACTAACTTACTGTTTGTCCTATTCTTCAGATGGCATCCACGAAGAGACCCGCTATTGACATGTTCGCGGAGCTTCTCTCTCCTCCACTTCCAGACGCAATCAAAGATCTAAGCAACAACGACCACTACAAGCCGAAGGAAGATACTGTAGACAATTGGACAGTCATTGTAGAAAAAGATGAAAAAGATATATTTGTGCTCAGATTTTCGTATCAATTAAGGACACCATTAGAAGAACCAGAGAAATGGGTCAGGCTAAAATTCTGGACAATAAAGTGCGCAGTAGCCCAGGGGGACTACGTCGTGATTGACCTCGAGAAGAAGGAGGATAGAATAACGTTCATTTTGCACGAGTCGTACCATCCCTTCAACAAAAACGAGTGTGAAAATAACAGTCCAGATGCGGGTTGCTTGAATCTCGCGAAGGAATTCCAAGACTACGCGTGCAATGCGCCTTGGACGGGTAAGCGGCTAGGACGCCTCTTGAACAATGTCACAAGAGTGAATGGCGCATTGCTAGAGGCCAAAAAAGGGAAAGAAAAGAAGAAACCTTCCACAACTGCGCAAACAAAACGTGTGCCTAAGCCCGTCCCAAGCAATTCAAGACCGTCCCAGAGTGGTGCGTCATCTGGGAGCAGACAACGAAGCAAACGGTCGCACTCGCTGATGGAGTCATCTGGGCTCACAGAGGGGCCAGACGTCAGCTCGTCTCTTGTTGTCGCCCCTCTCCTTAAAAAGGGCCAACGACCTGACGCCGAACTCTCGACAAAGATATTCCAAGAGTTCGACGAGAAGACAAAGGGATGCTGGCCACTGGGCAGGTATTTCACGTTCGATGTGGACGTTTACAAGTGCCACCCCGGGACGGAGAGTATGAACACGAGGGCTAAAGAAGAACAGGGGGTGTGGTGGCAAATGAATAACCTTATGAACAACCCCAAGTTCGACAGGCAAACGATTTGTGTGACGCCCAAGGACCCGGCGGTTGAAGTGAACGAGAGGAATTGGCCAATCCTCAAGGAAGGAGAGTTCTACATAGTCGACGGCCAGCACAGCGTGATGGCTGCAAAAGCTCTCCTCGAGAACGATGAGTGGAAAAGCCCATGGAAGGAGGCGATTCGATACTGGAAGGCATTCCTCGTGCATTCCAAGGACTCGAACCAACTGATCACTATCTCTGCCTTCATGAACCAAGGCAACAAAGTGAGGCAGTTTGAGGCTTCATGGGCAGCCAACATTGTGGCTGGGAGGACCTTATGGGTGGAGCACGACTGCCCACCAAAGGAAAGGGAGAACGCAACTGTGAAAAATCCTAAATGGCAGGTAGGCCACTATAATAGCTTTACGGACGCGCGTCCGTAACCCTGGCCCTTCTACCTTGAATGTTTTCATTGTCTGAATGTTCTCTTTGCTGATTCCTTGATGTTCATCCCTCTTGCAGACATTCAGCAATGCCATATTGACAAAGTTCTCCAGCATTGACATGAAGACCAGCGGCACGAAGACGGTGCAGGAATTAAAAGGTGAGATCAAGCTCATCACTGCATCAGAGGAGACATGGGCAATCTGGTTGAGACTCTTCGATGCTCACAACCACGGGGACCTGGTCAATCCAGACACGGAGAACACCTACAAGACTGACTCCAGGTTGAAAATACCACCCATCTTGAGAGAGTTATTCCGTCCGCTCCAAGGGTTGCTCGACTCGGAGATGTACCGAGCGGCAGCGCACGTCCTTCTCGAAACTCCAAGAAGGACTCTGCCCTACCCAAAGATCTTCCTCAAGAGGCCCAAGCACATGAAGCCTTCCACGTACCACATGAAGGAGTGGTGCGAATACAGGAAGAAGAAGACCATGGCCATAAGGGAGATCAGCAAATTGCTGCCCGCCTACAACCTCACCAATGCCGACGGGGAGATCGTGTGGGAGAATTGGAGGAGGTTGAAGGACGAGTACCACATCAATAGCCTCTCCATGCGAGCTCTGACAAGAGAGGCTTCCACCTTCCTGGCCCAACGATCCAGGAAGAATGAGAAGAAGGGCGCCATTGACGAGAGGGAGACGATGATGTACTCGAACTTCCTCAATAGAAAGAAGAACGCGAAGTTTTGGGGGGTTGCAAGATTTTGCACAGTTGCTACGCCTTTGAAGTTCGGCAAATGGGACACCCACGCCTCAAGAGCCTCGGTGAGAGACGACCCCCGGGGGTGTCCATTTGCAATCTTCGACTTCCGTGCAATCCCCGGAGCTTGGAAACAGGGAGCTGCCGGAACCCCTTTCTACGAGCCGTTCTTTGGAGCCTTCAAGGCATTTCGGTCGCCGGCCCTCCGCGAGCCAAATGTGTGGCTTTGGATTGTAGAGCAAGAGAAGTCCGCAGCAGTCGTGGAGCTCTACAACTCGAAGATGGACGTCGACTACGACCTCTACCACAGCACGTACATCCCGGCCAAGACGGAAGGGGTCACAGCTGTGCAAGAGGCCAGGGGGGTCAAGCAAGTGGGAGCCGTGCAACTGTATTTCTTGACGCACAAGTCTTCGCCGACTGGGCGGCCGCCTGTGAAGGCTACTGCTGTGTTCAAGAAAATGTACTCGTTACCCACACCACACCCTAAGGAGCTCGTGGAGGAGACGATGTACACAATCTACCCGGCGTACGAGCTTCGCATGGAATTCTACATCGGGATCCTCAAGGTTTTGACCGTTATGAGCGAGACTGTGTACAACGTCTTCGGCGGCACCAAATTTGTGTATGCAGCATTGGTGAGTTGCCTGCCCCAATGGAAATTCACGGACGCGCGTCCGTAAATTTAAGATTTATATTCATATGCATTGTTCCCCAACACCTCTTGGCTGTGTAATTTTACGGACGCGCGTCCGTAAAAGTACACTATTTCATTTTGTTACATTTTGTCATATCTGGCCTCATTTGTATGTCCCCTGATACATTTGCCCCTAACTCGTTGTTATGTTCCAGATGCTTGGGCTGCAGGTCAATTCGTTTGTGGATGTCGGCGACTACGACGATGCAAAGGCCCACAGGGTCAATGCCTCCAAAATGGACATCCTCGACATCGTGGACGTGCTACCTCCCCAGCCTGTGTTGCCGCTCGCATCGCGAATCGAGGCAATGCCTGAAATGGAGACGGACACTGACGCAGAGCAGGATCCCATCCACCCGCCTGAACGGCCCAGGGCGCACCAGGATTTACCGAGCCTTGTTCGTGATCCCACAACAGGTCATTTCCTCCTGGGCGCGGATCCAATGGAAACGGACGAGCCGCATCCTACCGTCACTCCGTTGAGGGTCCCTCATGGTCCCAGTGCCTCGCCATTTGGGACTCCCACTTCGCGTGTTGGGTTTCCTTCCACTGCGGGTCCGTCTCGTGCTGCGGGGGTTAGAGCAGATGTGGATGTGGAGCTCGCGACAGAAGCCGGCTGCACAGCTTCTTCCGGGGGGGAGTCTCAGCAGGCAGAGCTCCCAGCTATGGAGGGCAGGGATGTGTTGGAGCTGATCTTGAGGCCCGACCTCTCTCTCTACCGTGAGACCCGACGGAAGAGAAACAAGACCCCTTACAACGAATACCCTGAAGGGGCGATCTTGGACCTTTCCGATGAAGACGAGGACGAGGTCCAGATGTACAATGCCATCTTCGCCTTGCCTAGCGAGCCCGGCAAGGTGAAGAAAGAGCCGATGTCCGTCTCCGAATTGGACGAGAAGATGGAGAAGAGAATGAGGGAGGAGCTTGACCAACGGCTCCGGGAGGCAAACGAGCTGCACGCCAAGAAGATGGCTGCCATCCAAGCTGAGATGGAACAATCCAGGTTGGAATCCGCTCGCAGGCACGCCGATCTCATGGCTCAGAATCAACAGTTCCTGGCCCAGAGCCAGCAATTCATGAGCATGATGCAGAGCCTGCAGGCGAGGCCTCCGTTGGTGTATGCACCTCCCCAGGCCGGCATGCCGATGCCCGCCGATCTCATGCCGCCTCCATCTCATAGCCATGCCGTGTACATACCAGAGCATGCCTATGCAACCCCCGCGTTCGACGTCCCACCCCTTGCCCAGGTTGCGCCCACAGCAGATCCCTCCCCCCGACCTACCTCGTCGAACGTCCAAGACTTACGGACGCGCGTCCGAAACATTGCTGAGCTGCCCTCCATTCTCATTGGAGGGGGCGCACCCCCTCAGAGGGCCACAGAGGCGGGCGCCTCCGATTTCGCGATTTCGGGGGCGGATGTAAATAGGGCGGGCAATGACACTGCGCGACACACCGACAATGTGGAGGAGTCGCAGGAGAGCCCGACACGCGATAGGACAAGCCACGAGGACATAGAGGCCCCCCTCGAGGATGAAGATGTACATATGCGGGGCAGCCAGGACTCCGCGGAGGAAGCTTACGCAGGCACCCAAGCCTCTCAAGCAGCTGGAGACACATTGCTGGTCGACACAGATGGACTGTACGACTTTACGGACGCGCGTCCGGGAGCTGCGCCCATGGTGACGAGTCCTGCTGAGGGAGGCACTGCTCGCGCGGATCTCGCCGATGACGAGGTAACCAACCTTTGAGCATGCCTCCCTCGTTGCGGACGCGCGTCCGTATGTTCCCTGTGTGTCACCTTCGTGGCGGTGTATTTTTACAAGTTCAACTCCGGCCTCCCCCCCGCGAGTGGACGCAAATTTTGTAGCGTAGGATCCATTAGCTTCAGCAGAGAAAGCGCTAGATTCTTGGGCTCATCGATAGATGTCCTTTGAAAATTGTATATCACCATTTACATTTATAAATCTTTTCGAACTACATAGTTCGCACAATTTTGGCATTCTGTTTCTTTGTTGAATTCATGAAATGTTTGTCAATTGGTTTTCGTTAGTAGCAACATTCACCTAGGTAAAATGTTTCATCACAGGGTCCGTCGGAGATAGCTCGCAACCCCTTTGGAAGACCAAATCGGCCCATGAGGAAACCGTTCATAATATTTGACCTCAATGGGGTGCTTTGCCATTCCAAACACATCCCGCATGGCGCGCCCAGGGGGCCCCTCCGTAGTCCACAAGACATGGATTACGGCGGGCGCTTGGATACCTTCATTAACAACAAGGCCGTCCGGGCCCGACCCGGCTTGAGGCGCTTCCTCCGTGACGTCCTTGGCTTGGCTCATGTCATCGTCTGGAGCTCTATGCTCATGGACAACACGGAGGCCATCGCCGGTTTCCTTTTCCGAGAACTCGCAATGCCTTGCTTGCTTCTCGGTCAAGAACACTGCGATGAGCTCCATGACCGTAGTGGCAGGATTGTACCGAAGGTCGCAGGAGGCGGCGGGCCGCAATTCCTGAAGGTCCTCAGGAAGAACCTCTGGGTCGGCGTCCCCATGTTGGAGGGGGTGCCCCACGGTTCTTGGCCAACGCCGGAGAACACTCTCCTCGTCGACGACAGCCCCGCGAAGAGCATCCTCAACCCCCCCGGCAACGCCATCTTCCCGGATCCTTGGAAAGGCGATAGAGACGACACCTTCCTAGAGAATGAGCTAGGTCCATACATTAGGAGGCTTGCATGTCACCCCGGAAGTGTCCCGGATTTTGTGCTCTCCAACCCCATTGGCAATAGGCCTCTCGGTCCACGAGATGAAGTATTTAGGATGTTGTACGGGTACGCCAAACTCAATAAATTAATTTGAGAACTTTGAACATTTTTGGACTTGTACTTGGATTCTCCTTGTTTATATCTAACCGTTCCCCCCTTTTCTTTGTAATGTATTTTTGTGTCCTAGTTGCCTCACCAAGCGTCCCAAAGTGTCGTCAATGGCCCGTCCGCATCTCCGTCGGTCCCCGGCTCCCCTTCCCTTGGTGTGAGCTACGTTGCAATGCCTTCCCTATTCCAATTCTCGGCCGTCGATGCCGCCTCTGCTGTTGATTACTCCAAAGACTCTGGGTTTGAAGATGGAGTCGTGGATAGCCTTCCTGCAAAGGTAGCAAAACACAACCGCGCTCCGTCTCCGTCTCCATCTCCCCTCCGCAACGAGAAGCACGTTCGTATTATTGACTTCGATGCGTCACCATCCAAATATACCGTCCCCAAGGCCCCACGATCAACCAGACGCCTTTGCATGGATGAACCCCGGATTGATGTCCCGACGTTTACGAACGTCCCTGTCGTGCTTGTATCTGCCCCCCTCGATGTCCCCGAAGCTCAATCCAACACCCCCAATGCCAAGGTGCCCAACTTTTGGCCTTCTCCAGTTTTTCCTTGCTGGTTTCCGTGTATTAGTGCATTTGTGTTTCTTGGGGTTTTCGGACTTGCATCCGTAACTTGTGCTCACTCATACCAACCCGCTTCATTGTATGACTTTGTGGTCGTTGTTTCAGACCCCACCGTACTCGAATGTGGGCCGTCCATGCTCGACTTCTTCATTGGATAGGGGAACCCTCAAGACCGCTTCTTGCGAGTCCGATCGTTGTTTGGCCCTTCGGAAGAGTGCAAGACATTCCGTTTCGCAAACGCCTTCGTATTCCACTTACAACACCACGTCCTACAATTCGGTAGCGCGTCGCCAAATATGGACGAACGGCACATATTCCGGACCAACAAACAAACAAGGTTACAGCCGCGGGCCCGAGATCTTCAGAGCCATGGAGGCCATTAAAGCAAAAGAAAAAGAGACGGCCGCAAAGGCTATCGCAAAAATAAAAGGAGTGCGTCGTATTGACGATCCAAACGTATAAATCATATTAATATGTATTTAATTGTCGAATGCACTGGTTGGTGATCGATTATATTTGAAGGATTTTGGCCTAATATTGGATATTCCACTTGTATTTTGTATTTCAATCCTATTCAATAAATATGATACCATTTTTGTATACGCAATTGTTTTCATATATCCCATTTTCTTATTTCGGCGTGTGTGTCTCATGCATTTGTGTCTCATACTTGTGTTCAAAATTGGGAACATAGTATATTTGTAGTGTTTTCCTTCCTACAAATGTGAAAGCCACGTCCTTAAAAAGTCTCAAAGTCATCAAAAAGTCTCCGATTACCGAATATAGTGTTAGATCCTAATTCAAACATTTAACTAACATTGGCTTTCTACCTACCACACTTTACCAAGGTATGTCCTCATACTACTTAAATCCACTCCACACAAGCCTAATGCTTCAAACTTAGCTTTCTTCAAGCTTCACTCAAGATTTTTATATTTTTGTGAATAATCATAAATCAACAAAACACTACTTGTAATGTTTTACAAGTGTTAACAACACATGTGGACATCAATTTGGGCTCACACTCCTATTTCCATATCAGTATTTCTTTGTGCCGTCATGTACCTCCATCCTTGGGTTGCCATCCATATGTCTTTTTGGGCAATATAAATGTCATTGTTGACCTCCTACATGTGCACCATGGAGAAGAAAACAATACTTTTTCTCTTAGTAACCTTATGTATTTACAAACATTTGAGAATCTATAATTAATGACCATCCCAAAGGTAAAAAACAATCTTCTGTGCAAGCACGGTAAATTGGACAGGACCTGTAGCATTCCTGGAGTGTAAGTAGATCATTTCTATATACAGTAATAGTAGGGTTGTGGCAGCTTAAAAGCTATGCACCATTACTATGCACTACACCTATGCACCATTACTATGAACAGTAACACATTACTATGCACTATTACTAGTAACAGTAGCACATTACTATGCAACATTACTATGCAGTATTACTATGAAAAGTAGCACATTACTATACACAGGTGAGATTAATATATGACACCCCATCACAACTCTTAGCTGCTCCAAATACAAGACATAGTGGTGAAATTGCTGATGCATTAAATTCAAAAAATGTCTCAACAAAATCGCAGGAATTTAATTCACGGAGTAATGCGCATACAACTCTTCTCCTGCCTCTATATCCCTTGATGCAATTGTCATAACAAAACCCCACTCGTTCTCCTTCCAAGGTTTGGGAAGCATACTATATTCCCACACTACATTGCCAATTTCCTCTCGCCCTATGGAGCTGTTGATAAATCCAGCAACATTGCCCTTCTCCACACTCTCGTCTATGTAAATATCTTCCTCAGCTTTAAGGACATAACTCTTGAAGCTTGGCACAAGACTTTTTATTTTCCTGTATTCTGACTTGCTATATTGGGGACCTACAAATGGCAAGAGAATATCTCCTTCTTTTGCGGAGTCCATGGCAAACAAACCCCAGCCCATAAATGAAAATTTTGAAATTTTCACCACCCAGTGTCTTTGATGAAAACTGAAAGTGGTGAACTTCGGTATGGGCCCATTGCACCACTGCCCATCGAAAGCTCCACGCCTCCAATTCATCAATTTCAGCTCCTCCTTAGTGTAATTTCTCTTTTGGGGGACATGTTTTGGGGTTGTGGACTCTTTAAAAAACAATTGAATGGCCACCTTGGCCGCGGCCTCAACAAAGGGTCGTCTTTGTGTCTACACGAAGGGAATCAATGTTACGTCATAATTCAATTGCCTCGTTTACAATACAATATAATTCGAATATGACTATATATTTTACTCACCAATATGGATTTCGTAAATGCGGAGTCACGTTTGTATCGACGAAGATGTTTTCGTATGGTTGCTCTTGACAATACCTTCCCCCCTGCACACATACTACAAGGGCAACGATACTTTACCAATCTTCTTTTGTCCGCTTCTTTTTTTTCCAAGTCCCATAGCTCCAAGTCCAACATTGCACGCCTCGATGTTGCATCCATTTTGATTCTGCATCAAATTAAATGAATTATAGTAGAAAGAATGTGACCTTCAATTAGCGGGTTAAAGATGTTGGCACAATTCAAAAATCAAATTCACCTACAACATCCTTTGCAACACATTTGTTGTAATTGGTCTGGAGATCTTAAATTATGGGTTCGTTTAACTTAAAGTCCACGTCTTTACTTCATGTAGTAAATGACATTACTTCACATTGTCACATTACTATGACATTACTTCATGGAGTAAATAACATTACTTCATGACATTACGTCATGAAGTAAATGACATTACTTCACATAGTGACATTACTTCACAGTTAAAAGGGCAATTATAGAACATGTGAATCCTAA
Organism: Polytrichum formosum; assembly: GCA_964035585.1. Taxonomy (NCBI): domain Eukaryota; kingdom Viridiplantae; phylum Streptophyta; class Polytrichopsida; order Polytrichales; family Polytrichaceae; genus Polytrichum; species Polytrichum formosum. The sequence continues at coordinate 49,592,373 of OZ037940.1, read as the reverse complement.
ATCAACACATTAAATCTTATTTTATTTAGTGTACATTGTATTGTCAAATACACCTGGGCTACTACTTGGAATTCCGCGTTGCTGCCGCTTTTACCGAGAGTGTCCTTTATCTTACAAATAAAATAAGTACTTAGCCTACAAACTGAATGATATGCTATAATTTAGTTTCTAAAAATAACTTCATGTAAAAGGTTTCAGCCTACACATCACTCCAAATGGTAACCTTCACTAATTCCACAACACAATGTAGTTATCAGGTAAAGTGAAAAATTACTTGAGGGTGCAAAAAAGTGAAAACTTACTTCAGAGTTCACCAACCGAAAACTCTGCCCTCTTGCGGTAAATAGTCTCCTACTCCCATGGCCACAGCAGTAGCAGTACGTAGTTGGTAAGCGTGGACTACGCACAGCAAAACTCCAGATGTTTTTGTCGGATATGCAAAGGAGACCTAGCCCCAGACGAGACGCAGGCGCAGGCGAGACGCAAGGGAGGGAGAGGTTGGTGTCGATTGTGGTTGGAATATTGCCGCGAGGAGGTCGGCGTGAGGTAGCTTAAGGCTTCAACGACATTTAGCTAGAGATGGGATGGATGAATGTTGGTTGTTGGATTTCGAGCAGGAAGAGCTTAGGGTTTAGCAATGTTTCCTTGTTGCCGGCGATTGTTTCTTCAAGGGAGTTGTTTCTTCACTTTCTGAGCGCCAGTGACTTCCGATGCGCTGATGTAATACAAAGAGAGCGCACATCCTTAATCACTCGAATGGCCGCTACCGGAGGTGCAAGATCCTAAGGCGGTTCTCATTCTTCTGGTTCGGCACACTCCCCCTCTGCCTTCTTCATTTTTTTCTTTTCCCCCTTGCTTGAATAGGAGTTGCCAATCTCTACGTCTTCTATCTTGAAGTGCATTAACCACTAGTTAGCCCATCCAAAAGAAAACAACTGCAAAGATTGGAGATCAGAGAATGATACAGTCCATTTTTTATTGTTTTCTCTTTCCTCTTGCTGTATAGGAATTGTCAAACTCTACCTCTTCTTTCAGAGTCGAAAGACGAATAGTTAGCCAATACAAAGAAGACAACTGCCAAGATTGGAGTTCAGAGAATGATCCAGTCCATTGAAAAGATAATCATCACGTAGTGATTGTGAAGTGTTTCGAGACGCTTTCATTTGATTGCAAACATGTGAGCGTTGACAAAGCTTTCGAAATGCCCCTGTGGAGCTAAAGCGGTGTTTGAAATTGTCGTTGGTAGTGCTATCTCCATCTTCGTCTCCAACGTTTTCTGTAGAGGAGAAGGCGTGATTCTTGAAGAAGTGAACTGAGATCCTAATTTCCATGTTGACAGCCAGGTTTGACGCAGCCAGGTTTGACGCAGCGAGGTCGCATAGCAGCGATGAAGATTCAGAGAGGATCGGCGAGGAATGGGTAGCGAGACGAAGAGAACCACACCACAACTCGCAAATGTTACATTTGGGAATGTTGTGCATGCTTTGGAATGTACCATCCTATTCAACACAACCCCTATGTTACGGATGCGCATCCAATAGTCCATAATAATAAATCCAATGGTTTTTTTTGGACTCCATAATTCTTCCCAATGTTCCCAATGTTCCCAATGTTCCCAATGTTCCCAACATTCATGGTATTGGCATCCTAAACTATGGGCCACATTTATTTTGAGACTTCCCAAAGTCTCCATTTAACGAATATAGTGTTAAGTGGCTTCAAGCCTCCGGCAACAAGGGTGGAGATTTATACGTGGCTACGGTTGACGACTACATTCGCGCCTTCTTACAGGTTGTGGCATACTACCAATTCCTTAAAGGTGGAAGTGGCGGTGATGGTCCAAGCAAAGAAGAACTAAAGCTGAGAGGTGCTCAACGTCGAGCTCAGCGTACTGGCGACCCGACAGTGTTGCAGAAGGTCTTGCTTGAAATGCCCGGTGGGGAAGAGTTTTGCACTCGCGATCCCCACCTTGAGGGCGCCGAGGTGTTTGGATCGCAGAAGCGAAGACCCGACACTCCAATTGGTGATGATGGCGAGACCCACCGTCCCGATACAGTGAACTTCTCTCGCCCTCCCCCTGCTAAGCGAGTCACTCGCTCTCAACCTGAAACACTGCCTACTATCATTGAGGAGTCTTCCCCCTCTGTACAAGAGGTTCAAGTGCCTTCACCTGCAGGACTTGGTTTCCAGCGTGTCACCGCAGTGCAAGAAACCAAAGTAGATGTCTCTCTTTGGCATATTGCCCGCATACCCTATACCTCTGGAAAGTCTTGTTGGGCTAATCATGCGGGCACGAAAAAAAAATGCACCGCAAGAATCGTCACCAATAACAAGAGCGTCCCTGCGCCCACCTACACCGGTATGTGGCATCATTACAAACTCCAATCTATGAAGCGCACAGACTTTGTCTTTTGCCCAGACGACATCGAGCGTTGCGTCAAGGGCCCTCGTCGGAAATGGGTCATGCCGTTCTCTGCTAATGACCAGAAGCCTCCTATCCCCCCAATCTGGCCCGTGAAGATTGGTACCAACCTCACCCGCTCGGAGATCTTCGCGCTTGAGAACGCAGGTTTTCAACTCCCACCAAAGGAGCGCATCACACCGTCTCGACTCTTCACCAACTTTGCGACCCCGCTGGATATGTCTCGAATCCGTGTTCCAGAAAACCCCGACGCCATCCCTACGACAAGATTGTCCAAACTTGTTCGGCGATCCAGTAGCGCTCCTTCCGCAAAGCAGAGGCAGATGGTGGCATCTGCTGAAGCTATGCATGCTACTGTTCTCAAGTTAACTATGATCCCTCAACCGGGATTTGGTTGCATTATCACACTGCAGTCCAAGTCAGAACCGCAGCCACCCATCTACCAAGTCACAGTGAGTTCTCTTCCAGAATGCAACTGCCCATACTTCTTGGATATGATTTCCAAGTTCGGCCGCAAACGGAATTCTTATATGAATTGTAAGCATCTGTATTACATCTACGTCAAGGTTTCTAATTTGGATGCGGATGTAAATTTGTTCATACACGCCCCGACATTTAGCTTCAATGAGGTCAAACTCATCATGGAGGGAGGTCTCTTGACACATTCAACTTCCTAGAATTCCTCTCAGCCTAGCACTACATTAGGCTATGATATTTGTGTCCATTTCTGGACATCTTGTGAAGCAATAATTGATTGATATAATAAAGGTATAATCTCAATGATTATTTTTATTTACTTCAAAATTGTGTATTACAATGCTTCCTACCAGCTTAGGCAGAAAATATATATTTACAAGACTGCCTAAATTATCTGGATACACATTCAAGCATCAACAATTTAAGATACATGACGTTTCTCTTCGGCCTCCAGCGCATTGAAGTGACTCTTCATCTGTAGCTCTACTCCGCATAGAGTACACAAAATGTAGTGAACTATGAAAGGAGCATGGTTGAAAGAGGTGTGGCCAAATTCGAGTCATCGAATTTGGACACACCTCTTTCAACCATGTCCCTTTCATGGTTCACTACATTTTGGGTACTCTTATCTCTTCCAGATCCCTCCTTTCCAAGAACCGTCACCGCCGAAACCAATTGCAATAATTTATTGATATACTAAAGGTATGATTACAATGCTTCCTATGTCTATCAACTCTATTTCCGTTTTGCATACTTCTTGGATGAATCCGAGGGAGGTGGACCCGGTCGAAGCAAATCCATATAAGAAACTGTCTTATCTTTCATTCGTTCCTTTAGCGGAAGATGATGCGGCGTCATTCCCCTCATCCGTTCGCGAAATGAAAGAGACTTCGAAGATTCCCCTATAACCTTCACCTCCTCCTCCGTCTCGTTCGATTTGTCTTCATCCAAATCAGCGTCCTTCTCCGGCACATCTTCTTGCCTCTTTTCTTTTTGCTCGCGTTGTTTTTGCTCCTCCCGCGTCCTCCACCTCCATGCTTGTGTAGACTGCGAAAATGGAGTCAGGTCATAGTCATCACTACTTCGATTTCCAGCAGCAAACGAAAATTCCGGCGATAAATTAACCGGAATATGAGGATCTGCTAGACTCCTTATTTCCTTCTCCCATCCTAATCCAGCAAACATATCTCTTTCATCACCCATTGTATGCAAGTGTATATACAATGATGTTGGGTAAGAGTCCAATATATAATCTATTCGGCCACACACAATAATTGCTAAAGTCCAAGCTATAGAGTTGACTCACATATAAGACAAAGAGAAAAGTGATGAATCCAAACAAAGGAAGTTAATTATTTTGATTCCTTTGTATTTTGATTGACTCATTCTTCAATTATACCAATCTCCGAAAATCAATTTTCATTGATTTTTTCTTGTGATCATCCTTGGTTTTAATAATTCAACCACCTCACGGTTTCCAAACTTAATGAGACCATTCCAAATTCCGGGCCTTTACCCTCCACGGAAATAGGTCCTTTTTTTTACTATATTTGGCAGATTCAAGAATATTCCAGGTATATTCCAGTCTATATTTACAAATGTCTTTTTTTGGCATTTCAAGTTTGCTATTATTATATCTTCTACGCTCTCCGCTCTCCAAATCTCCGCTCTCCGCTCTACGCTCACATACAAGTGTCGTCCGTAAGGTATTGCGTAATATTCCTGATCATGACAGAGCAGTGTTGCTCAAGACACATGAGATTGGGCATACCTTCTCCGTGCCAAACTTGAGAATAAAAAAAAAGACCATATGTAATGAACTGATATTGTTTATAACAGAAACACTTCAACCATGCCACTAAACCCTAAAACCCTTTCCTCAGGATATACAATGAGGAAAGAGACGAATACACACAGGCGTCCTTGACCGTACTGGAAGATACAAAGCTTTCGATACCTATTATGATTTCGGTACAAGAATGCAGTCAGAACAATCGATTTAATTGGAAATTTTTCAAACCAGAGGACTTGCCTGTTGTCCCTTGGAGTTCGGAGGATTCGAGCAGGCAGCCAACCTTGAGCTACAACTCACAGAGCAGAGTGTATCCCGCAGCAGCCATTCAAGAAAACAGAGCGTTCATTCCTAAACCCTCAAAGCTACAGAAACAGCAGCCTCCCTCAAAGCTACAGAATCCTCCCTCAAGTTACATCGCTGGAAGGTAATCACCGCCAGCGAGGCCAGCTAAGTGACAAGCTCTCATTTTAGCACCTTCCTTGAAACAGGTTCGAAAGTGGAAAGTGGACAGGTGGGTTATTTTTGGCCAGTTTCGGACATGTCATCACAAGGAATATTCGTGACCGTTTTTGCACTACAACAAAACACGTCTTTTACAACTGGGTTTTTTCACTCCTACGAGTGAGAAAACCCAGACTTTACTGACGTAAAAAACGACCAGTCGCTTCGGACAAGCAGTAAAGTCTGGTCATAGTAATGTCGGACAAGACGTTCCCAATGGACACGTTCCCAATGGCAGTGAAGTTTGGGGTGCTCCGCGTGCTTCACTTCATAAAGTCATGTCCTATTTCACTATGCCGAGTCAATATAAGCAACATAATATACGTCACCACATAACTAGGCCTAGTGATATTGTTACTAAGTCATGTAAGTTAGTATTAACTGTTGCACTTCACTACACAAAGTCATATATGTGAAATTAATAAGAGTCTCCATATCACTCCCTCTAGTAATCTCAAACATACAAAATGAGAATCATAACTTTATGAAGTAAGTGCGTGTGACTTCTTTTAGTAAACTTCTCCGGCAATGACATATACTTCTTACTTTACGTCGTAATATTTACTTTACTATGTGGAGTAAACTAGTCATATATGGGTGTACCAACATTCGCACTTCACTACACAAAGTCATCTTACGTGTAATAAATTGAATTCTCCACGTCACTGCCAAGCGTAATCACGGACAGTAATGCATAACATCCATAACTCGGCATAGTAAGTGCATATGACTGGTTTTAGTAAACATCTCCAGCAATCGCACTGTTTGGCGTGTGGACCTACTTTACTATGTGAAGTAACTTTTGCATCAACCATTAGTATTTGGCTTACTTTGTGGAGTAAGATCGTTGTCATATGTCATTATTGTGTATAACCAGTAGTGAACTTTATATGGCTTTGCAAAGTGACATATTCTGGATGCATATGACTGTACTTACTACAACTAGTAACATGAGGTCAACTCATCATAGTTAGATATTAATGGCATGCTCAGTATAGCAATATAGCAAGTCAAAATATAACAAGTTCTACTTCCAAATGAATAAGGATACAAATAGTATGTTATTCATATTCCGAATTTCACTACTAGCAATCATAAATACTACACTCTGAGGTACTATAAGTCTGAATATCAACATTGCTCTACAAGTCCGCACTACACTCACGCAGGAGCATACAACCTAACACAATCATTTGGCCAAATCACATAGTGGCCTTTTGCCTTGCCAATCGTAGTGATTGGAGGGTCGTCGTCAGTGAGGGGAATGCATAGGGGATAGTCATCCTTATATGTCTCCGTAAATGTGAGAGATATGTAGCCTTCGCCAATCACCTTATTGTGGCATTTCCCACCCTGCAAGTTATGCATAATACCCTTTCCAATGAATGTCGTCTTCAAGTCTTCCTCTTCATAACCACAGATGTGAACCACATCGTCCGGGGCCTGGACAAGTGCAAGAACCACATGTTAGTGTTTGGATTACATTAGGGCAAGATTATGAATTCAACAACAACATTGAATTGCATGTTTCCTAGCAAGTGCGTACCAATTCCATCCAGGGTTTGGTCTTCTTCGAAGCCTTGAACACTATATTCGTTAAATGGAGACTTTGGGAAGTCTCAAAATAAATGTGACCCATAGTTTAGGATGCCAATACCATGAATGTTGGGAACATTGGGAACATTGGGAAGAATTATGGAGTCCAAAAAAAACCATTGGATTTATTATTATGGACTATTGGATGCGCATCCGTAACATAGGGGTTGTGTTGAATAGGATGGTACATTCCAAAGCATGCACTACATGCCCAAATGTAACATTTGGAGTAGTATATTATTTTGGCAAATGCACAATGTATTATGTAGCTACTCAACATTTACAAGACATTTGATAGCACAATGTGGGAAAGTTTGTTTCAATACAATGTGTAGACAATTGCAAATTTCATGCAAAACATAGCTTGTCTTGTTAGATTTCTTAAAATTTTGAACCTACAAACAAATGAGCCCAATCCAAGCAATTTTGGCCCCAATGGTGCCATATAATTCCTATAATAAAGCTCTTTACATACTATTTAACACAATCATGAACCTAGTTTGCTCTTGTGCTCTTATTCACAATCTTCATCTTCAACCTCGTTTCCATTCTCAATGTCATTTTCTGCGGCCGCAATACGAGCCAAGTTGTCTTTGGCAAAATCAATATGCTTTTGGGGGATGGTCATTGTCTCCGATTTGGACCCTTTTCGCGGCTTCCAAGCACAAAGTATAGTATCCGTGTTTATCCATACTGGTTCAAATGCCGAGTCCATTGTCCACTTAAAACCTTTTTTTGTATCCCAACCTAAATAGGTCCGCAACACATTTGGGTCTCTCGTGCTTGGGCGGCAGTACTCCACCTCAATTTGACGGAAATTGGGGCTAGTTGGAACAAAATTAGGCGACAACAATGCTTTTACCAACCATATGGGCTTGGGGTGTTCCTCGTCTCCGGCACGTACGAGGACCATATAGCCTTCGTGGCAATCAACACCAACGCGAAATGACGGAGCCGGGCGATTGCGAGCAGGGCCTACGTAATGCTCGTCTGCAGCGAATTCCTCACGGACATCCCCATTGCTGAAGAACATGGCGTCAGACTCCAACACAGTCACTCGACTTTGTGGCCAAAAGCCTTGTGTCAAAATTGACCGGGTATCAATATCCATCGTTTGCAAAGCGGACCGAATGCGATCCCAATACTCAATGAGTGGTTCATGTGTATCCCGAACAACCCTTGTGATGTCTTCCTCACACAACTCTTTCCAGTATTCGATGAATCCCGATATGCCCTTAATGATTTCCGGCCCATTCCTCATGGGGTCGGGTTTGCAAGGCTTTGGCTCCCCATCCGGTAATATACATTTCCCATCCTCGTCTCGGCGCCAAACAAGGATTCCTTCATCTGGGCCCCAATTCGGTGACGTGCACAAAACTTTGAATTGCATTGCCGGCATACCATCATCGCGCATGTAGAAGCGGAATTGTTGAGCTTTGGTATGGCCAACTAAGCGGTCGCCTCCTTTGAGAATGAATGGTTTGATGAATGCCTTGAAATCAGGTACCTCTTCAATCAAATGCGGAATGACCGGTACATTATCTAAATCCATGTACGATTTCATGAGAAGTGGAATTGTTGGAAAATCTTCTTCATGCAACTTCATACTCCAACGTCCAAATGAAACATCAATGTCATCATGTGTATGACCAACCATCAAGAAAGAAACAAAGACCTCCTTGAAAATTCCTTTGGCTACGAGCAATGACCAAAAGCAAAAAACGTATCGATATTTGTTGTCCTTTGCACAATTATCAAGTTGCACATGCAGAGTCGGCGGTAGTTGTTTTCCAGGAACGTGTTGTTGAGGGGGTTCCGCCAATGAATTCAAACACACCTCCTTCCCATCAAGTACGGCCTCATAAAGAGGTGTTGTTCCGGCACCCTCAAACAGAGCACGGGACGAAGACGTCGGTGGTTTTTCAAGATCTCGTAGAAGTTTGGCAAAAGATCCCACGGTATGGTTGGCATCTCCAGGGTAGAAGTCCAAACCATAATGCGCATACTTCACGTCCACATGGCCATGTGCAATCATACCTAGAAATAAAACAATGCGTTAAAAACGATAACATGAAGTGAGGACTACATCCAAGATTTTTTTGAAATAGTGCATGGAGAGAGAAAATTTTCTAGCAACATATAGAAAAGACAAAGCTACGGATGCGCGCCCGTAACCTTCCAGAAATGAATAAGTCATCGTTGTGGTTTACGAACCTGTGACAGCTATTGGGAGCTTGAAAAGTCCATCGGTGGCTTTGATTTTGCGAGCATAGCAAGGGCAAGCAGTTTTGGCATGGTCCATCTTGTCATGAATGATAGTCAAAACCTCGTTCGGCCTCATTATAGAAAGTGCACGATTCTTGTAGTAATCTTGGCGGTGTGCATCTTGGTTGTTGACATGCTCGATGTACTTCCTTTGATGTCTACTGTGCGATTCCGTGCCAATGGGATGAGCATCTCGAAGGCCTTTGTATTTTTCACAAGCAGTACAACGCGCAAACTTGTCACCCGGTCTTTTCGTAACATACTCCGCAAATTGTTGGCTTCTGATGACACTCAACTTGGACAAAGAAATGGGCCCACATCCCGCTCTTTGGCCAACATCATTGACATCCACCAAGATGTTCTTCCATTTTGTTCCAGCCGGCAAAACCATTTGAACAACCTTCTCTCCCGAAGGGAGAGTTCTTGTCTTGTGGGGCATGGCATCAGCCAAGGGCAAAATAAGGGATGATAATGTTGCAGCAGCCTGACGTGTAGCCTCCCTAGGCTTCTTTGTGCCGAAGTTACCATGGAAGGAAGAACGGCGCCCTAGAGAGGAATGATTACGAAACCGATAAAAGTCGGCCTTCGATACCGCATGGATGGTGTACCATGCCTTACAACATACTTCCACATTTTCCAATGTGACCATCTTATGACCTCCACCATCCATGTGTATATTGCGATGAACCTCAAGCTTCTTTGATGTTCGCATTCGGAAATCCGCAAGCCACATTTCTTGCCGTAGAGATTTAATTTTATCACGAGGAAACAATTGGCAACACTTCTTCCGACAACAATCCACCGTTGCCACAGATCTAATAGATCCATCTTCCAATACATGGTCACGACGACGTTGTGACATTGCAGGAGGTACACGCTCAAAGTCATATTTTCGGAAACCTTTTCGAGGACGCATGGATTCCAACAAAGCATGTTGAATTTGTATGTGACGGCGTCCTTGATTCCATAAGCTTACTCCATCGTGCATGACATTACGGTGAGGCCAACGCCGAAGAGAGAAACGCCAACCCGGGGGCACATCCGCGGGTGCCAAAGAATTCAAAATGCAAACACCAACGTCATCATCACCTAGGGGGAGAGCATCAACACAATCCTTGGGGTTTGTATTTCTACAAACACCATCAGCAACAGGAGCGCCATGTTCATTGACAAGGACAACGTCAAGACCAATCCATTGATCTCTTGAATAACCCTGACACGGTGGAAGATATTCATCGTTATCATCATCCAACACCGCTTCAATGGACGGATTGGGATTGTGACCAATTCCATCCACAATGTTGGAGATAGGGGTTTGAAATGCATCACCAATGGCGTCTTCAAATTCGTCATCAGAGGTTGAGGGATCCGACGACAACTCAAATGCGCTATCGCCTACACAGTCGACAAACAAAGCAATGTTAGCAAGAGTAGTGTTACGAACGCGCGTCCGTAAAGCATGATCAGTAGCACAGATCCAGTGACATCAATAGAGGTATGAAGTTGCAATGAAAGTACAGTTCAGGCCAGGGACAACCAAAAGAACAGTTTGATTTGAAGCTGAAGGAATTGCAGCAAACCATAGTGGTGAAAGAGAAAAATGGTAAAAGGTAGGTGGCCAACGCAGGTTTACGGACGCACGCCCGTAAACTCGATAGCATTGAAAGAAATGTATAATCTAAGAAATAAGTCACATGAAGTAGTCACAGGAAATGTTACGGACGCGCGTCCGTATACTAACCGCGCTGGAATTGACACAAAGGTCTAATCAAGGAAGTGAGTCACTGGAAACTGTTAGATGGAAGGCAACGGACGCGAGTACGTAACCTGACCGAGATGGTATTAATACAAAGGTCTGTTAAACCCCTAAACCAAGAAGAAGTTAACAGGGATGGTTACGGACGCGCGTCCGTAACCTAACCGCGCTGGAATTGACAGAAAGGTCTAATCAGGGAACCAAGTCACTGGAAACTGTAAGACGGAAGGTTACGGACGCGCGTCCGTAACCTAACAGAGCTAGAATTGATACAAAGTTCTACTCTGAGAACCGACTGGAAACTGTCAGATGGAAGGTTACGGACGCGCGTCCGTAAACATACCGCGTTTGCATTGACACAAACGCGACAGTACTCAGAGACCTCGGACACGATCATCTGCCAGAATGAAGGTTACGGACGCGCGTCCGTAAACTAACAGTGCTAGCATTGACACAAATGAAGAACCGGATAGGGTCTACTCAGTTTCTCGCGACTAGTGCTCTAGAGATGATGACGCGTAAAGGTTACGGACGCGCGTCCGTAACCTTCCGGTATTTACGGCGGTATTAGCGGTGATGCCGCTTGGCGACATGACATACCGCGTAAATCGCTCTCCATTGCCGCTATGACTGGGGGTTCTCCTCTCGGAGCTATCGAGGACGACGTCCCACCAGACAGTGCAAAAAGAGTCTTTCGGTGGGGGGGCCAGCCCTTATGTAGTACTCCGCATCCAAAGATAAATTATATATAAATTTTTAAACACTCAACCCTAAAGCCGATTCCCGCCGCCTACTGCCCCTATAAATACCCCACATCGCACATGGTATCTTCCATGATACGCACTATGTTTGCTTGATGCTTATCATGATTGCACGATGACCACGCAATAAATGGAAGTGGGGGCATCCTAGAGGGAAATTATAAAATGTAAGCCTATTTTAGGATTTGTTTGGCTTCAAAATGCAAGATTGGGAGTTCCAAAGTTTGGGATGGGCTTACAATTGAACCCCTAAATGCCTAAGAAGCCAAAAAACGGTTGACAACATCTTTCAAAGATACATTTTTGATTGACAATTTTTTTTTTCCCTTGTTTTTTTTCTTGCACCTTGACATAATAAAGATTTGCAGGAGAAATTTGATTGACGATTAAGGGGAGATTAGTAATAATGAGCCTTGAATATAAAGCCATGATCATTCGTCATCTGTAAAATAAGTGTTAGCTTGTACATTACCTTAGTGTGTGTTTAGTTTTATGTTTCAGGCATATTATGTCAATTGTCAAATTTAGGCTATTCCAATAGGTTTACACACCCTTCTATAGCCCAATGTATCAATTGAGGCTTGATATCTCTTCGATTTAGTTGTAGTGTTTATGATTGTGAAATATATAATTATATTAAGAGAGTTACAAATATGCCCGCTTTCGGTTTGGAACTCATGCAACAAGAATTTGGTAGTTGCTTGCATAATAATATGTGATCACACAATGTCATTGCTTACAAAAGTAAAAGCACCACCTTCTAAGGTACTGTTAAATGATTCTAATTTTAGAACTGATAAATAACTAAATTCGAATATTGTGAACACAACCTTGGATATACCAAATGTTTTTAGGGTTTAGGGTCAGGGTTTAGGCTTTGGAGTTTAGGGTTTAGGGTTTAGGGTCCCATTTCACCATTTTCTCGCAATCTTGACACTCTTTAGAAAGAGTTTTGGATATTATTTTATTAATATGTTAGGTTTATAAACAAAACTTATCACAACTAGTAAATATATTTTGATTAGATGTGACTGATGGTGTTGAAAGTGGTTGGAAGCCTTTCTCAAAGAATCTATATTTTTGAAGGCATACTCGTTGAATTTCTTTTCTTTTTTTCTTTCTTGCATCTTGACACAATAATTTATAAAGCCATCATGGATTTGAATCTAGAGCAAGCCGAATGGAATGTTATATCAACACAGGTAGGTCACTTAGTGCATTATAAAAACGACATGCGGAATAATATAGGGAAGATTGAATTCATTTGACATAAAATTTATAAAAGAATTCCAAATAATGAAGGGTCCAATTAAAGTAGACAATCCCATTACAAGTAGGGTAGATAGGTATAAAAGTCGGGCCATTCCTTTTTTGTAAAAATAATATAGGGGCTAAAAATAAGGATCCAAGGACATTGTATGTTTAGTAGGTCCATCAATTTTGTCCGCATGCTCAAGCAGGGGATGGATAAAAAATGGCTCATCATTTGCCTAACTTGCCTAACTCTCTTCTCGACTTCGCTTGGTGGTTGTCCAAGTTTGTGACCCTAAACGAATCATAATATACTAGGGTTCATGACCAAGCCCGGCTCATCTTCAAGTGTTTCACACTATCATGTAAGTATTGTACACTATGTTTATGGTCTTCACTAGACTTATGTAAATTGACTTTGGGTGAAGGACTTTTACGGAGCGGGTGTTGTGTTTGTGAACACACGCTCACTCTTGTTGTGTTTCCATCTAAAGATTTTGCACTTGCTTTTCGCAATGGTATGTATTCTTTATACCTTTTGTTGCCATGCTTTTTCCCACCACTTTTGCATTGCATACCCATTGCAATGACATGCGGCATTATAAGTAACGGTAGGGTGCAAAAAAAATGCCATTTTAGAAATTTAAGTAATTATAGGGAGCTCTTAATTCGTGCCTTGGAGGTAAATAGCCCCTAAACAAATACCTCTCCGCCGTACGTGCTGCACAAAAATCATATAGAGTGACCTGCCCGTGTATATTAATGAGTCTAAGATATGGACCATGCAGTGGTTGGAACCATGCTTCATGTTTTGTTTGTTTAGGGGTTAATTATTTTGGGAAGTAACAATATTAGCGACATGAATATTTTTAGGTTTTCCCCGAAAACTATGCAACATGTATTTTTAGCCAATCATATCAAAGATCAAACACTGACTTTGATATCTCATATTGGAATTTGATGTGTCATATGATTTTGATATGTCATATTGATTTTGGTGGAAACCATTAACAAAGATCCATATTCCTAAAGACCTCTAAATGTTAGCCTTGAGGGTTTACATTGAGCCGTCTTGGTGTGCTAATTAGGGTTGTGAACAATGTTTTCTATTATTTTGTGCTCATGTTCAATAGAGGTTGTTTGAGATTTTACAAGCATATTAGCTAAGAGCTAGAGGAAAATTAGTCATATGTTCCATAATTTTATTTAATACTAAATTGAGACTACTTAAATGTTAAATCCCAACCCTAAGGGCCACTTCACACACAAGGCCGAAGGCCCTGACCTGGGCGATGTAAGAGCTCTCATTGGTCGAAAAGACGGAGACCATCCAAGTTCACTTCACACTAGGAGGTGAAGGCCTAAAGGCCCAAAGAAAAGTTCGTGGATGAAAAGTCCCAATGGAGTCCTACATGGCAGGTTGTGGATAAGGGAGCATGGTCTACCGAAATATGCGTCTGGCCCACCTCCAAGAGGTGGGTCTGAAGAAAATTCCGGGAGACCATGACTTTTTTAATATTTTTTCCGATAGGACAAATTTCAGGACAGATTTCAGGGCAGATTCCAGAATACATTCCAAGACACATTCCAGGACAGCCAACACCACCAAGTAATTCTCTTAAATTGAAATTTTTTGGAGACATATTATATTAAACCAAATCCTCCCCTCTTTTTCCGCCAACAAAATATGCAATGGTCCCACAACATGGTCCATTCTCACTTCACACTATGCTTGAGGGCCCGTGACTACCTAAAACGGCTTTCCCAACACCTATGGTACGGCCTGTGGATGAGAGACATGGGTCCTCACCATTACAAGGTCACGGCTCTTGGCTCATGTGTGAAGTGGCCCTAACCCTACCCATATAATCCCTCTCCCTTCCCATCCCATCACATCCCACCCCAACTACCAATGCAGCACTCCCACGTGTCGTGCTAGACAAGACACGAAACGGCATCGTGCGTAACCCTAGGCCCATTCGAAACGGGCTGTCTTTCTCTCTCCCGCTTGTTCTCTCATTTCTCTCCGCTCCTCTTTTTTTCCCCCCTCCTTCCTACTGTTGCGCTTGCTCTCTCCCTTGCGCTTGCTGCTCCTCTTGCGCTTGCTGCTCCTCTTGCGCTTGCTGCTGCGCTTGCTGCTCCTCTTGCGCTTGCTGCTGCGCTTGCTGCTCCTCTTGCGCTTGCTGCTGCTCTTGCGCTTTGCTCTTACTCTGTCTCTTGCTCTTGCTCTTGCTCTTACTCTTACATTTGCTCACGCTCTTCCTCTTCCTCTTGCTTTTGCCATTGGTAAGTTCAGGTTTTGCTCTACTTTTGCTCAAGCTCCTTACTGCACCGCATCGCTACGGTGCTCCACTTTGAAGTCCTTACATTGTTTCGCATTAGAGAGAGAGTAGTGGTGACATTAGTAGGGAGATCAGTAGTGACATTTCTCAGAAGAGAGATTTTTTTTCCCAGTATTAAATTAGGTTATTCATAACAGAGGCATTTTGCGACAAAGGTGGTACAGTAGTGAGAGCAATAGAGAGAGCAGTAGACAGAATATTAGAGAGAGCAGTAGATAGAATATTGGAGAGAGCAGTAGAGACAGTAGAGTTTGCCTTTTTTCAGTATAGAGTTCGATTTTTCACACGAGAGTTTACATTTTGTGACACAGGTGCTACAGTAAAGAGAGTGAGGAACGCGCTTTCAAAACAGGTTAGTATTATTGTTTTTTGCTAGTTCCATTTCCTTGCTTGCATTTAGAGTTTGCATGTGGTGCTTGCATGTAGTGTTTGCAACTTTGTTTGCATGTACTGCTTTGCATGTAGTCATTGTATGCAGTGAACTTGTTTCTCTGAACAGCTTTTCATTTTTTGGAATAGCATTCTGTAATAGCAATTGCATAAAGATGCTATAGTCATTGACTGACGATGTTGCAATTGCTATGTGTACAGGTTTAGTGCAAAAGAGGAGTTTCCACCAAAAACCAGCAAAGGTATGTTCTTGCACCCCCGCAATTTCCGGAAGCAGTTAGACCACAGGTTACGGACGCGCGTCCGTAACTTGACAACCCCTTAAACCCTCCAAGGTTACGGACGCGCGTCCGTAACCTTCTGTATGAACATGACCTTACGTGTCAACATGCCAAGGTACGTGACATCATGCCAAGGTTACGGACGCGCGCCCAGAACCTTGGCATGTTGTCAATTGAGGTCATGTTGAGGGTCAGGTTTACGGACGCGCGTCCGTAACCTTGTCAGGGTTTAAGGCTCCGAAAATAATACTACGTCCTAGGTTACGGACGTGCGTCCGTAACCTGCAAGAAACCCCTGGAACACTCCAAAATCAACTGAACACTAAACAAATAAACACAAAAGAAATCAATAATCACATTTATATGCATACATATTGCGAAAGCACTATAACCCTACACCCTCTATCAATAACCAGAAGGTTACGGACGCGCGTTCGTATTCTTGCGGGAATTGATACAGGGTGTTGGGTTACAGACGTGCGTTCGTAATCATTTAACTCAAACAATATTGCGGACGCATAGTAGCCCAATTCGCGGTCTTGAACCCCAAAGGTGTGCATTTTCAGTACACTTACGGGGTTCAAGACAACGAATTGGGTTACGGACGTGCGTCCGTAATTAATCAACTCAAACAATATTGCGGACGCATAGTAGCCCAATTCGCGGTCTTGAACCCCAAAGGTGTGCATTTTCAGTACACTTACGGGGTTCAAGACAACGAATTGGGTTACGGACGTGCGTCCGTAATTAATCAACTCAAACAATATTGCGGACGCATAGTAGCCCAATTCGCGGTCTTGAACCCCAAAGGTGTGCATTTTGAGTACACTTACGGAATTCAAGACAACGAATTGGGTTACGGACGTGCGTCCGTAATTAATCAACTCAAACAATATTGCGGACGCATAGTAGCCCAATTCGCGGTCTTGAACCCCAAAGGTGTGCATTTTGAGTACACTTACGGGGTTCAAGACAACGAATTGGGTTACGGACGTGCGTCCGTAATTAATTAACGCTAACAATATTGCAGATGCATAGTAGCCCAATTCTTGGTCTTGAACCCCAAAGGTGTACATTTTCAGTACATTTACGGGGTTCAAGACAAAGAATTGGGTTACGGACGTGCGTCCGTAACATTCACACTGCCAATCATTAAAACTCTGACAATATTTTCATCACCCCGTTTCAATAGGTTGAGCTAGTTATTCAATTTCGTCACTGAATTTGCATTCTAGTTTGTGTTATTCCTTCAACTTACGAACGCACGTCCGTATTTGTGCTTCTACGTAAGCACACGTGTTTTGCAGATGGGGGATAGGCATGCGATTCAGATGTTCTGTAAGTTGCTCGCCAAACCATACCCTGCCGACATCCAGGATATAAACTCCAACGACCACTACGAGCCGAAGGAAGATGTGGTGGACAACTGGACCACTATTGTCGAGAAAGACGCCGATGGATTGTTTGTCATGCGTTTCGCTTACCAGCTAAAAGTCCCCATAGATGCAGAGGAGAATTGGGTAAAACTGACGTCTTGGAAAATAGAATGCGTTGTAGCACAGGGTGACTTTGTTGTGGTAGATTTAGAAAAGAACAACGATGACAGAGTCACGTTTATTTTGCATTCCTTTCTCCATCCATTCAGTAAAAATCAATGCGAAATAAGTAGTCCAGAAGCAGGATGTTTTGGCTTAGCGACCGTGTTCTCGGATTATGCCTTGAATGCGCCTTGGACGGGAAAGAGGCTAGGGAGGCTTCTTAACAATGTCACAAAGGTAAACGCAGCCATTGAAGAAGGGAGTAAGGGAAAGAAGAAGAAGGTTCCAACGTCAGAACGGGTCCCCCGCGTCCCAAAACCTGTTTCTGGAACGTCTCGCGTACTAGTTCAAAGCGAGACTTCGAAGGGCAGTAGGAAATCAAAGCGTTCCCACTCGCAGATGGACACTTCCGGAGTGACAGAGGGCCCAGAGGTGAGCTCTACCCTTTCTGTGGCGCCTCTTCTCAAAAGAGGACAGGTCCCCGACGCTGAATTGTCGACTAAGATATTTCAAGAATTTAACGACAGGACCAAGGATTGCTGGCCTCTTGGAAGATTCTACACATTTGAAGTCGACATTTTCAAATGTCATGGTGCGCCGAGTATCATGAACGTCAGGGCAGAAGAAAAAGACGGCGTGACTTGGCAAATGAACAACATCATGAATAACCCGAAGGGGGACCGCCAAACCATATGCGTGACACCCAAGGACCCGCAGCTGCCAGTCACAAAAGAGAACTGGGAGGAGATTCGTAAAGGGGACTTCTATGTTATTGATGGGCAACACAGTGTAGCTGCAGCAAAGATTTTGCTCAAGACCGACGCCTGGAAGAGCCCCCTCAAGAAGGATCTTCGTTATTGGAAGTCCTTCATTGTGTACAGCGATAACATGAATACCCTCACATATATATCTGGCTTCATGAATCAAGGGAACAAAGTCCGCCAATTCGAGGCGTCGTGGGCAGCCAACCTATTGGCGGCAAGGTCTGTTTGGGTGCATCTAAACCGACCGCAGAAGGAGAGGGAGAATGCTGCTGTCAAGAATCCTCAATGGAAGGTATGCTCTGCACTTGGTTACGGACGCGCGTCCGTAACATCTTCATTTTTCATGTGACTTCCTTCATTGCCGTATCCACTTTACGGACGTGCGTCCGTAAAGTGGCACATTGCTTGCATTCCTTCCCTTACTTTCACTTCTCTTTTGTCCTGTAGACTTTCTGTGACGCCATAGTCACCAAGTTCTCGAGCATCGACATGAAGTCCAGCGCAACAAAGACGGTGATGGAGCTCAAAGGGGAGCTCAAGCTCATCACATCAACTGACAAAACATGGGAAATGTGGTGCCGGGTTTTTGACTCCCACAACCACGGCAACATTGTCAACCCGGAGACGGAGGTGACATATAGTAGCGACGCCAAGGTGAAGGTGCCTCCCATCCTCCGGGAGTTCTTCAGACCCCTCCAAGGACTGACGGAGTTGGAGCTTTACAGGGCAGCTCAACACATTTTGCTGGAGACACCCAGGAGGACATTGCCATACCCGAAGATCTTCCTAAAACGTCCTAGGCATATGAAGCCATCGACCTACCACATCAAAGAGTGGTGCGAGTATAGGAAGCGCAAGACGCTGGCGGTAAGGGAGCTTAGCAAGCTCGTACCGGAGAGGCAGCTCGTCAATTTAGATGGGGAGATAATTTGGGAGAACTGGAGGTCCTTCAAGGTGGACTACCATATCAACGGTGCTTCTATGAAAGCATTGGTGAAAGAGGCCACCCCTTTCTTGGCTAGTAGGGCAAGGAAGAATGAGAAGAAGGCCTCTTTAGAGGACAGGGAGAAGATAATATACGTTTTCTTTCTTGATAGGAAGAAAAATGTTAAATTTGAAGGGGCGGCTAGGTTTTGCATGGTCGAGCCAAAGACCATGCGTTTCAGCCCATACGACGACCATGCCTCTAGAGCGACAGTGAGGGAGGATCCAAGGGGATCACCTTTCGCCATTTTTGATTTTAGAGGGATTCCAGGAGCGTGGAAATCTGGAACGGCGGATAGTCCTTTCTACGAGCCCTTCTATTCCGCCTTCAAAAAACATCGCTCTCCTGCCATTCGTGAGCCTCACGTGTGGCTGTGGATTGTGGAGCTTGAGAAAGCTGCTCAAGTGATTGATCTCCACAACAAAACTCTGAGCACCGACTACGACATTTTCGTGAGCATGTATGTGCCGGCAAAAACCGAAGGGCTAACAGTGGTTCAGGAGGCGAGGGGGTTCAAGCAAGTGGGGGCGGTGCAATTGATTTTTTTAACTTGCAAGAAATCATCAACAGGGAGGGTTCCGGTCAAGCACGCAACCTTCAAGAAGATATATGAATTGTCTGCACCCCACCCAAAGGGTTTGATAGAGGAGACAATGTACACTATATATCCGGCCGTTGAATTGCGAATGGATTTCTACTTGGAGATCCTGCAACGCTTGACAGTACCTGGGGACACCGTGTACAACGTTTTTGGAGGCACCAAATTCATGTATGCCTCATTGGTAAGTTGCGCCCTACTTACTGTATAACATACGGACGCGCGTCCGTAAATTCGCCACAACGGGTACGCGTTGCATATGTGGTGAATTTGCGGACGCGCGTCCGTATGTTCTATACTGGTTTTGTTTTACTTACGGACGCGCGTCCGCAAGTTTATATTTGTCTTCTATCTGACATTTTCTTTGTTTCCCTTCAGATGGTCGGGCTCATCGTGAACTCCTTCGTCGCGACTTCTGACTACGACGAAGCCGATGTTCACAGGGCGCAGGCGTCCAAGATGGATATCTTGGACATCCTCCCCATGCTCGGTGCCCAGAGCATAAACCCCCTTGCATCCCGTAGCGAGACTGCTGCAATGGACACAGATTCCGACACTGAAGCAGGTCCCTCAAACACGCCGCGCGCCCTAACCCCCCCTGACAACGCAGTGCGGGATCCACTCACAGGGCTGTACTTCTTGGGTGTTGGTGGAAGTGGCGAACGGGACACGAGTGAAGCTGTGGACACACCTTTTGGAACCCCTACGTCACGAGTGGGTTTGCCTTCAACTGCGCGGCAATCGCCTGCTCGCCGTTTCCAGTCCGGCAGCATCGCCGGACCTTCACGAGCAGAAGATTGCTCGGCCTCATCGGGTGAGGAAGAAACACCTCCCGCCTCAACCCCAACACTCCCGCCCATTGACGTGCTTGACATGAGGGCACGTCCAAGCCTCGAAGTCTACCGAGAGAACCGTAGGAGCCGGAACAAGGTCCCTTATGTCGAGTTTGGGATCAATGACGTTGTCGTCATATCCGACGAGGACGAAGACGAGATCAAGATGTACGATATGGTGCGAGGCGTTCCGGAGGGGCCTCTCTCGGTGAAGAAGGAGACCATGACGGTGGCAGAGCTGGACGAGAAGCTGGCCAAACGCATGAATGATGAAATCTCCCAGCGGATATCTCAAAACAACCAGGAGCACGCGATGAAGATGGAGGCAATCCAGTTTGAACTGGAAAGACAACGAAGAGAGTCTCAAGAGATGCACGCCCAACTCATGGGTTTTTTCGCGCAGATGACCGCCAGACCGCCAATGGTGTACGCTCCTCCCCCCAGCACGTCAAATATGCCACCTTTCGTCGTGCCTCCACCGCCTGTTCAATTTCAGTACCCTCCCGCCCCTGCCATAGACACGGTGCCTGTAGGTTCCACCCAGTTGTCGATCCCAACGGTGATTCCGGCTGTGAGTGAGGTGGACGAGTTACGGACGCGCGTCCGTAACTCTGCAGGTCATTCCACCATCCCGCTTCGGGGGTCCGTGTCCGAGGATGAGTCTACCAGCTTCACCGTTCTCAAGAGGGATTTGGATAGGTCGGGCTATGACACTGCGATACACACTGAACGTGTGGAGGAATCGCAGGAGAGCCCGACACTTTCCCAACAACCTTTCCAGACGGAAGGCGCGCAGAGCCGAAGTCAAGTTGGGCAGGACGACGTCGGCACCCAGGCGTCCCAGTCCCTCTCCAGAGATATGGACACCGACGTGGAGATCTTGCCCGAGTTTACGGACGCGCGTCCGCAAGTCGACCAGGGCCGCGACGAGGAGGGCAATGGCGGCGCCTCGCCTCCACATGCTGAGGTAACCAACCTTGCTTGAGGCCTGCCTGCCTCCCCCTCCCCTGGTTACGGACGCGCGTCCGCATGTCTTCATGGGTCCTGCTTTATGTCGAGTGTGCCTTCGACCTTCACCCCCATATTGGCGCGACATTTTTGTAGTTTAGATTCCGGTCTGCACGGATGGCCTTACATTTATTACGCGCGGAGTTAGTTTGTGAATAGAGAAAACAAAATGTATATTACACCTTGAAATAAATTATTATTTTCGAACTATATTACTTGCACGTCGTTGTCTATATTACTTGTAATTATATTACTTGCACTTCGTTGTCGATGTAATTTCGTTCTCTATTGTTTCTTTGCTTATCCTTGGGATTTTGCTTTGCCAGTTGTTCTTAGTTTTCTTTCATGGTAACATTGTCCTAGTTAAATGTTAATCACAGGGTCCATCGGAGATAGCTCGCATCCCATCGGAAAGAAGACGTCAACCCGGTCGTAAACCATTCATAGTATTTGACCTCAATGGGGTGTTGTGTCACACCAAACACATCCCTAGGGTCCCCTTGACTCCCTTCCGAAGTCCGGAAGAGATGGACTACGACGGGGAACTCGACACCCTCGTTAATCGAAAGGCCGTTCGAGCCCGTCCCGGCTTGCGCGCCTTTCTCCGCGAGGTGCTCGACCTTGCTCATGTCGTCGTATGGAGCTCCATGGTTTTGGACAACACGGAGCCCATTGTTAAGTTCCTTTTTGCCGGGCTCCCGAGTCCTTGCCTAGTACTAGGGCAGGAGGCGTGTGATGAGATGTTCGATGAGAGGGGTGCGCCTGTGCCCAAGTTCGGAGGGGGCGGGGGCCAACAGTTCTTGAAAGTCCTCAAATCTAGACTTTGGGTTGGCATTCCTCGGTTGGAGGGGGTCCCTCACGGGTGGTGGCCGACCTCGGACAACACCCTCCTTGTTGACGATAGCCCAACCAAGAGTGTCCTTAATCCCCCTGGCACCGTCGTCTTCCCCGACTCATGGACCGGCCGTAGAAATGACACCTTCCTAGTTAGTGAGCTAGGTCCTTACATTAGGAGGCTTGTGCGTCACCCCGGTAGCGTCCCGGATTTTGTCCTCACTAACCCTATTGGCAATGGGCCGCTTGCCCCCAACTCAGATGTATATAGGGCCATCCGCCGGCTCGCGGCTTTCAATAATTTAATTTGAGATTATCTACACTTTGTGGTCGTGTGCCAATATGTTCCTTGACATTGTTGTAGTACCTAATGCTTGCTATTTTCCATGGGTATGTGTTCTCATAGTTGCACCCCCAAAGTGTGTCCCCTGTCACCAACGGCCCCTATGTGTCCCCGTCTTCTCCCGGCTCCCTGTCTTGTGGTTTGAGCGAATTCCAATTGCCCTCACTCTACCAGTTCTCGGCGGTGGACGCAGCCTCCGCTGTTGATTATTCCAAGGACGCCGAGGGCAACAACGGCGTCGTGGACAGCCCGCCCGCACGAGTCGTCAACCTCACATATGCTCCTTCGCCCTCTCCTCTTTGCAAAGATAAACGGGCACTCGAACGCCGTCGAGGGACCTCGCCATCCGGGTTTGACGACGATGTACGTCAAGGTCCCAATAGACGTCTATGCTTGGAGGCTCCCCTTCCATGCGGTGACCCCGACGATTCCGTTCCTTGTGCAACAAACCTGCTCCCTGTCGATGTGCCTCCGTGTGTCGATGCCCCCCCGCTACGTATCGTCGGAACCGAACCCAAATCAACTCCCCCAACCGTGTGCCGGTCTGAGTCCGACCGTTGTCTCACACTTCGACGGAGTGGGAGACATTCCTCATCAATGTATGAGTTGGCAAATGGCAGTGTTGGCCCGTTCAAAACTATGACCCCTGTCTCAGAACCCGCAACAAAGGTACGCTATCACTTGCTCATATTCCGTTTTCTAAGCATTCTTATAGTAGTTTATTTGGAATTGTGTATGAAACTTTCATTGGCTCCTAAATTTTTTGGCGTTGACCCAAGTTTACGGACTCGCATCCTAAACGTCTTGTTGTGGTATGTTCCTTCGAACCTCATATTAGGTCTCTTCTCCAATGATAGTTGGGCCATCAAAATCTGAGCATTCCCTTGGGCTTCGCCGGAGTGTTAGGCAATCATCAACATACGATACACCA
This sequence comes from Polytrichum formosum, assembly GCA_964035585.1. NCBI lineage: Eukaryota > Viridiplantae > Streptophyta > Polytrichopsida > Polytrichales > Polytrichaceae > Polytrichum > Polytrichum formosum. The sequence goes on along the minus strand of OZ037940.1, from coordinate 49,568,702 downwards.
AGCTCCATCTCCTCCCATAGTGCGGTATCCCAACGGAATTATTTGAATGCGCTTGGATCAATGGGCCCTGTCCGGAACAAAAGTTACAGCCGCAAAGATGAGATTTTTAGGGGCATCGAGGCACGGAAAGCAAAAGAGAAGGAGGCGGCCGCAAAGGCTATCGCATATAATCAACACTAAATTATTTTTAATATTCCTAGTACCTAGACATTTGATGGTTTGAATTTTTAATTAGTATTATTTCTTGAATACTACTCCTTGTGTTCGATATTCAATATATATAATATATTTATTTTCCATCTTGGTTTGCATTGTATACGTTTGGGTGCATCAATATTGTCTTTATTGTTGGAGATTTTGTTCGTGCTCTACGACTCATGTAATTAATGTTTGTTTTATGGTTGTAATTCATCTATTTCCATGTAATTTGTTTGTGGTTTGGGTACTTTGTATCATTTGTTTATGACTTTACATACTTCAATAGTCTCAAAATCATGAAAAAGTCTCCATTTAACGAATATAGTGTTACTTGTTGTGGACAGACTCCGCAAGATTGCAGGACGGCATCTCGGCCAACTGGTCTTGGGTTAAAACCTTTTCCTGAATGGACAAATCAAGTATTAATATAAATGTACACAGAGAGGAAAACGAAGCCAAGAAAAACCAATAATGAATTATGACGGAGATGTACCAATTCCATGAAACCACCCCATTGAAGGTAGCGGAAGTGCCAGAAAGCAAGCCAGAGCTGAAGATGCTTGAGACCGTCTTCACTTGTACAATTGGATGAAGCCCACCAAGCTTTGATAGCTAGGTACCTAGTCTCCGCCTCTTGCATAGATGAGGCATTTCGATATTGAAGGCAAAGGTGTCTATGTTGGTCTTGCAACTCATGCTTTATATACGATTTCGTATGTTTCTCGAGCGATTGTTTCCAATGAAAAAAACAAGTGCGCTCACGACCCTCCATTGGAACTTTGGGATCTCCAAAACCATACACAGTGCGAACAGCGTTCCAATTGGCTTGGGCACTGTCGGCCATGAAGCCTATAAAGTTTGGATGTGGGATACCGTGGCGGGCCATGACGTGGTTGAGGTTCTGCCAGAAGAGAACTTGGGCATCCTTATCCTCCGATTGGAAATCACAGCATGAAATGGTCATGACCCGTTGATAAGTCCCATCGTATACATGAGCGGCCATGGTGGTCCACCCTTTGACCCGCTTCACGTGATCGGACATCATCCACGCATTCTCGAGGTCCCCCCCCGGTTGCATCCGACGAACCAAATCCACACCACTTCCAGGACCAACCTCGGACATCTTGAAGACGAACACCTTGTCTGTATCGTCACCTTGTCCTGGGAATTGGTTGCGTTGGACGTAAGCCCAATTGCTAACGCCCCGGAGCTTTGCGATGCCATCCATAACCCCGAACCTCCTCAAATATTTGAAGGAGGTAACCTTAGAGCGAAGGTTAGGGGAATTTAACTCTCTACAACTTTCGAACACAGGTTCGAGCTCTTTCAAGGAGAGGAGACGTTGCGTGACATTATCGCCAGAAAGAAGGAACTCACCAACAATGTCCTTGCTGGCTTCAAGCACGATCTTGCTGTGAGTGGCTTGAGGCATACGCTCAACATGCTCCTCGATAAGTGCATTGATACGCTTCCGACTGTCTCTGCAGTCTCCAACCTTCACTGGGTGTTGATGAGTACCGATATGAATGCAGGCTCTTTGAGAAGACTCCTTCCCATGGACGTAGAAGATTTTGGCATCGCACAGAGCAATGCATTTGGGGGGTTGTTTGCAGATCCTGCAGACAAGAGTAGATCGGGATGGCACAATGCCAGAGAGAGGGAAAGGATCTTTAGTGAAACCCTCAAATTCCGTGTCATTAACCTTAGAGGTACGATGGGCGCGTTGAAGGTAATCACAACTAGGGTTTTGGCATTGGAGGTGGCCAACACAGGCAGAGGAACGAAAAGCAAGGCCAACGTCGTTGGTAATGTTGGTGGTTTGAGTCTTGGTCCAAACATGGCCATCATATTGCTTGTCCATGCCGTCCAACGACTTGGCTCTCGATTGAGATGAAGAGAATTCAGCGGCAGGGAGGACAAATAACTGGGTACCATCGAAACGAGGGGGGAGGTGATTAACCTCTTGGATTTTGAGTTTATCGTAATCCAATTTCTTGAGGACATTCTTACAACCAGGCATAGAACCAAGACGACGAAGACATTGAACAATAGGTTGAGGAGGTTCGGACGCAGACGGTACAGAAGGAGTGGAAGGAAAAGAGGGAGAAAGAGAAGGCGTTACAAAGGAAGCAGAAGGAAAGAAAGAAGGGGAATCATGGAAAACAGCCTTCTGCAATGATACATCATCATTCGAAGAATCAGACAAGTCTATAACGTCGTCTAAACCGGGCTCTGTCTTGACACTTATTACCGGCGGGGTGCTAAAGTCAGCAGTCGACGATCGAAGAGGAGCAAGGATTTTTGTTGACTCTCCCAGCTGAGAATCTGGCCAGCCACAAACCCTATACTTTCCCGGGCCAAGCTCCCACACTACATTGCCATTGTCAGTTACCTTGGAGGTCTCATGGAAGGTATGAATAAGCAATCCAGTATCAGGATGGGAGATCTCACGTTCTACCCATATTGTACTTGCCTGCAAAGAGAACCTAATGCTAAGATGAAGGCATGAGACAACAGCAATACCTGCTGCATCAATAGGGAACAGAATAGGGACCCCGATGCCATTGGAACGAAGCTCGGCCATCTCAGAGACGGGAGGAATAATTGAGGTGGAAGCCATGAAGGTAGACAATGAAAACGTAAAGGAACAAAAATTTGAAGATCCATAAAGAAGGAGAATGGTGATAACGATGAGGTTATAAAGAAATAAGCATAATTAGCAGAGAGAGACAAACTTGTCAGGCATACTAAAAAAAGATAGCCCTAATTAGGAACACGGTTGGGCGATAGTGAAGCGCGCCTAACATCGGGAGTTATCGCAATTATATACGGAGAGGAATGAGATTGCCCACTTTCTTTCCAATGTTTGAGGTTGATGCGGTGAGGTTGTGGAAAGGAAATAGAGCGAGTAGGTTTGAATCACGGGAGGGTTGAACACATGAAGGAAATAGGGAATTCACAACCTCCGACAGCGGAACCATCTAAGAAAAAGAAGAGGAGGCGAACGTCTACACATTACACCGACAAGAAGAGAAACAGGGTGAGGACACAGAAGACACAGGCAAGGAAGGCGCCAATCGAGGGCCGTGGGACGCCTGAGGATTTGAGCGAAAGCATAAAAGACCTGCGGAAACCTTCGTGGAGGCTAGATTGTGAAATTCCGCCTTTTCACTTATCACCAATTGTAGAAGAGGCGGACGGAAGTAAACCGCGGTCAATGGCAGAAGGGGAGGAGTTGGGAATTGACAGCATCCAAGAAGATTCACGCGAACACACGAACTCTAGCAGTGTCGTACGTATTCTTGGGATCTACAAATATTCTGTTGATTTAGCACATAATGAAAATGGTAGTACAAATTCAACGCTGAATTTACTTTTTTTTAAGTATTCGGGTTTCTTATCATTGTTATAACCATTGGGACGCTGGTAAATATAGGCGGATGGGGAAAGTGGAGATAGTGGAAATATCCACGAAGAAAACAACGAGGAGGTAGCACAAGAAATTGAGAAGGGGTTAGATGAGCGAGAACCGGTGTCGGGACAGCCAACAATTCAAGGAAGAGAAAATATGAAGGCGTCCAAGAGGAAAGTGGGAAAGGAAGAGCTCAGATCGAATTTGATGGGAGACCGAGAAAGAGAGGAGGGAGGAGACTTAGGAACTGAAACCCTCGTTCAAGATAATGTGACACATGCTCCAAGAATTCTGCGAAGCAAGGCGGGCGGAACACAACCAACATCAAGGCGAGGGCGTGGACGCGGGAGAGGAATGGCAGAGGTAAACCTCGGCGATTCGAGGAGCACTCCACTAACGCCGCCAGGGGACGGGACATCTGAAGACAGTGCAGCCGATGTCGGGGCAACAGTGGAGGGCATACTTCAAAATCTGGTAAGGCGTCGGCTACATGGAATGTCCACTTAACATACTGACGGCGATGTATTGTTTTGGGTTTAGGAGGATTTGAGATGTAGGGTTTCAAGCAAATGAGAGGGATTATGCGTTCTCAAACACCAATGAATGTTCCAGTGGCATGCTGTCGGCCATCCAGTTTGGCATGCTCTAGGCCAATCACCTTATTTACTTGCGGCCACTCCTCTAGACTTATTCGCGGCCATTCCACTAGATTTACTTTCGGCCATTGCGCTATACTTAGTCTTGGCCAATCCAAGTAGGGTTTGGGTGAGAGAATGTGTTAGAACAACCAAAAAGGTAGGTGCATGGAGGAATACTTTCGGCCTTTGGTTAGGCTAGTGGATAAGGAGCATTCGGATGAGAAGGAGAGTTGGAGGTGCTCTCGGCCATCTCAAGTTTGAGGTGCTCCCAGCCATTTCAGGTTTTGAGGCACTCTCGGCCATTTCAGGTTATACTAGGATATGTGTATGAATGTGCAAAGAGGCGAGGCCTCATTCTAGAGTGCAAAATTTGATTTCAGAATATTGAATATATGTTTGGATTTGAGGCACTCTCGGCCATTTCAGATTATGCTAGGGTATGTGAACGAGTTGTGGGAAGAGGCCTCGGATCCGAGGCCTCATTCTAGAGTGCACAAACTGATTTCTTAACGGGGGCTAATATGATGATTTTGAGGCCCTCTCGGCCATTTCAGGTTATGCTAGGGTATTTGTATGACTTGTGGGAAGAGGCCTCGGATCCGAGGCCTCATTCTAGAGTGCACAATCTGATTTCTTAAGGGGGGCTAATATGATGATTTTGAGGCCCCCTCGGCCATTTCAGGTTCTGATAGGCTAAGTGTATGACTTGTGGGAAGAGGCCTCGGATCCGAGGCCTCATTCTAGAGTGCACAAACTGATTTCTTAAGGGGGGCCAATATGATGATTTTGAGGCCCTCTCGGCCATTTCAGGTTCTGATAGGCTAAGTGTATGACTTGTGGGAAGAGGCCTCGGATCCGAGGCCTCATTCTAGAGTGCACAAACTGATTTCTTAAGGGGGGCCAATATGATGATTTTGAGGCCCTCTCGGCCATTTCAGGTTCTGATAGGCTAAGTGTATGACTTGTGGGAAGAGGCCTCGGATCCGAGGCCTCATTCTAGAGGGCACAATCTGATTTCTTAAGGGGGGCTAATATGATGATTTTGAGGCCCCCTCGGCCATTTCAGGTTATGCTACGGTATTTGTATGAGTTGTGGGAAGAGGCCTCGGATCCGAGGCCTCATTCTAGAGTGCACAATCTGATTTCTTAAGGGGGGCTAATATGATGATTTTGAGGCCCTCTCGGCCATTTCAGGTTATGCTAGGGTATTTGTATAAGTTGTGGGAAGAGGCCTCGGATCCGAGCCCTCATTCTAGAGTGCACAATCTGATTTCTTAAGGGGGGCTAATATGATGATTTTGAGGCCCTCTCGGCCATTTCAGGTTATGCTAGGGTATTTGTATGAATGTGGGAAGAGCCCTCGGATCCGAGGCCTCATTCTAGAGTGCACAAACTGATTTCTTAAGGGGGGCCAATATAATGATTTTGAGGCCCTCTCGGCCATTTCAGGTTCTGATAGGCTAAGTGTATGACTTGTGGGAAGAGGCCTCGGATCCGAGGCCTCATTCTAGTGCACAAACTGATTTCTTAAGGGGGGCCAATATGATGATTTTGATGCCCTCTCGGCCATTTCAGGTTCTTATAGGCTAAGTGTATGACTTGTGGGAAGAGGCCTCGGATCCGAGGCCTCATTCTAGAGTGCACAAACTGATTTCTTAAGGGGGGCTAATATGATGATTTTGAGGCCCCCTCGGCCATTTCAGGTTATGCTAGGGTATTTGTATGAATGTGGGAAGAGGCCTCGGATCCGAGGCCTCATTCTAGAGTGCACAATCTGATTTCTTAAGGGGGGCTAATATGATGATTTTGAGGCCCTCTCGGCCATTTCAGGTTCTGATAGGCTAAGTGTATGACTTGTGGGAAGAGGCCTCGGATCCGAGGCCTCATTCTAGAGTGCACAAACTGATTTCTTAAGGGGGGCTAATATGATGATTTTGAGGCCCTCTCGGCCATTTCAGGTTATGCTAGGGTATTTGTATGAATGTGGGAAGAGGCCTCGGATCCGAGGCCTCATTCTAGAGTGCACAATCTGATTTCTTAAGGGGGGCTAATATGATGATTTTGAGGCCCCCTCGGCCATTTCAGGTTCTGATAGGCTAAGTGTATGACTTGTGGGAAGAGGCCTCGGATCCGAGGCCTCATTCTAGAGTGCACAAACTGATTTCTTAAGGGGGGCTAATATGATGATTTTGAGGCCCCCTCGGCCATTTCAGGTTATGCTAGGGTATTTGTATGAATGTGGGAAGAGGCCTCGGATCCGAGGCCTCATTCTAGAGTGCACAATCTGATTTCTTAAGGGGGGCTAATATGATGATTTTGAGGCCCCCTCGGCCATTTCAGGTTCTGATAGGCTAAGTGTATGACTTGTAGGAAGAGGCCTCGGATCCGAGGCCTCATTCTAGAGTGCACAAACTGATTTCTTAAGGGGGGCCAATATGATGATGTTGAGGCCCTCTCGGCCATTTCAGGTTCTGATAGGCTAAGTGTATGACTTGTGAGAAGAGGCCTCGGATCCGAGGCTTCATTCTAGAGTGCACAAACTGATTTCTTAAGGGGGGCCAATATGATGATTTTGAGGCCCTCTCGGCCATTTCAGGTTCTTATAGGCTAAGTGTATGACTTGTGGGAAGAGGCCTCGGATCCGAGGCCTCATTCTAGAGTGCACAAACTGATTTCTTAAGGGGGGCCAATATGATGATTTTGAGGCCCTCTCGGCCATTTCAGGTTCTGATAGGCTAAGTGTATGACTTGTGGGAAGAGGCCTCGGATCCGAGGCCTCATTCTAGAGTGCACAAACTGATTTCTTAAGGGGGGCTAATATGATGATTTTGAGGCCCCCTCGGCCATTTCAGGTTATGCTAGGGTATTTGTATGAATGTGGGAAGAGGCCTCGGATCCGAGGCCTCATTCTAGAGTGCACAAACTGATTTCTTAAGGGGGGCCAATATGATGATTTTGAGGCCCCCTCGGCCATTTCAGGTTATGCTAGGGTATTTGTATGAGTTGTGGGAAGAGGCCTCGGATCCGAGGCCTCATTCTAGAGTGCACAAACTGATTTCTTAAGGGGGGCCAATATGATGATTTTGAGGCCCCCTCGGCCATTTCAGGTTATGCTAGGGTATTTGTATGAGTTGTGGGAAGAGGCCTCGGATCCGAGGCCTCATTCTAGAGTGCACAATCTGATTTCTTAAGGGGGCTAATATGATGATTTTGAGGCCCCCTCGGCCATTTCAGGTTATGCTAGGGTATTTGTATGAGTTGTGGGAAGAGGCCTCGGATCCGAGGCCTCATTCTAGAGTGCACAAACTGATTTCTTAAGGGGGGCCAATATGATGATTTTGAGGCCCTCTCGGCCATTTCAGGTTCTGATAGGCTAAGTGTATGACTTGTGGGAAGAGGCCTCGGATCCGAGGCCTCATTCTAGAGTGCACAAACTGATTTCTTAAGGGGGGCTAATATGATGATTTTGAGGCCCCCTCGGCCATTTCAGGTTATGCTAGGGTATTTGTATGAATGTGGGAAGAGGCCTCGGATCCGAGGCCTCATTCTAGAGTGCACAATCTGATTTCTTAAGGGGGGCTAATATGATGATTTTGAGGCCCCCTCGGCCATTTCAGGTTCTGATAGGCTAAGTGTATGACTTGTAGGAAGAGGCCTCGGATCCGAGGCCTCATTCTAGAGTGCACAATCTGATTTCTTAAGGGGGGCTAATATGATGATTTTGAGGCCCCCTCGGCCATTTCAGGTTCTGATAGGCTAAGTGTATGACTTGTAGGAAGAGGCCTCGGATCCGAGGCCTCATTCTAGAGTGCACAATCTGATTTCTTAAGGGGGGCTAATATGATGATTTTGAGGCCCCCTCGGCCATTTCAGGTTCTGATAGGCTAAGTGTATGACTTGTGGGAAGAGGCCTCGGATCCGAGGCCTCATTCTAGAGTGCACAAACTGATTTCTTAAGGGGGGCCAATATGATGATTTTGAGGCCCTCTCGGCCATTTCAGGTTCTGATAGGCTAAGTGTATGACTTGTGGGAAGAGGCCTCGGATCCGAGGCCTCATTCTAGAGTGCACAAACTGATTTCTTAAGGGGGGCTAATATGATGATTTTGAGGCCCCCTCGGCCATTTCAGGTTATGCTAGGGTATTTGTATGAATGTGGGAAGAGGCCTCGGATCCGAGGCCTCATTCTAGAGTGCACAATCTGATTTCTTAAGGGGGGCTAATATGATGATTTTGAGGCCCCCTCGGCCATTTCAGGTTCTGATAGGCTAAGTGTATGACTTGTGGGAAGAGGCCTCGGATCCGAGGCCTCATTCTAGAGTGCACAATCTGATTTCTTAAGGGGGGCTAATATGATGATTTTGAGGCCCCCTCGGCCATTTCAGGTTCTGATAGGCTAAGTGTATGACTTGTGGGAAGAGGCCTCGGATCCGAGGCCTCATTCTAGAGTGCACAATCTGATTTCTTAAGGGGGGCCAATATGATGATTTTGAGGCCCTCTCGGCCATTTCAGGTTATGCTAGGGTATTTGTATGAGTTGTGGGAAGAGGCCTCGGATCCGAGGCCTCATTCTAGAGTGCACAAACTGATTTCTTAAGGGGGGCCAATATGATGATTTTGAGGCCCCCTCGGCCATTTCAGGTTATGCTAGGGTATTTGTATGAGTTGTGGGAAGAGGCCTCGGATCCGAGGCCTCATTCTAGAGTGCACAATCTGATTTCTTAAGGGGGGCTAATATGATGATTTTGAGGCCCCCTCGGCCATTTCAGGTTCTGATAGGCTAAGTGTATGACTTGTGGGAAGAGGCCTCGAATCCGAGGCCTCATTCTAGAGTGCACAAACTGATTTCTTAAGGGGGGCTAATATGATGATTTTGAGGCCCCCTCGGCCATTTCAGGTTATGCTAGGGTATTTGTATGAATGTGGGAAGAGGCCTCGGATCCGAGGCCTCATTCTAGAGTGCACAATCTGATTTCTTAAGGGGGGCTAATATGATGATTTTGAGGCCCCCTCGGCCATTTCAGGTTCTGATAGGCTAAGTGTATGACTTGTAGGAAGAGGCCTCGGATCCGAGGCCTCATTCTAGAGTGCACAAACTGATTTCTTAAGGGGGGCCAATATGATGATGTTGAGGCCCTCTCGGCCATTTCAGGTTCTGATAGGCTAAGTGTATGACTTGTGGGAAGAGGCCTCGGATCCGAGGCCTCATTCTAGAGTGCACAAACTGATTTCTTAAGGGGGGCCAATATGATGATTTTGAGGCCCTCTCGGCCATTTCAGGTTCTTATAGGCTAAGTGTATGACTTGTGGGAAGAGGCCTCGGATCCGAGGCCTCATTCTAGAGTGCACAAACTGATTTCTTAAGGGGGGCTAATATGATGATTTTGAGGCCCCCTCGGCCATTTCAGGTTATGCTAGGGTATTTGTATGAATGTGGGAAGAGGCCTCGGATCCGAGGCCTCATTCTAGAGTGCACAAACTGATTTCTTAAGGGGGGCCAATATGATGATTTTGAGGCCCCCTCGGCCATTTCAGGTTATGCTAGGGTATTTGTATGAGTTGTGGGAAGAGGCCTCGGATCCGAGGCCTCATTCTAGAGTGCACAAACTGATTTCTTAAGGGGGGCCAATATGATGATTTTGAGGCCCCCTCGGCCATTTCAGGTTATGCTAGGGTATTTGTATGAGTTGTGGGAAGAGGCCTCGGATCCGAGGCCTCATTCTAGAGTGCACAATCTGATTTCTTAAGGGGGCTAATATGATGATTTTGAGGCCCCCTCGGCCATTTCAGGTTATGCTAGGGTATTTGTATGAGTTGTGGGAAGAGGCCTCGGATCCGAGGCCTCATTCTAGAGTGCACAAACTGATTTCTTAAGGGGGGCCAATATGATGATTTTGAGGCCCTCTCGGCCATTTCAGGTTCTGATAGGCTAAGTGTATGACTTGTGGGAAGAGGCCTCGGATCCGAGGCCTCATTCTAGAGTGCACAAACTGATTTCTTAAGGGGGGCTAATATGATGATTTTGAGGCCCCCTCGGCCATTTCAGGTTATGCTAGGGTATTTGTATGAATGTGGGAAGAGGCCTCGGATCCGAGGCCTCATTCTAGAGTGCACAAACTGATTTCTTAAGGGGGGCCAATATGATGATTTTGAGGCCCCCTCGGCCATTTCAGGTTATGCTAGGGTATTTGTATGAGTTGTGGGAAGAGGCCTCGGATCCGACGCCTCATTCTAGAGTGCACAAACTGATTTCTTAAGGGGGGCCAATATGATGATTTTGAGGCCCCCTCGGCCATTTCAGGTTATGCTAGGGTATTTGTATGAGTTGTGGGAAGAGGCCTCGGATCCGAGGCCTCATTCTAGAGTGCACAATCTGATTTCTTAAGGGGGCTAATATGATGATTTTGAGGCCCCCTCGGCCATTTCAGGTTATGCTAGGGTATTTGTATGAGTTGTGGGAAGAGGCCTCGGATCCGAGGCCTCATTCTAGAGTGCACAAACTGATTTCTTAAGGGGGGCCAATATGATGATTTTGAGGCCCTCTCGGCCATTTCAGGTTCTGATAGGCTAAGTGTATGACTTGTGGGAAGAGGCCTCGGATCCGAGGCCTCATTCTAGAGTGCACAAACTGATTTCTTAAGGGGGGCTAATATGATGATTTTGAGGCCCCCTCGGCCATTTCAGGTTATGCTAGGGTATTTGTATGAATGTGGGAAGAGGCCTCGGATCCGAGGCCTCATTCTAGAGTGCACAAACTGATTTCTTAAGGGGGGCCAATATGATGATTTTGAGGCCCCCTCGGCCATTTCAGGTTATGCTAGGGTATTTGTATGAGTTGTGGGAAGAGGCCTCGGATCCGAGGCCTCATTCTAGAGTGCACAAACTGATTTCTTAATGGGGGCCAATATGATGATTTTGAGGCCCCCTCGGCCATTTCAGGTTATGCTAGGGTATTTGTATGAGTTGTGGGAAGAGGCCTCGGATCCGAGGCCTCATTCTAGAGTGCACAAACTGATTTCTTAAGGGGGGCCAATATGATGATTTTGAGGCCCTCTCTGCCTTTTCAGGTTCTTATAGGCTAAGTGTATGACTTGTGGGAAGAGGCCTCGGATCCGAGGCCTCATTCTAGAGTGCACAAACTGATTTCTTAAGGGGGGCCAATATGATGATTTTGAGGCCCTCTCGGCCATTTCAGGTTCTGATAGGCTAAGTGTATGACTTGTGGGAAGAGGCCTCGGATCCGAGGCCTCATTCTAGAGTGCACAAACTGATTTCTTAAGGGGGGCTAATATGATGATTTTGAGGCCCCCTCGGCCATTTCAGGTTATGCTAGGGTATTTGTATGAATGTGGGAAGAGGCCTCGGATCCGAGGCCTCATTCTAGAGTGCACAATCTGATTTCTTAAGGGGGGCTAATATGATGATTTTGAGGCCCTCTCGGCCATTTCAGGTTCTGATAGGCTAAGTGTATGACTTGTAGGAAGAGGCCTCGGATCCGAGGCCTCATTCTAGAGTGCACAATCTGATTTCTTAAGGGGGGCTAATATGATGATTTTGAGGCCCCCTCGGCCATTTCAGGTTCTGATAGGCTAAGTGTATGACTTGTAGGAAGAGGCCTCGGATCCGAGGCCTCATTCTAGAGTGCACAATCTGATTTCTTAAGGGGGGCTAATATGATGATTTTGAGGCCCCCTCGGCCATTTCAGGTTCTGATAGGCTAAGTGTATGACTTGTGGGAAGAGGCCTCGGATCCGAGGCCTCATTCTAGAGTGGACAAACTGATTTCTTAAGGGGGGCCAATATGATGATTTTGAGGCCCTCTCGGCCATTTCAGGTTCTGATAGGCTAAGTGTATGACTTGTGGGAAGAGGCCTCGGATCCGAGGCCTCATTCTAGAGTGCACAAACTGATTTCTTAAGGGGGGCTAATATGATGATTTTGAGGCCCCCTCGGCCATTTCAGGTTATGCTAGGGTATTTGTATGAATGTGGGAAGAGGCCTCGGATCCGAGGCCTCATTCTAGAGTGCACAATCTGATTTCTTAAGGGGGGCTAATATGATGATTTTGAGGCCCCCTCGGCCATTTCAGGTTCTGATAGGCTAAGTGTCTGACTTGTAGGAAGAGGCCTCGGATCCGAGGCCTCATTCTAGAGTGCACAATCTGATTTCTTAAGGGGGACTAATATGATGATTTTGAGGCCCCCTCGGCCATTTCAGGTTCTGATAGGCTAAGTGTATGACTTGTAGGAAGAGGCCTCGGATCCGAGGCCTCATTCTAGAGTGCACAATCTGATTTCTTAAGGGGGGCTAATATGATGATTTTGAGGCCCCCTCGGCCATTTCAGGTTCTGATAGGCTAAGTGTATGACTTGTGGGAAGAGGCCTCGGATCCGAGGCCTCATTCTAGAGTGCACAAACTGATTTCTTAAGGGGGGCCAATATGATGATTTTGAGGCCCTCTCGGCCATTTCAGGTTCTGATAGGCTAAGTGTATGACTTGTGGGAAGAGGCCTCGGATCCGAGGCCTCATTCTAGAGTGCACAAACTGATTTCTTAAGGGGGGCTAATATGATGATTTTGAGGCCCCCTCGGCCATTTCAGGTTATGCTAGGGTATTTGTATGAATGTGGGAAGAGGCCTCGGATCCGAGGCCTCATTCTAGAGTGCACAATCTGATTTCTTAAGGGGGGCTAATATGATGATTTTGAGGCCCCCTCGGCCATTTCAGGTTCTGATAGGCTAAGTGTATGACTTGTGGGAAGAGGCCTCGGATCCGAGGCCTCATTCTAGAGTGCACAATCTGATTTCTTAAGGGGGGCTAATATGATGATTTTGAGGCCCCCTCGGCCATTTCAGGTTCTGATAGGCTAAGTGTATGACTTGTGGGAAGAGGCCTCGGATCCGAGGCCTCATTCTAGAGTGCACAAACTGATTTCTTAAGGGGGGCCAATATGATGATTTTGAGGCCCTCTCGGCCATTTCAGGTTATGCTAGGGTATTTGTATGAGTTGTGGGAAGAGGCCTCGGATCCGAGGCCTCATTCTAGAGTGCACAAACTGATTTCTTAAGGGGGGCCAATATGATGATTTTGAGGCCCCCTCGGCCATTTCAGGTTATGCTAGGGTATTTGTATGAGTTGTGGGAAGAGGCCTCGGATCCGAGGCCTCATTCTAGAGTGCACAATCTGATTTCTTAAGGGGGGCTAATATGATGATTTTGAGGCCCCCTCGGCCATTTCAGGTTCTGATAGGCTAAGTGTATGACTTGTGGGAAGAGGCCTCGGATCCGAGGCCTCATTCTAGAGTGCACAATCTGATTTCTTAAGGGGGGCCAATATGATGATTTTGAGGCCCTCTCGGCCATTTCAGGTTATGCTAGGGTATTTGTATGAGTTGTGGGAAGAGGCCTCGGATCCGAGGCCTCATTCTAGAGTGCACAAACTGATTTCTTAAGGGGGGCCAATATGATGATTTTGAGGCCCCCTCGGCCATTTCAGGTTATGCTAGGGTATTTGTATGAGTTGTGGGAAGAGGCCTCGGATCCGAGGCCTCATTCTAGAGTGCACAATCTGATTTCTTAAGGGGGGCTAATATGATGATTTTGAGGCCCTCTCAGCCATTTCAGGTTATGCTAGGGTATTTGTATGAGTTGTGGGAAGAGGCCTCGGATCCGAGGCCTCATTCTAGAGTGCACAAACTGATTTCTTAAGGGGGGCCAATATGATGATTTTGAGGCCCTCTCGGCCATTTCAGGTTCTTATAGGCTAAGTGTATGACTTGTGGGAAGAGGCCTCGGATCCGAGGCCTCATTCTAGAGTGCACAAACTGATTTCTTAAGGGGGGCCAATATGATGATTTTGAGGCCCTCTCGGCCATTTCAGGTTCTGATAGGCTAAGTGTATGACTTGTGGGAAGAGGCCTCGGATCCGAGGCCTCATTCTAGAGTGCACAAACTGATTTCTTAAGGGGGGCTAATATGATGATTTTGAGGCCCCCTCGGCCATTTCAGGTTATGCTAGGGTATTTGTATGAGTTGTGGGAAGAGGCCTCGGATCCGAGGCCTCATTCTAGAGTGCACAAACTGATTTCTTAAGGGGGGCCAATATGATGATTTTGAGGCCCTCTCGGCCATTTCAGGTTCTGATAGGCTAAGTGTATGACTTGTGGGAAGAGGCCTCGGATCCGAGGCCTCATTCTAGAGTGCACAAACTGATTTCTTAAGGGGGGCTAATATGATGATTTTGAGGCCCCCTCGGCCATTTCAGGTTATGCTAGGGTATTTGTATGAATGTGGGAAGAGGCCTCGGATCCGAGGCCTCATTCTAGAGTGCACAATCTGATTTCTTAAGGGGGGCTAATATGATGATTTTGAGGCCCCCTCGGCCATTTCAGGTTCTGATAGGCTAAGTGTATGACTTGTGGGAAGAGGCCTCAGATCCGAGGCCTCATTCTAGAGTGCACAAACTGATTTCTTAAGGGGGGCCAATATGATGATTTTGAGGCCCTCTCGGCCATTTCAGGTTCTGATAGGCTAAGTGTATGACTTGTGGGAAGAGGCCTCGGATCCGAGGCCTCATTCTAGAGTGCACAATCTGATTTCTTAAGGGGGGCTAATATGATGATTTTGAGGCCCCCTCGGCCATTTCAGGTTCTGATAGGCTAAGTGTATGACTTGTGGGAAGAGGCCTCAGATCCGAGGCCTCATTCTAGAGTGCACAAACTGATTTCTTAAGGGGGGCCAATATGATGATTTTGAGGCCCTCTCGGCCATTTCAGGTTATGCTAGGGTATTTGTATGAGTTGTGGGAAGAGGCCTCGGATCCGAGGCCTCATTCTAGAGTGCACAAACTGGTTTCTTAAGGGGGGCCAATATGATGATTTTGAGGCCCCCTCGGCCATTTCAGGTTATGCTAGGGTATTTGTATGAGTTGTGGGAAGAGGCCTCGGATCCGAGGCCTCATTCTAGAGTGCACAATCTGATTTCTTAAGGGGGGCTAATATGATGATTTTGAGGCCCCCTCGGCCATTTCAGGTTATGCTAGGGTATTTGTATGAGTTGTGGGAAGAGGCCTCGGATCCGAGGCCTCATTCTAGAGTGCACAATCTGATTTCTTAAGGGGGGCTAATATGATGATTTTGAGGCCCTCTCGGCCATTTCAGGTTATGCTAGGGTATTTGTATGAGTTGTGGGAAGAGGCCTCGGATCCGAGGCCTCATTCTAGAGTGCACAAACTGATTTCTTAAGGGGGGCCAATATGATGATTTTGAGGCCCTCTCGGCCATTTCAGGTTCTTATAGGCTAAGTGTATGACTTGTGGGAAGAGGCCTCGGATCCGAGGCCTCATTCTAGTGCACAAACTGATTTCTTAAGGGGGGCCAATATGATGATTTTGAGGCCCTCTCGGCCATTTCAGGTTCTGATAGGCTAAGTGTATGACTTGTGGGAAGAGGCCTCGGATCGGAGGCCTCATTCTAGAGTGCACAAACTGATTTCTTAAGGGGGGCCAATATGATGATTTTGAGGCCCCCTCGGCCATTTCAGGTTCTGATAGGCTAAGTGTATGACTTGTGGGAAGAGGCCTCGGATCCGAGGCCTCATTCTAGAGTGCACAATCTGATTTCTTAAGGGGGGCTAATATGATGATTTTGAGGCCCCCTCGGCCATTTCAGGTTCTGATAGGCTAAGTGTATGACTTGTGGGAAGAGGCCTCAGATCCGAGGCCTCATTCTAGAGTGCACAAACTGGTTTCTTAAGGGGGGCCAATATGATGATTTTGAGGCCCTCTCGGCCATTTCAGGTTATGCTAGGGTATTTGTATGAGTTGTGGGAAGAGGCCTCGGATCCGAGGCCTCATTCTAGAGTGCACAAACTGGTTTCTTAAGGGGGGCCAATATGATGATTTTGAGGCCCCCTCGGCCATTTCAGGTTATGCTAGGGTATTTGTATGAGTTGTGGGAAGAGGCCTCGGATCCGAGGCCTCATTCTAGAGTGCACAATCTGATTTCTTAAGGGGGGCTAATATGATGATTTTGAGGCCCCCTCGGCCATTTCAGGTTATGCTAGGGTATTTGTATGAGTTGTGGGAAGAGGCCTCGGATCCGAGGCCTCATTCTAGAGTGCACAATCTGATTTCTTAAGGGGGGCTAATATGATGATTTTGAGGCCCTCTCGGCCATTTCAGGTTATGCTAGGGTATTTGTATGAGTTGTGGGAAGAGGCCTCGGATCCGAGGCCTCATTCTAGAGTGCACAAACTGATTTCTTAAGGGGGGCCAATATGATGATTTTGAGGCCCTCTCGGCCATTTCAGGTTCTTATAGGCTAAGTGTATGACTTGTGGGAAGAGGCCTCGGATCCGAGGCCTCATTCTAGTGCACAAACTGATTTCTTAAGGGGGGCCAATATGATGATTTTGAGGCCCTCTCGGCCATTTCAGGTTCTGATAGGCTAAGTGTATGACTTGTGGGAAGAGGCCTCGGATCGGAGGCCTCATTCTAGAGTGCACAAACTGATTTCTTAAGGGGGGCTAATATGATGATTTTGAGGCCCCCTCGGCCATTTCAGGTTCTGATAGGCTAAGTGTATGACTTGTGGGAAGAGGCCTCGGATCCGAGGCCTCATTCTAGAGTGCACAATCTGATTTCTTAAGGGGGGCTAATATGATGATTTTGAGGCCCCCTCGGCCATTTCAGGTTCTGATAGGCTAAGTGTATGACTTGTGGGAAGAGGCCTCAGATCCGAGGCCTCATTCTAGAGTGCACAAACTGATTTCTTAAGGGGGGCCAATATGATGATTTTGAGGCCCTCTCGGCCATTTCAGGTTATGCTAGGGTATTTGTATGAGTTGTGGGAAGAGGCCTCGGATCCGAGGCCTCATTCTAGAGTGCACAAACTGATTTCTTAAGGGGGCCAATATGATGATTTTGAGGCCCCCTCGGCCATTTCAGGTTATGCTAGGGTATTTGTATGAGTTGTGGGAAGAGGCCTCGGATCCGAGGTCTCATTCTAGAGTGCACAATCTGATTTCTTAAGGGGGGCTAATATGATGATTTTGAGGCCCCCTCGGCCATTTCAGGTTATGCTAGGGTATTTGTATGAGTTGTGGGAAGAGGCCTCGGATCCGAGGCCTCATTCTAGAGTGCACAATCTGATTTCTTAAGGGGGGCTAATATGATGATTTTGAGGCCCTCTCGGCCATTTCAGGTTATGCTAGGGTATTTGTATGAGTTGTGGGAAGAGGCCTCGGATCCGAGCCCTCATTCTAGAGTGCACAAACTGATTTCTTAAGGGGGCCAATATGATGATTTTGAGGCCCTCTCGGCCATTTCAGGTTATGCTAGAGTATTTGTATGAGTTGTGGGAAGAGGCCTCGGATCCGAGGCCTCATTCTAGAGTGCACAAACTGATTTCTTAAGGGGGGCCAATATGATGATTTTGAGGCCCTCTCGGCCATTTCAGGTTCTGATAGGCTAAGTGTATGACTTGTGGGAAGAGGCCTCGGATCCGAGGCCTCATTCTAGAGTGCACAAACTGATTTCTTAAGGGGGGCTAATATGATGATTTTGAGGCCCCCTCGGCTATTTCAGGTTATGCTAGGGTATTTGTATGAATGTGGGAAGAGGCCTCGGATCCGAGGCCTCATTCTAGAGTGCACAATCTGATTTCTTAAGGGGGACTAATATGATGATTTTGAGGCCCCCTCGGCCATTTCAGGTTCTGATAGGCTAAGTGTATGACTTGTGGGAAGAGGCCTCGGATCCGAGGCCTCATTCTAGTGCACAAACTGATTTCTTAAGGGGGGCCAATATGATGATTTTGAGGCCCCCTCGGCCATTTCAGGTTCTGATAGGCTAAGTGTATGACTTGTGGAAAGAGGCCTCGGATCCGAGGCCTCATTCTAGAGTGCACAAACTGATTTCTTAAGGGGGGCCAATATGATGATTTTGAGGCCCTCTCGGCCATTTCAGGTTCTGATAGGCTAAGTGTATAACTTGTGGGAAGAGGCCTCGGATCCGAGGCCTCATTCTAGAGGGCACAATCTGATTTCTTAAGGGGGGCTAATATGATGATTTTGACGCCCCCTCGGCCATTTCAGGTTATGCTAGGGTATTTGTATGAGTTGTGGGAAGAGGCCTCGGATCCGAGGGCTCATTCTAGAGTGCACAATCTGATTTCTTAAGGGGGGCTAATATGATGATTTTGAGGCCCTCTCGGCCATTTCAGGTTATGCTAGGGTATTTGTATGAGTTGTGGGAAGAGGCCTCGGATCCGAGCCCTCATTCTAGAGTGTACAATCTGATTTCTTAAGGGGGGCTAATATGATGATTTTGAGGCCCTCTCGGCCATTTCAGGTTATGCTACGGTATTTGTATGAGTTGTGGGAAGAGGCCTCGGATCCGAGGCCTCATTCTAGAGTGCACAAACTGATTTCTTAAGGGGGGCCAATATGATGATTTTGAGGCCCTCTCGGCCATTTCAGGTTCTGATAGGCTAAGTGTATGACTTGTGGGAAGAGGCCTCGGATCCGAGGCCTCATTCTAGAGTGCACAAACTGATTTCTTAAGGGGGGCCAATATGATGATTTTGAGGCCCCCTCGGCCATTTCAGGTTATGCTAGGGTATTTGTATGAATGTGGGAAGAGGCCTCGGATCCGAGGCCTCATTCTAGAGTGCACAAACTGATTTCTTAAGGGGGGCTAATATGATGATTTTGAGGCCCCCTCGGCCATTTCAGGTTATGCTAGGGTATTTGTATGAATGTGGGAAGAGGCCTCGGATCCGAGGCCTCATTCTAGAGTGCACAAACTGATTTCTTAAGGGGGGCCAATATGATGATTTTGAGGCCCTCTCGGCCATTTCAGGTTCTTATAGGCTAAGTGTATGACTTGTGGGAAGAGGCCTCGGATCCGAGGCCTCATTCTAGTGCACAAACTGATTTCTTAAGGGGGGCCAATATGATGATTTTGAGGCCCCCTCGGCCATTTCAGGTTCTGATAGGCTAAGTGTATGACTTGTGGGAAGAGGCCTCGGATCCGAGGCCTCATTCTAGAGTGCACAATCTGATTTCTTAAGGGGGGCCAATATGATGATTTTGAGGCCCTCTCGGCCATTTCAGGTTCTGATAGGCTAAGTGTATGACTTGTGGGAAGAGGCCTCGGATCCGAGGCCTCATTCTAGAGTGCACAAACTGATTTCTTAAGGGGGGCCAATATGATGATTTTGAGGCCCCCTCGGCCATTTCAGGTTATGCTAGGGTATTTGTATGAATGTGGGAAGAGGCCTCGGATCCGAGGCCTCATTCTAGAGTGCACAAACTGATTTCTTAAGGGGGGCCAATATGATGATTTTGAGGCCCTCTCGGCCATTTCAGGTTCTTATAGGCTAAGTGTATGACTTGTGGGAAGAGGCCTCGGATCCGAGGCCTCATTCTAGTGCACAAACTGATTTCTTAAGGGGGGCCAATATGATGATTTTGAGGCCCTCTCGGCCATTTCAGGTTCTTATAGGCTAAGTGTATGACTTGTGGGAAGAGGCCTCGGATCCGAGGCCTCATTCTAGTGCACAAACTGATTTCTTAAGGGGGGCCAATATGATGATTTTGAGGCCCCCTCGGCCATTTCAGGTTCTGATAGGCTAAGTGTATGACTTGTGGAAAGAGGCCTCGGATCCGAGGCCTCATTCTAGAGTGCACAAACTGATTTCTTAAGGGGGGCCAATATGATGATTTTGAGGCCCTCTCGGCCATTTCAGGTTCTGATAGGCTAAGTGTATAACTTGTGGGAAGAGGCCTCGGATCCGAGGCCTCATTCTAGAGGGCACAATCTGATTTCTTAAGGGGGGCTAATATGATGATTTTGACGCCCCCTCGGCCATTTCAGGTTATGCTAGGGTATTTGTATGAGTTGTGGGAAGAGGCCTCGGATCCGAGGGCTCATTCTAGAGTGCACAATCTGATTTCTTAAGGGGGGCTAATATGATGATTTTGAGGCCCTCTCGGCCATTTCAGGTTATGCTAGGGTATTTGTATGAGTTGTGGGAAGAGGCCTCGGATCCGAGCCCTCATTCTAGAGTGTACAATCTGATTTCTTAAGGGGGGCTAATATGATGATTTTGAGGCCCTCTCGGCCATTTCAGGTTATGCTACGGTATTTGTATGAGTTGTGGGAAGAGGCCTCGGATCCGAGGCCTCATTCTAGAGTGCACAAACTGATTTCTTAAGGGGGGCCAATATGATGATTTTGAGGCCCTCTCGGCCATTTCAGGTTCTGATAGGCTAAGTGTATGACTTGTGGGAAGAGGCCTCGGATCCGAGGCCTCATTCTAGAGTGCACAAACTGATTTCTTAAGGGGGGCCAATATGATGATTTTGAGGCCCCCTCGGCCATTTCAGGTTATGCTAGGGTATTTGTATGAATGTGGGAAGAGGCCTCGGATCCGAGGCCTCATTCTAGAGTGCACAAACTGATTTCTTAAGGGGGGCTAATATGATGATTTTGAGGCCCCCTCGGCCATTTCAGGTTATGCTAGGGTATTTGTATGAATGTGGGAAGAGGCCTCGGATCCGAGGCCTCATTCTAGAGTGCACAAACTGATTTCTTAAGGGGGGCCAATATGATGATTTTGAGGCCCTCTCGGCCATTTCAGGTTCTTATAGGCTAAGTGTATGACTTGTGGGAAGAGGCCTCGGATCCGAGGCCTCATTCTAGTGCACAAACTGATTTCTTAAGGGGGGCCAATATGATGATTTTGAGGCCCCCTCGGCCATTTCAGGTTCTGATAGGCTAAGTGTATGACTTGTGGGAAGAGGCCTCGGATCCGAGGCCTCATTCTAGAGTGCACAATCTGATTTCTTAAGGGGGGCCAATATGATGATTTTGAGGCCCTCTCGGCCATTTCAGGTTCTGATAGGCTAAGTGTATGACTTGTGGGAAGAGGCCTCGGATCCGAGGCCTCATTCTAGAGTGCACAAACTGATTTCTTAAGGGGGGCCAATATGATGATTTTGAGGCCCCCTCGGCCATTTCAGGTTATGCTAGGGTATTTGTATGAATGTGGGAAGAGGCCTCGGATCCGAGGCCTCATTCTAGAGTGCACAAACTGATTTCTTAAGGGGGGCCAATATGATGATTTTGAGGCCCTCTCGGCCATTTCAGGTTCTTATAGGCTAAGTGTATGACTTGTGGGAAGAGGCCTCGGATCCGAGGCCTCATTCTAGTGCACAAACTGATTTCTTAAGGGGGGCCAATATGATGATTTTGAGGCCCTCTCGGCCATTTCAGGTTCTTATAGGCTAAGTGTATGACTTGTGGGAAGAGGCCTCGGATCCGAGGCCTCATTCTAGTGCACAAACTGATTTCTTAAGGGGGGCCAATATGATGATTTTGAGGCCCCCTCGGCCATTTCAGGTTCTGATAGGCTAAGTGTATGACTTGTGGGAAGAGGCCTCGGATCCGAGGCCTCATTCTAGAGTGCACAATCTGATTTCTTAAGGGGGGCTAATATGATGATTTTGAGGCCCCCTCGGCCATTTCAGGTTCTGATAGGCTAAGTGTATGACTTGTGGGAAGAGGCCTCGGATCCGAGGCCTCATTCTAGAGTGCACAAACTGATTTCTTAAGGGGGGCCAATATGATGATTTTGAGGCCCTCTCGGCCATTTCAGGTTATGCTAGGGTATTTGTATGAGTTGTGGGAAGAGGCCTCGGATCCGAGGCCTCATTCTAGAGTGCACAAACTGATTTCTTAAGGGGGGCCAATATGATGATTTTGAGGCCCCCTCGGCCATTTCAGGTTATGCTAGGGTATTTGTATGAGTTGTGGGAAGAGGCCTCGGATCCGAGGCCTCATTCTAGAGTGCACAATCTGATTTCTTAAGGGGGGCTAATATGATGATTTTGAGGCCCTCTCAGCCATTTCAGGTTATGCTAGGGTATTTGTATGAGTTGTGGGAAGAGGCCTCGGATCCGAGGCCTCATTCTAGAGTGCACAAACTGATTTCTTAAGGGGGGCCAATATGATGATTTTGAGGCCCTCTCGGCCATTTCAGGTTCTTATAGGCTAAGTGTATGACTTGTGGGAAGAGGCCTCGGATCCGAGGCCTCATTCTAGAGTGCACAAACTGATTTCTTAAGGGGGGCCAATATGATGATTTTGAGGCCCTCTCGGCCATTTCAGGTTCTGATAGGCTAAGTGTATGACTTGTGGGAAGAGGCCTCGGATCCGAGGCCTCATTCTAGAGTGCACAAACTGATTTCTTAAGGGGGGCTAATATGATGATTTTGAGGCCCCCTCGGCCATTTCAGGTTATGCTAGGGTATTTGTATGAATGTGGGAAGAGGCCTCGGATCCGAGGCCTCATTCTAGAGTGCACAAACTGATTTCTTAAGGGGGGCCAATATGATGATTTTGAGGCCCCCTCGGCCATTTCAGGTTATGCTAGGGTATTTGTATGAGTTGTGGGAAGAGGCCTCGGATCCGAGGCCTCATTCTAGAGTGCACAAACTGATTTCTTAAGGGGGGCCAATATGATGATTTTGAGGCCCCCTCGGCCATTTCAGGTTATGCTAGGGTATTTGTATGAGTTGTGGGAAGAGGCCTCGGATCCGAGGCCTCATTCTAGAGTGCACAATCTGATTTCTTAAGGGGGGCTAATATGATGATTTTGAGGCCCCCTCGGCCATTTCAGGTTATGCTAGGGTATTTGTATGAGTTGTGGGAAGAGGCCTCGGATCCGAGGCCTCATTCTAGAGTGCACAAATTGATTTCTTAAGGGGGGCCAATATGATGATTTTGAGGCCCTCTCGGCCATTTCAGGTTCTGATAGGCTAAGTGTATGACTTGTGGGAAGAGGCCTCGGATCCGAGACCTCATTCTAGAGTGCACAAACTGATTTCTTAAGGGGGGCCAATATGATGATTTTGAGGCCCTCTCGGCCATTTCAGGTTCTGATAGGCTAAGTGTATGACTTGTGGGAAGAGGCCTCGGATCCGAGGCCTCATTCTAGAGGGCACAATCTGATTCCTTAAGGGGGGCTAATATGATGATTTTGAGGCCCCCTCGGCCATTTCAGGTTATGCTAGGGTATTTGTATGAATGTGGGAAGAGGCCTCGGATCCGAGGCCTCATTCTAGAGTGCACAAACTGATTTCTTAAGGGGGGCCAATATGATGATTTTGAGGCCCTCTCGGCCATTTCAGGTTCTTATAGGCTAAGTGTATGACTTGTGGGAAGAGGCCTCGGATCCGAGGCCTCATTCTAGTGCACAAACTGATTTCTTAAGGGGGGCCAATATGATGATTTTGAGGCCCCCTCGGCCATTTCAGGTTCTGATAGGCTAAGTGTATGACTTGTGGGAAGAGGCCTCGGATCCGAGGCCTCATTCTAGAGTGCACAATCTGATTTCTTAAGGGGGGCTAATATGATGATTTTGAGGCCCCCTCGGCCATTTCAGGTTCTGATAGGCTAAGTGTATGACTTGTGGGAAGAGGCCTCGGATCCGAGGCCTCATTCTAGAGTGCACAATCTGATTTCTTAAGGGGGGCTAATATGATGATTTTGAGGCCCCCTCGGCCATTTCAGGTTATGCTAGGGTATTTGTATGAGTTGTGGGAAGAGGCCTCGGATCCGAGGCCTCATTCTAGAGTGCACAAACTGATTTCTTAACGGGGGCTAATATGATGATTTTGAGGCCCTCTCGGTGTGGTGCTTTTGGGCACCCCCCTCCGAGGGAGCCTAAAAGTACCGCATAAGCCCTTCGGTGAGGGTGGCCTGCCTTAGCAGGTGCCCAAGCCGAACCCGGTATTTAATGAATGTTTTGGGTTGTGGAGGGATTTGATAATCGCGTCGTATCCTTCCGGTAGGTTGTGCCTAGATCATAAGTATCTAAGGTGATTATCAATTTCTCTTACCTAATGCCTAATCTATCCTAGTCTACGCGCAGACGCACCAGCCTTGAAATCAAGGCAACCTAACTCTAATGGATAAAAGAACCTTACCTCTTACCTTGGCCACACCTAATTCCTTAATTCTTATGGATTAAATTCTCTAAAGGGGACCTTGATTAAGTTCCACCTTTCCAACCTTCATTCTTAGTTATGGTTGATTGAACAAAACCTAGGTTACTAAGTTCATAAATTATGGCATCACCGCTTACCTGGTTGGTGCACACCTTAATCCGAACCCTTCAAGGCCCTGTGCGGGTCTCTTGAAGGTTGATTGATACTTACACCCTCCGATCTTTGCCGCCGAAGGGGTAGTATCAATCTTCCGAGTTAAGTTCCCGGTTGGTTTTTTGCCCACGGGGGTTGTACGAATTTTATTGGTTATTAATTAGTTTAACACGGGTTGACCACAAAAATTCAACTTAATGGGACCGGGGAATAAGGCAACCTGTGTGTTCGACCTGTTGCACAATCTTCAAGGGTTGGGGCCATCACCTCCAACCCTTGGGGCCAACAACATGATGGTGGTTTCGTGGGTCATTACTCCCACCTTACCACCTACAAACACGCAGAGTGGTCATGCCGGTGATTAACCCGGCTTCACCACACACGAACGAGCTATGAATGGAAGCTACTACCACAACACTTAACCGAGGGGCTCCGCACACATGGGAGTTGGAATCCCCCCTCGGCGGCTAGGTGGGTGATGCCCCCCTAGCCTTACATGGATAGTTGGGTTGGGTTTAGAATATACCTTTGCCGCGCTCCCTCCATTCCTAAATCGAAAGGTGTAGGGCTAAAAAGACTTACCGATTGGCTCCCATCTTGATTTGGCGATGGTTGGTGCGGAACCCCTACTCCAACGTTCGGCCGCCCACAACGCCAACTCGCCAACCTTGGATGGACGAACCTCTTATCGTAAGGCAGTAGACACCCCTTTGCTTGAACGGCCACAACTTCCTCTCACAAGCCTCAATTGGAACAATTGTTAGTAATTTGGAAAGCTAACAACAATAACTATAACCCATCCAATTATCAAAATAACTGCATGTATCCCCTTAAAGATATGAGCTCACAAAGTCGGCTCTTAGAATTCAAGAGGCAGTTGGGATACCTTCATTCAAAAATTCATAACTCTCACTCCTTAAATCCGATTGTCACAAACTTATACTTTCTAAAAAGCTAACAAGAAGAACTATAATGCATCTAAGTCTCAAAGCAACTGAATAATTTCTCTTTTAGTTATGCGCTTGTAAAGTTAGTACTTATAGTTGGAGAGGTAGCTGAGACACCTTCATTAAAACACTTATAACTTTTACACATCAAATTAGATTCCAGCAAGCTTATACATTCTAGAAAGCTAACAACAACATCTATAACATACTTAAATACCAAAACAACTGAATAAATTTTCTCTTAGTTATGCGCTTGCAAAGTCAGCGCTTACAATTTAAGAGGCAGTTTGAGACATCTTCATTCAACTACTCATAACTTTTACACATCAACTTAGATTTCTATAAGCTTACACATTCTAGAAAGCTAACAACAACATCTATAACATACTTAAATACCAAAACAACTGAATAAATTTTCTCTTAGTTATGCGCTTGCAAAGTCAGCGCTTACAATTTAAGAGGCAGTTTGAGACATCTTCACTCAACTACTCATAACTTTTACACATCAACTTAGATTTCTATAAGCTTACACATTCTAGAAAGCTAATAACAACATCTATAACATACTTAAATACCAAAACAATTGAACAAAATGTCGTTTAGTTATGCGCTTGCAAAGTCAGCGCTTGTAAATTGAGTGGCAGCTGAGATACCTCTACTCAAACACTCATAACTTTTGATCCCTAACTCTGATTCTAATAAGCTTAGGCTTTTTGGGAAGCTAACATAAAGGGCTATATCCACTCAAAATCTGAAAGCTAAATTGCAATTTGTGTGTCCACTACACTTGATTGAATGTGGCACAGCTACTTAGGGGTGTGTTCAAAAACACACTACCTTCTCTCAAGAGTTCTAACCATAGAATTCTAACTTATGCCTATATTGTATGAATGAAAATGCTCTCTCCTTCTAGCTACAATCCTAGAGGGCTTCGCCGTGTTAAAAATGAAAATTCGGAGAGAGAACGAAGAGGAGAAGAGGGGGTTTTTATCACCCTTCAATGAAGGGTCGGACCCCTTCTCCCTTCCGTTCAACCGAGGGGTCCCGTCCCTTGAACGGTGGCAACGAAGCCCTCGGTGGTGAATGAAATGGGGAAAGGCCACCTCGCACCCACTTGTCTAAGCCCTTAGAAAGGCTTTTCCATTTTGGTTTGAATTTCATTTTTGGTGGCAAGGGTGGCAACATGGCCCCCTTGCCCTAGTTGGCAAAATCCTTTACATTTGTAGTTGTCACCTTCTTTTTTCTTCGTTGGCCGCTTCCGGAAGCACTCTTTTTTTGCCGCCGCTTGACTTTGCTTGCTTAAATTAGTTGTTCCTAACTTAACCTACCTATTTACTAGCCCACTACTTTCACACTTCCGATTCGGGTAAAGGGCATTTCCCTTTTACCCCTTCGGTTTCTAATTTCTACTTGTCCAAGAGTTTTACCCCAAAGATAAAACACTTCTAGCCAACCTACCTTAATCTAAATGGCTTTTTGGCCAAATTTTCCTAGTCTAATCTAATGATTTTGCAAAAAGCCCTCAATTGTGAGCCAAATTGCCGTTGGGGGCAATTTTGGTGCTCACATATGTCGGCCATCAGGGGGCGCTCGCCCGAGCGCGACGGACCCAAATTTCTCTTGCTCGCACGACAATCCTGGGCACACGGTAACCTGCACTAGCACACACACACATACACACATTTTCTTTTTCTTTTCTTTGTCCTTATATTTTTTGTTGGTTAACTTGCAAAGAATTGAGGAGAGAGGGGTGAAAGAGAGGACACAATACTAAGCCAAAAAACAGTTCAAAGCCGCCACACTTCCCCACCGGACTGGGTTTGTGTCTACCTAAGACACCCCCTCCGCCTTGCGGGAGCAATTTGGAGCTATAGATAAAAAAATTCCAAAACCACCTTCCTCCCTCTTCGGAGAGAGTTCGGAGTACAAGAGCAATTCCCAGGCGCTGAAGAAAGAAGGTCCCCCTATTGGTTTCCTTCAAACAATGACCACGGAGGGCCGACCTCTAACCTAGCACCAATTGCAAGAAGTAAATCCCTCCGCCTTTGCTTCGGGTCTAAAAGATTGATTCTCATTTAATTCGCCAGTTGCGCCTGTTCACACGTTGTATATCTTGCAACGACCCCTGTTTGTTCGTGTAGGAAAGTTCGTGCTATTTAGTGGAGCCAATTGAACATAATTGTTGTCGTACACATTTGTGACCAAAAAGGGGCCTAACCACAAGGCGTCAACCTTACTTCGGAACTCCATTTTCCACGTATCTTGGAGCATTACCAACGTCCCTGGGTGCAAGGTTCGCACCTTGTGTCGTTTGTTGAGGACGGTCTTGCGCCTCCGTTGCGTCGCCTCAAGATGTTGCACACTAGGCCGTCGTCGTTCGGTGGCGGTGATTGTGTATGCCTGGGTTTGGTTGGGAATTTCTTCCGGGTTGAGTTCCATCCATGCCGTAAACTCACCCGTGTCCTCCCAACCATAGAGGCCGGGACCCATGTCCTTTACCGGGCCTAGATGTGTCTTAGAGCCTACCACCTGGTTGGCTAAGTCTACCGAAGCGATTTGGGGCTCTGGCTTCGATTTGGGTAGGTCGGATTCCGTGAATTCTGCCGAAGGCTTGCGGAGGGCAATTCTTGTCGTTGTTCGGTTGTGAGGGGGCCCAAATGATATTTGGGAGGTGCCCGTAGACCACTCGGTGATGGCATTGGCCCTACGAAGCCAATCTCTTCCTAGGAGTATTGGGTAACTTTTGGATGTTACCGGAAGCCTCAAGACTTGGAACGTGATCGTATAGACTTCTCCCCCTACCTTCATCAAGCAATCTTTTACCTGTCCAAGGGGGGTGACTTGCCTTTGATCCGCCAAGTTTATAACAAAGGGCGAAGGGCCAGTGAGCTCGAGGCCGAGTTTTTCCAATGTCGAGAGTGGCATGATGTTAATTCCACTACCCCCATCAACCAAGGTATGTGGAATAATCTTGTCCATAATCTCGACTTCCACCTCTATCGGCCCTTCGTCCCCTAAGGGGGTTCTACGGACCTCAACCGCCATCGTTGGGATTTTTGGCTTCCTCACTTGGGTAGCTCCTTCTTTGAATTCCTTCCTTAGGGCAGGGGCTACTTGAATTAGTTGAGCCAAGGAAATATTCGCTCGGAGGCTACAAAGGTCCGTCCGAAGATCGTATTCTTCTGCCGGGTTAGAGGCGCGGCTGGACCGGGGTTTTGGTGGGAAATTGGTTGGCAATCCATTCCCCCAAGTATCTCTTCTATCCACGAACCGGAAGAGGTCTTCCTCTTCTTCCGGTGATGGATCATCTACCGGCTCGTCATCAGGGTTAGGCCCTAGGGAGGTTGCGGGAACCTTGGGCTTGAGGGCTGCATCTTGCAAGAACTCCGGGAGTTCTGCAAACTTTGGTGATTCTTCGGACTCATTGGACTTCTCGGAACCTTCACCCATCACGGTTTGTGCCCTTTTTTGGGCCCTAGTGACTACTGCCACGTCTATCCTCTGCTTGAGTTTCCCCGGGGGAACCAGGATAGACCGTAAAGAAGAATCGGCTAGCTCATGAGAGATGAAGTTGCTTTGACTAGTGTTTGGGTTAGAAAACATTGGGGCTGAACAACTTGTGCTCGCCTCATTGTTTTCAATGAATCTAGCGTCTTGGGTTTGTGCTTGACCGAGGTTAAGGGGACCTTGGGACATTGGAGGCCCATTTCCGTTTTGCGCCCACTGTTGGTTAGTATCATGTCCACTCCCCATATTTTGTTGAGGAGGATTGTAGTTGTACTGACCGTTAGGACCCTGAGCCTGACCTTGGTTCATTTGGTACCCATAGAATTGGTTGCCCCCGTTGGGGGGGTTGTTGAAGGCATTACCTTGTTGTGCCAATTGGGGTCCATTGTTGAACCTATTCGGTTGGTTCTGGCCCATTTGAGGGACATACAATTGGCTTACCACACCTACCAAGTTCGAGTTGGCTTGCCTACCACCGGATGGGGGGTTTTGAGGGTAAGAATTTTGTGAACCTTGATAATTGTTCCCTCGATTACCTTGATTTTGGTGGTTGGGTGGACCATAGTTTTGTTGGCCATTGCCTTGCGGGTTACCTTGGTGATAATTACCCAACATTCCTCCTTGGTTCTGTTGATTCCTATCATAAAAGAATGCAGGAGGCTGCTGGTTCAGTTGGGAATTGTAAGATGGCTGATTCACGGGGACCCTGCGACAATTCTCAGTGGGGTGATTACCCCCACAATGGTTGCACACCACTCCCGTCTCAATCCAACACTTACCTGGCCCCAAAATGTGAACCTTACTGCACGTGGGACAAACTCCTTTGCCGTTGTTCCGGGCTTGACCCTGGGCGTGGCCTTGCTGTGGACGAGGAGGTGGGGCGACAAGGTTACCTGTAAACGTGGGCTCCGTGCAAAACTGGTCACTGTGACCGGATTTGTTGCAATTACGGCACCAAATGTTAGTGCCATAATTGCCGGTCTCCGAGGCTGGCGGAACTTGCTGAGCTAGAGGTCTAGACGTGATTGCCATTGTTAGTTGCTCTGTGAGGGTCTTGAGCGATTGCATGACATCGTTCCTCAACTCGTCGTTGGCTCTCTTAACTCTAAGTTCTAGCTCCTCGATGGTGGCGTGGCTCGGAGGGCTCGGGAGTGCTAAGAGCTCGGGTGGCGGCCTTGTAGCCAATGGAACTGGGGCCGCTCGGTGGACGGCGTATGCATCCGGTCGGGATGGCTCCAATTGTGGAGGCTTACTCTGCTCCGAAGGAATGTAGGTCGTCGGTAGGAAAGCTGGAATTGGCGCGATCGTGCAATTCCACATTCGTTCATTTTGTTTGTCTACACCCTCGATCCTCCTAGCCTCTTCTTTAGCCTCCTCTAAGTCTTGAGGGTTAGAATTGAGAATCTCTCGGATAGTGCCTTGTTTGTTAAACCCTTGTATAAAATAAAATTTAATTGTCTCGTTTGCGAGAAGGGTTCCTACGTACCGGGTTACCACCGTCTCAAAACGCCGAATATAAGATGTAATGCTCTCGGATGGGCCTTGCCGCATGTTCGTTAACGCCACAAGTGCACTTTGTTGGCCCATTTCCGGTCTAAACTGTCGGAGAAAGGCTGTTTGCAACGTTGCCCAATCGACAAATGTTCCCGCATCGTGAGACCGATACCATTCGTAAGCTGCTCCCTCTAGCGTGGTAGAAAACCAAACGAGTTTGTACGTGTCTTCGGCTATCACATTGGCCAACATTACCTCAATGTATCGCTCGATGTGGGTCGAAGGGTCCTCATGCGGGAGGCCACCGAACTTCGGAAAATGACTCGGCATTGCCCGTGGCGCTAATGCCTGTGGCATTAAGATGGGAGGCCCCCTAGGAGCCATCATGGCATCTAAAGGATTCGCCATGGGTTCGTGTTGTACCACTCCAACTGGACTCTCCGGGGTAGGGGACTCCTCCCTCTCGTGTTCGAACTCGTGACCTAGACCTTTAATTGTTACTTCCTTAGTTTTATCGGGTTTTGGTTGTTTGTTCTTCGGCCTCTTACCTTGTGTGGTCTCTGATGTAGTCGCAGTAGTCGCGGTGGTCGTGGTTGGCGTATCGTACGTTCCTCCCCTAGTACTAACCATAGCACACGTGGACCATGGCGAATGACTAATTTCTATAGGATTCAATTCTTCCTCTCTAAACTTAAATGTGTAGGTACTTAAGAAAATGTCGTCCGGGGTTGGCCGGGGCATCCACCCTCCCGGCGGACGCACCAATTATGTGGTGCTTTTGGGCACCCCCCTCCGAGGGAGCCTAAAAGTACCGCATAAGCCCTTCGGTGAGGGTGGCCTGCCTTAGCAGGTGCCCAAGCCGAACCCGGTATTTAATGAATGTTTTGGGTTGTGGAGGGATTTGATAATCGCGTCGTATCCTTCCGGTAGGTTGTGCCTAGATCATAAGTATCTAAGGTGATTATCAATTTCTCTTACCTAATGCCTAATCTATCCTAGTCTACGCGCAGACGCACCAGCCTTGAAATCAAGGCAACCTAACTCTAATGGATAAAAGAACCTTACCTCTTACCTTGGCCACACCTAATTCCTTAATTCTTATGGATTAAATTCTCTAAAGGGGACCTTGATTAAGTTCCACCTTTCCAACCTTCATTCTTAGTTATGGTTGATTGAACAAAACCTAGGTTACTAAGTTCATAAATTATGGCATCACCGCTTACCTGGTTGGTGCACACCTTAATCCGAACCCTTCAAGGCCCTGTGCGGGTCTCTTGAAGGTTGATTGATACTTACACCCTCCGATCTTTGCCGCCGAAGGGGTAGTATCAATCTTCCGAGTTAAGTTCCCGGTTGGTTTTTTGCCCACGGGGGTTGTACGAATTTTATTGGTTATTAATTAGTTTAACACGGGTTGACCACAAAAATTCAACTTAATGGGACCGGGGAATAAGGCAACCTGTGTGTTCGACCTGTTGCACAATCTTCAAGGGTTGGGGCCATCACCTCCAACCCTTGGGGCCAACAACATGATGGTGGTTTCGTGGGTCATTACTCCCACCTTACCACCTACAAACACGCAGAGTGGTCATGCCGGTGATTAACCCGGCTTCACCACACACGAACGAGCTATGAATGGAAGCTACTACCACAACACTTAACCGAGGGGCTCCGCACACATGGGAGTTGGAATCCCCCCTCGGCGGCTAGGTGGGTGATGCCCCCCTAGCCTTACATGGATAGTTGGGTTGGGTTTAGAATATACCTTTGCCGCGCTCCCTCCATTCCTAAATCGAAAGGTGTAGGGCTAAAAAGACTTACCGATTGGCTCCCATCTTGATTTGGCGATGGTTGGTGCGGAACCCCTACTCCAACGTTCGGCCGCCCACAACGCCAACTCGCCAACCTTGGATGGACGAACCTCTTATCGTAAGGCAGTAGACACCCCTTTGCTTGAACGGCCACAACTTCCTCTCACAAGCCTCAATTGGAACAATTGTTAGTAATTTGGAAAGCTAACAACAATAACTATAACCCATCCAATTATCAAAATAACTGCATGTATCCCCTTAAAGATATGAGCTCACAAAGTCGGCTCTTAGAATTCAAGAGGCAGTTGGGATACCTTCATTCAAAAATTCATAACTCTCACTCCTTAAATCCGATTGTCACAAACTTATACTTTCTAAAAAGCTAACAAGAAGAACTATAATGCATCTAAGTCTCAAAGCAACTGAATAATTTCTCTTTTAGTTATGCGCTTGTAAAGTTAGTACTTATAGTTGGAGAGGTAGCTGAGACACCTTCATTAAAACACTTATAACTTTTACACATCAAATTAGATTCCAGCAAGCTTATACATTCTAGAAAGCTAACAACAACATCTATAACATACTTAAATACCAAAACAACTGAATAAATTTTCTCTTAGTTATGCGCTTGCAAAGTCAGCGCTTACAATTTAAGAGGCAGTTTGAGACATCTTCATTCAACTACTCATAACTTTTACACATCAACTTAGATTTCTATAAGCTTACACATTCTAGAAAGCTAACAACAACATCTATAACATACTTAAATACCAAAACAACTGAATAAATTTTCTCTTAGTTATGCGCTTGCAAAGTCAGCGCTTACAATTTAAGAGGCAGTTTGAGACATCTTCACTCAACTACTCATAACTTTTACACATCAACTTAGATTTCTATAAGCTTACACATTCTAGAAAGCTAATAACAACATCTATAACATACTTAAATACCAAAACAATTGAACAAAATGTCGTTTAGTTATGCGCTTGCAAAGTCAGCGCTTGTAAATTGAGTGGCAGCTGAGATACCTCTACTCAAACACTCATAACTTTTGATCCCTAACTCTGATTCTAATAAGCTTAGGCTTTTTGGGAAGCTAACATAAAGGGCTATATCCACTCAAAATCTGAAAGCTAAATTGCAATTTGTGTGTCCACTACACTTGATTGAATGTGGCACAGCTACTTAGGGGTGTGTTCAAAAACACACTACCTTCTCTCAAGAGTTCTAACCATAGAATTCTAACTTATGCCTATATTGTATGAATGAAAATGCTCTCTCCTTCTAGCTACAATCCTAGAGGGCTTCGCCGTGTTAAAAATGAAAATTCGGAGAGAGAACGAAGAGGAGAAGAGGGGGTTTTTATCACCCTTCAATGAAGGGTCGGACCCCTTCTCCCTTCCGTTCAACCGAGGGGTCCCGTCCCTTGAACGGTGGCAACGAAGCCCTCGGTGGTGAATGAAATGGGGAAAGGCCACCTCGCACCCACTTGTCTAAGCCCTTAGAAAGGCTTTTCCATTTTGGTTTGAATTTCATTTTTGGTGGCAAGGGTGGCAACATGGCCCCCTTGCCCTAGTTGGCAAAATCCTTTACATTTGTAGTTGTCACCTTCTTTTTTCTTCGTTGGCCGCTTCCGGAAGCACTCTTTTTTTGCCGCCGCTTGACTTTGCTTGCTTAAATTAGTTGTTCCTAACTTAACCTACCTATTTACTAGCCCACTACTTTCACACTTCCGATTCGGGTAAAGGGCATTTCCCTTTTACCCCTTCGGTTTCTAATTTCTACTTGTCCAAGAGTTTTACCCCAAAGATAAAACACTTCTAGCCAACCTACCTTAATCTAAATGGCTTTTTGGCCAAATTTTCCTAGTCTAATCTAATGATTTTGCAAAAAGCCCTCAATTGTGAGCCAAATTGCCGTTGGGGGCAATTTTGGTGCTCACACTCGGCCATTTCAGGTTATGCTAGGGTATTTGTATGAGTTGTGGGAAGAGGCCTCGGATCCGAGGCCTCATTCTAGAGTGCACAAACTGATTTCTTATTTTCGAGTCTATGGTGTGTGGAAGGAGGTTTGGGTTTTGTTTTTTTATGGTCACTAAAATATTGACCTTGCTTTTTGAAATTCTCATTCTCTTCATGTTCTTAGAAAATGGACTCTTCACAAGGCGCTCAATCGCAACCCGAATTTGGAGAGGATGTTGTTGTTGAGGCTCCGTTGGTTGAAGTTGAAGCCGTCCAGGTGGATGCTTTTAATTCAGAAGGCGAAATGCAAGTAGAGGTAAGTTGGATGGTTGTTGAGTGATGTGTTTAGCAAATTTCTTGTGTTCAAGCATTCTTAGCATTCATTTCTTGTTTGTGATTTTGTTAGGCTCTCCCAATGAGTGACGATGCCGTGCAAGCTGTTTCCGACACCGATCATGTTGTGTGTGAACTTGAGCTTCGGAAATCACAAAAGGAAGATTCCGTTGGTGTTATCCAACGCCTCCGGATTAAGCCAACGGGTAAGTCCCGTTTATCCATTCCTTTGTGCCGCTTGAGAGCCCTCCCTCTTGTCCGTCCTATCAGTGAGGTTGAGGTGCAGCGCTTGGAATGTGAGTTTGTAATGGGATACCGAGAGGGTGATCGAGTTCTTTACGTTTCTATTTTCAACGATGTTCCCGTGGACCTTCCCATTCCCCCTGGCATCATGGCCTCTTGGAGCCCCCTTTGGCAAGAGGCCTCCGCAGAATTTGATACCAAGCTCAAGCTGGATCCGGATCTCGCACATTTCGCGGGGAAGATGTTCTTCGTTTGGGAAGGCAATCATCGTCTCACTGCTTGGTGGAGGCATGTCAATAACCACCACCCCGATGAAAAGAGTTGGCATATCTCGGTGGACTGCATAATTGTTGACCCTAGAGGCTACACTGGTGTATTCCTCAATGCCATGAGCGACATTAATTGGTAAACTCACTCACTTATTCATTCATTTTGCATTTTTTATTCAATTTTTTTGCATTATTTTCAGTGCAACTTCCTCACATACTTTGTCTCAGGTCAACCGAGCATGATTATGTCAAAGCAAATATTCCGGCCAAGCTTCTTCGAATCCGCACTTTTGGAAGGTTAGAATTGTCCACCTTCAAGGATCTCATATCGCCAGCTAACTACAAAGCATGCGAGAAAATAAAGGAGAGTCGCCCAACTTGGTACACCTTGACGGCTGATGTGTTCGTTAAGTTTCTTTACAAGGTATGGTTTTGTGCATTCAATCATTTATAGCTTCCAACATAGACAATCTCCTTTAATATAAACTCACCAAGTTCTATCTCGCAGAGAGACATTTCAGCTCAAGCAGACATTGCAGTGAGGCATTACCGTGAGACGACACCAGTTGCAGAGAGATCAGCCACTGAGATTTGGAATGTTATGACCAAAGCCCAAGAGAGAACAATTAAGAGTATTCGGGCCCGTTCTTTTGAGAAGTACATATCCGTTGCACACCCTGACAATGGAGATGATTTCTTTCATGAGGTACTGTCTTCATCTCAAATCACTCTAGAATCCAACTCATCCCATTCAAGCATTGACTCTCTTTATCTCAAATCATTTTTTCTTCGTGCACAGATTGACCGCCATTTTAATGAGTTCTCGTCGACGGACATGACAATTGAAAAATTACAAAAAATTGTCACATGTCCGGTCGAAGCTTCGTTCAAAGCTAAGTGGCTTCATTGGTGGAACGCCCCTCTTCCTGAAAGGTTAGATAACAAGTTCCCCGTCGACAAGCCTTTGAGGGAGAGGGCTTTGGACGACTGGCTACACAAGGCGTCCTTTTGGGCTCAGGTAAATCCCTTTCTCGGCCTTCTTTGATTTCATTTTCCTTTATTGGAGTTATCTCGTATCTAATCATCTCCCTCTGCAGTTGGAGAAGGAAGTCGCGGTTGAAATTGAGACCTTAGAGGAAAGCCTCTCCGTGGACATTGACTGGGACGCATCAGAAACTATCCTTCGCCCTCGTGAATACGTTGATCACTGGCGGATTATCCTTTGGGACAAGGCCTTCAAGCCTTACCTCGGCGATAAACCTAACATCGGCTTTGCCAAAGGTGATAACCTCTTGGAGTTCGAGGAGGGGTCACTCGCTGTCAAGCGTGTGGCGTATCGGTAATATATCTATCATCTTCTCGCACCTATCCTTATTCTCATTTCTTGCTCTTTTTCTTGTTTTTCTTACTTTCTTGTTTTGTCATGTAGGTATATTATGAGAGAGTTGGTTGAGAAAAATGCATTGGCCTCGTCTTCCTTGCCGGAGTACCTCTCGGACTGGGTGAATGTTTATTCTAGCCTTTGTGTGTACACGTCGGCGCAAACAAGCAAGTTCTCCGAATTGCACTTGCAGGGTGGTGGATGGTACTTGGATTGTGCTGCAGGATTCGTC
This sequence comes from Polytrichum formosum, assembly GCA_964035585.1. Lineage (NCBI taxonomy): Eukaryota > Viridiplantae > Streptophyta > Polytrichopsida > Polytrichales > Polytrichaceae > Polytrichum > Polytrichum formosum. Next base: position 49,532,111 of record OZ037940.1, on the reverse strand, counting down.
CCCGGGGAAGAGAAGGCTTTGTTTGCTAGCCTAGTGGGTAGTGCTCCGGATGATAACATTCTCAGCTTGGACGAGCCTGATATCGTTGAGCTTCCCCCTCCTCCTCCTAAGGCACCAAGAGGAAAGGGCAAAGCAAAGAAGTCTGCCACTCAAGCATCTTCCCAAGTTCTCACTCGGTCAGCTTCCAAGACCCCGGTTGAGCCACCCACTCTCCCACACAGTCCATCTTTCGCTCCATCCGTTGCTCCCTCTCTTGCTCCCTCTCTTACTCCATCTGCATTTCGTCCACAACCTCTTGACACTCCATCTCACAGTGGCACTTCTCTGCTCTCTTTGCCTCGCAAGAGGAAAGCTGCTCTCTTGGATACCACTGCCACCTCTTCGGATTCTCCTAACACGCTTTCTCTCATCGAAAATGTTGACATGGTTCAACTAATGCTCGATTCCGATGTTGCCGGAGGTCCCCTCCCCCCATATACCCGCATCCAAGAGTTCATTGCCAAGGTTTGTTTACTTACCTTTGTCAATTCTCCATTTTATTTCCTTTTTGGTTTTCTTTGTTTTTGCATCCTTGTTCTCATGAAGCTTCATTCGCAGGTTGGGGCTGGTCGTTCCCGTGTTAACACGTCGAATTCAGCTCACAAGGGCCTCGACTTGCTCTTTGCCGATATTCCCGAGAACTTGCCTGTGCCCAACATCTCCACAGATGTTCCTGTTTGGAACAAGCTCCACGAATCATACTATGAGTGTCTGTTTGCATTTGCGAAATCTAACCTCTATGACCATGGTGTCCTTGTCCTTGCCCATTGTGCGAGTGCCAAAGTTTCTAAGAGTATTTTCGATTGGGCACACACTTATGACTTCTACGTCGCGGAAGATTGGTTTGGAATGAATGATTTGGACCTCCAATCTCCCGTTGTTCCCTCTGGAGTGGTAAGCTACTCTCCCTCTCTTCCGCTTCCGTCTTGCATTTCATTTCAATTTCAATTCAATCTCAATCCCATTTCATTTCAATTCATTTTCCTTTTGATTGTTGCAGACTCGGAAGTTCAGCATCAAGGTTCTTGTTCGTGTTAACTCCGTTCTTAGAGTTCGGGAGGAGGCCATGCAGGAATATGGTTACAACCTCCAGCGAGATGGATGGTTGAATACCTTCACCGATGAAAAGAGCCAGGCCATGCGCAGTGATGGGGTACCTTGGCGAGGTGCCCGTGAGAAACATCCTGTTTTTTTTTCCATCCTCCTTGCTACTCTCACCGACAAGAATGATGTCATTATGGACTGGCAATGTGGTGTAGGTACGCCTTCTTTTTCAACTTCATCCTTACTTTGATTTTTCCGTTGTTTGTCCTTAACTTGTTTCAATACTAACTTTTTGCATCTCTTTGCATTAGGTGGTTCAATTACAGCATGTCGATCCCTTGAGCGGCATATTGTGGCCCTTGAGAGTGACCCCCTCATTTTCAATGCACTCCTACTCCCTATGCGCGATCCCCAACCTGCGCGTATATCTCGCTCAGTTGCATCTCCATCTACATCTATCTTTGATCCTCCTCAAAAGATGACCAAGAGAGCATTCGGATTCCTTTGTGCGTAAGTTTGCTTTCTAGATTTTGCCTTGTTTGCCTTAATTTCAAGTTCTCATTTTCTAGTGTCATCATGTTCCTAATCCTTTTGCTTGGATGTTTAGAGAGCCAGCGGATGTCGCAGTCATTCGTGGGGACATGTTTTCAAGTCCTCCGAAGCCGTTTGAGCTTCCCCCGTATGCTAGTGCAATGGCGAATTGCTTTGCGAAGGCTGACTCCCCACCTCCTCCTCGCGTTCGTCATTTCTCGCGTGGAACACGCAATCTTTTCTTGTTAGAAGCAAATGAGGGTGAGGAGAGTGATAGGGAATGTTCTCCAAGCCCTTAGTTTTTCATTTTGGTTTTGGAGATTATAACTCCGTTTGTTCTTGTTTTCCGGCTATAATAAAAGTTATGTGTTGGTTTTATTGTTGATATCTGGCGCAAGTTTCATTCTTTCTCTCCGCCATTTCATATTCCTAATGTCAACCCGCATTGCATTCTTCATGTTTTCATCATCGTTTGTATCTCTTCTCTTGTACTCAATTGTACTCGGATCCGATGCCTCTTCCCACACCACATACGCATTACCCAATACCAAAAGGACATAAAACATTCAAAAATGAACAAAACATATTAAGTTTACAATCCCATCCCTGGACTCATGCTACTGAATGCTAATCCTAATACAAGGCATACTACAGAAGTGGCATAGAGCAATCGATTCTGATGAAAACATTTTAAGTTTTCAACACAATGCCTGCACCCAAAAATGAGGCCTCGGATCCGAGGCCTCTTCCCACACCACATAGTAACGCATTACCCAATACTAAAAAGACATAAAACATTCAAAAATGAACAATACATTTTAAATTTTCAATCCCATCCCTGGTCTCATGCTACTGAATGCTACTCCTCATACAAGGCATACTACAAAAAATTGCTGAGAGCATTCAAATATGATGAAATCATATTAAGTTTTCAAGCCCATGCCTCGAAAAAAAAGTGAGGCCTCTTCCAAATGCCCCTCATTATGCCAGGCCTTTATAGATTGCAAATTTTTACTTCTTTGCCTCGATTTCAGGGTAGGCCTCGATTTGAGGGTTGGCCTCGATTTCAGGGAGGCCTCGATTTCAGGGTAGGCCACACTCTCTGTTCTAATTTATATATTTAAAGTGTGTGTTTCTGATGTTTGTTTTTGTTATGTGAATGAGGGTGTAGGCCACATTCTTGGTTTGGATTCAGGTATTGAATCCAAGTGCTTGTGAATGTTGTTTTGGTTTGTTAGGGAAGAGGATAGGCCAGCATTTTAGGATCTAGTATTGCATCTAAGATGTTGAATGCATTTGATTTGGATTGTAATCTTTTCTTTTGGAATCTGGTTTTGCACCTAAGTGTTTAAATGTATTGGAATTGCATTAGGCTTTTGTTTAGGAAATTGGTAGTTTCAACTTGCAATCTGGTTTTGCACCTAAGAGTTTACATGTATTCGAATTGTATTAGGCTTTTGTTTAGGAATTTGGTAGTTTCAATTTGCAATCTGGTTTTGCATCTAAGAGGTTGTATGTATTGGCTTTGGGTTGAAATCTTTTGTTTAGGAGTTTGGTAGTTTCAATTTGCAATCTGGTTTTGCATCTAAGAGGTTGAATGTATTGGCTTTGGGTTGAAATCTTTTGTTTAGGAATTTGGTTGTTTCAATTTGCAATCAGGTTTTGCATCTAAGAGGTTGAATGTTTTGGATTCAGGTTAGGCTTTTGTTTTGGAATTTGGTTGTTTCAATTTGCCATCTCAGCATATTCAAGATGCCGTGGGTGGGTAAGTTCCTTGGGCCCTTAGCCTACATTTTTAATTTGATTTCTGCTGGATAATGTAGCCACATTATTTGTGTGCAAGCCACATTTGAATTCTGTTGGTTTATTCTTATGTTATTATATTCAGGTTGTGTGTTTCAATGTGACTCAGGTAACGCAAAAACGCGCCGATTCGTCGTCATTGTGCCCCACGTATTGGAGCTGGACCTAGATGTACAGTTGTCCGTATTAGTTCCGAACTTAGTGGTGGGTGCTACAAAGGATTATACGAGCCGGGAGAAGGCGTTTGACACCAAACGCCGTTTGTTGGTGATCGGCAAATTACGACTATGTTGCAAAGCATGGAAGGACATTGTCGATACCAGTGTGGAGTACCATGCGCTTCGTTTGGCGGCGCATGAGTTTAGGATGGGTCCACATGCTCTCCCAGAGTTGTGTTTGCCACGCGAACACAACCTGGTAAAACTTTTTAAATTGAACCTCATGTTGTTTTCGCAGAGCCGCCACGTCACCTCAACAATTTCCAAGAGGATTTTGCGGTCGGAGTTGGCGGAGTTGTCTTTGCGTAATTTGGCTAGGCTTAGAGATGAATTAGAAAGTTGTTATGGTGCAACGGAGTTTTATGGCATGTTTTTTGGATCTTTTTACCCATATTGGACATGCCCCGCAGATAGGGTGTAGATGGCCCTAAACTAGACTATATAGCTACTTGAACTAACTACACATTTTTGTAAGTCTTCATGTTGGATACATTTTGTTGGCCAATAAATTATTTTTTGTGTATGGTATTTTGATTTTCATTTGTTGATGTTAGCCCTAATCAAATATATTACATTTTAAACATATACTAAAAGATGTTTAATAACAAATGCAATCTTCCACGCCTATAGGATCCATTGGTTTCTCAAACAATTCTAAGTTATACTGTCCACGGGAATGGGGTTCCTTTCCAAAAAATGTAATTGAAAATATCTCTAATTCCACGGAAATAGGTACTGCTTCTCCTAAAATTACCTAACAAAATCTAAATTTTCCGCTCTCCAATCTCCGCTCTCCGCTCTCCGCTCTCTGCTCTACGCTCACATACTTGAGTTTCCCAATACCTTACTAAGGAATTGAGGCAACTGGACCCCATCATATCGTCTAAGGTATATGGGTGTTATTTGGTTACTTTTTTAATTGGACACCTTTATTTGATTGGTGTGTAGTTAGGTGAAGATCAATCCACAAAATCTATGAGTCATGTTTAAATGAGATAGAACTACGTCTTCAAAATCTTTTAACTACTCCACACTCAATAGTGAGCACAATGGGGAGGCCAAGTTAAGGAATCAACAAGCATGCACTCCCAATAACCATAACTAATTGGGGGGGGGGGTTGGATTTACATTTCAATTTCTGCTGATTTTTCCAACTTAGATTTGCTAATGCAACACAAGTTTGGTTGTGTAAATCTCATTGTAAGAAGTTGGAGAACATGATAAGTGATCTAAATGACACCCACATCATATCTTCCACGAATTAGAAGATGAGACCTGATGCGTAGCAAGTTCCATTTAAAAGAACTAATATGTGTTGACACTAAGATGCTTTGAATAGGTGAATTTCAGTAAGGTCTGTAACCTGCAAAGCCCTCATGCCTAAAGCTTCATTTGATAGACCACCAAATCACCTGCCTTCATGTTGATACTTCCTACAGCCCAGATCAAATCCAAATCGGACAACATTGGGACGAAATTTGGGACGAAATCTGTACATATTTGGACGATTATTGTTGTGGTCCATATTTTGCTTCATCTCTCCAATGGGTTGTAGCCATTGCTCTCTTGAAAATTGAAAGAAAACTAAAAATCAAACAAAATCATTGGGTCCAACTAGGTTCACCCCACTGCTAGTTACAGATGAACCAGTGGAAGTTTGACACTTTCAGGAAAATTACTGATCCTCTTGGAAGAATAAGCTGACACTTAAGATTGTGCAGGGCATCCTTCGAGTATGTTGGAAATTCTGTTAGCATCGATTGGAGCATTCTCATTTCTCAAGCTCATTCTCGGGGTGGTCCTTATCTGCTATTGCTTACGAAGTGACAGGAATTGCGAGATTAAACTCGGAAAAGGTCCTATCTTAAGGAGAGCTGTCGGTGCTGATCCTTTGTTTTGGTTTCCATGGATGCTTGGCGCGCACAATTTAGGGCAGGCAGGCAACGCCTCCTCGATGATGATGATGAGGATGATGTTGTCCTAAACTTTGTATTGGGATTAGGGTTTGTGAATCCCGAACGAGCATTACCATCAATTCGTGGTGGATCCCGGCCTGGAAAGTCCCCTAACATTGAGCGGTTTAGGGTTGAGATGCATCATCGCATGATCTCTGATTATTTTTGTGACGAGCCGGTGTATGGGCCAAATTTGTTCCGTAGACGCTATCGCATGCAACGTTCACTTTTTTTGACGATCATGGAGAAGGTTTCTCAGCGAGACAATTATTTTGTCCAGAAAGTAGATGCGTGTGGGTATGTAGGACTTTCATCGCACCAAAAGTGCACATCTGCGCTACGAATGCTTTGTTATGGTTTGTCGGGAGATGCCACGGATGAATATTGCCGAACAAATGAAAGCACGGCTATGGAGTGTATGAAGAGATTTTGTTTGGCAATTAGGGCGGAGTTTGAAGATCATCATCTGAGGCAACCAACTCGGGAAGACTTTGAGAAGCAACTGGCTATTAATCGTGATCGCGGGTTCCCCGGCATGTTCGCGTCTCTCGATTGCATGCACTATGTTTGGAAGAATTGTCCCGTTGCTTGGCAGGGGGATTTTGGAGACAAAGATGGCAATATGTCTATCATTTTGGAGGCCGTTGCGGATAGGGATTTGCACATTTGGCATGTTTTTTTTGGATTGCCCGGTTCTAACAATGATTTGAATGTGCTTGATAGGTCTCCCTTGATCCATAATATGCTCACTTCTGAGGCTCGTGATATGAGTTTTCAAGTGAATGGGAGCAATTACGATCGTTATTATTTGCTCACTGATGGAATCTATCCGGAGTGGGCATGCTTTTGACAACATAGCAGCCATCTGGTCGACTTCCGAAGTCTAGGGAGAGGAGACGACTGGCACCTGCCGAGTGAGTTCATTTTCCATCTTGGGTATAGAATTCTCTGCATCTACTTGGCTGTGAAGGAAGACCTGAACGTTTTCATCCGACATAGCAACTTGGTAAGATGTTGCAAATTATCTCAAGTCTTCCTTTGTCTTAAATTGTGATAAAGGCTAGCACTGCTAGTTCAGAAGTACTTCCTTGACTGTAATCGCAAGGTGCTATAGCGAGGTATTTTGGATTCTCAAAATATAGGTTAGCCCTCAAACTAGAACCCTATGATTTGGAATCAGATCTTAGCTCTAAATCTTGACAGGCCTCAAATATTTTTATCAAGTTCATCAAGAAAATGAAGGACTCAAATGCGGAATTTGAACTCGGTAGACTGGTGTGGGGCTTGTTTCTAACATTCCAACCAACTCGTTCAGGGCACCTCTAACATCTCACTTGAATCACTTAAATCCTCATCTCTACCAGTACCTCAGTGATTCATTCTATTGATCTGCTTTGATGTGATTGACGTTGTTTTCTTTTCCAATTAACATGTGTTACGGTGGTGTTTTTAGTGGCGTTGGAGGCATCAAATGAAGCTGGCCGGGCAGCCCTTGCTCTACTGATTCCGAAGCAATCATCCGTGTGTTCTCTAGTCGAAATTTGAACATCAAGATGCAATATCTCTTACAATCTTGCTATTTTCAACAAACTTCCAACTGCAGCGCTAGCTAAGTTGCCAAACATTCTGTCGATATAATTCTCCCCAATGTGAAATTAAAATTCTATTCAACTCTGTTATGATTGTTCTTCAATGACTTTCTTACGAACATGTGTTTAAGTACAGAATATTATTGCAGTTACGGAGCAGCTTGTCTGGTCGCAAGTTCGTGCTGGGCACGCTCGGGGAGATCACTCCCTTGTAAAGTTGAACAACCACGTGCGAACACTTTACATCTAAAAAATCCTACTTTTTACATAAAGCATCACCAAAATGGGTCAAAATTTTATCAATTTTTTTTCATTAGTAGATATACACGGTATCTATTATATAGTAAAAAATGGTAACTAAATTTGATGATTTGTTTTTTTTATAAAACATACCGTTTCTAACTAGAATGACGCAGAATTGAGCTAAAAAAATTACTACAAAAATGAAGATGACTACAAATTTGAAAAAATATATACAAAAGATACTATCAATGGTTATGTATATGCAGAAAAAATATCATAAATTTTAAAATTATCTATGGCATTAATATAGGGGTAGCAAACTTTGTTCGCACGTAGTGTTCAACTTGACAATGGAGTGATCTCCCCGAGTGGGCACGCCAGCATCAAGTATGATTTAGCCAAGTTAAGAGTGTGATCAATCAACCATGGATGAGCCGCTCAAACGTTCCGGGAGACGAGACATGCACTGGGGGTCCCGCGGGAGCTCTTGCAGGGTAGAGGCGTTGCTTGTGGGCCATGAGGCCACTGCTGTGTGTGATCTCCCAAGAGGCAGTCAGTGTCCCTCTTGCCTCACAGCCCGTTTCATCTCACCAACATTTTACGTACAATTCTCTCCTGTTGGCACTTTCAAAATCTGCCACTGCTTCTCAACCTCCCGACCATGATCTGCAAATCTATCCCAATTCAGTTGCCATTGGCGAAGGCAGACGTGTGCAGGATGACCTAATGACATGAAGCAACCATCCCATTTCTTGTTTGGCATGGGATCTTGGACGTCGTCGTGATCGCTCTATGTCTTCCATTTCTTCTGCACGTCATGTCTGCCCTTGTTTCCTGCTGAGAACTTTTCTTCAAGTACCGATCCCACATGATCTGTTTGCGAAGATCCGTCGGTACTCAGCTCCTTAATTAAATATACAACTGCTCTGTGACTAATGTTTCTGGAATTCATTTGAGTGGCAGCCAGAAGCTGCATATTCCCAGCTGCTTCATTGAGAACGCCGAGTAGATTAACAGCAAGGGTGTGTCAGAAATCATCGCCATTTCAGGTTTGCCCCTAAGTTTCTATGTTGAACGTTATCCTCACACTTTATGAGGATGCTGAGTGTGCTTAGACCAGGGGGTGTTGCACGTTAAGCACACACATTGTATGATAAAGCAGCCTTCCTAATAGTTACTCTTAGTAGTGTACTGTGTAGGTGCTCCGGAGACGAAGTTGGACCCGCGACAGCAAGTTTTGAGCTTCCATGGCGTCGTTTGGAAAGAACGTTGCTGCATCTCTGTCTGCCATGATTGGGATTGATTTTCATGGGCAAGCCTGCCGAATTTCGCCTTCATTCTTTTGCAAGCTAGCTTCCGGATTTTGGCAGTTCTATCTACTTCTTCATTTATAAAGTATAATTTTCAAAAGTGTTTAGAATTTCTAAGCATAATAAATTTGTGCCTAAATTGTACTACGGTATCTCAGTGTGTCATCAAGAAAAAGAAATCTGATTTTGTGTCACCAGAAAGATGCATTTTTCAACCAATATTTACAACCACATTACAAGTCCGGTTGAGTCGGGTAGACATGCATCGGGGTTGTGGTGTGTTCAATGTGGCCAACCGGGCCACACTCGTCAATTTTGTAGAAGTGGACAAAACCGTGATCAAAGAGGAAACAGTGGTCCACCTTCACAAAACCAACGAGGTCAAGGACAACAACAATATGGACAAGGCAACAATAGGGGACCTCCTCCTAGAGGTCAAGGTGGTCAAAACGTGGAGAAGAGGGAGTTCCATCCATTTTGTGGGAGGTGGCATACACAAGGTCAATGTTGGTCCGAGGGACAAGGTCATGGTTGTAGTAATTGTGGGGGAAACCATCCTTCGGACGAATGTCGTCAACCGGATAAGGTTATTAGTGCGACTTACCCAGTGGCCAATCCACAACAACAAGTGAGGGACAACATGAGGGGAGCTAGATCACAAGGTAGACCACCGAATGAGCTTAGGCCACCGAATTTGTATTACGACCATGGTAATGCGAGACAAACTTTTCATCCACCGGTGGGATTGCAAACGGAAAATGGTTACATTCCGATACAAGGTAGGCAAGGGGGTCCCCAAAACTTCGACAATAGGCGACAAGCTCCTCCTACGGATCCGGGTCCGTCTAATTCTCAAGATGTGAGGTTTATGGATGGTGTAGTGGAGTCACATCATGATGACACTCTTCCTTTCCAAATGGATAGTGGAGAGGGACAAGGTCAATGACCTCCACACACCAATGCCATCACCTATGAGTTGAAGAGTCTAGGAGATGAGGTTATTCATGAGACACCGACATTAGCGGTTACCACTAGAGCTAGGAGAGGGAAGACCCCATTAGAGGTAGAAGTAGAAGGTCAAGAGGAGTATTCTTCGGATGAGGCTCCTAATCTTTCCGAATTGGATAGGGTAGCTAGAGTAGCTAGGAGGGCCACTAGGGAGTTAGAAAAGGAGAATGTGATTCTTCATGATAGAGAGGGGCCTAATGTCATTCATGATTTGGAGGGTAGTGAGATGGGAGAATGGGAAGGACCGGGAATTCCCTTGGATGAGTTTGATGGTGTTGACAATGCCAAAGTGGAGAAGTCGAGTGGCTACGATTTGTGGGCCGATCTTAGATCACTTAAGGCCGATATTACCTTTGGACAATTGTTGGAGATTTCACCCGTGGCTAGGAAGACTCTCAAGGAAGGAATGCCGGTGACTAGGAGGACTAGGAAGGTTCGGCCTAGGATGTCGGCTATTGTTCAAACGAAAGGAACAAGACGGGATGTCAAACCAATTGAGATTGAGGTTATGGTGGTGGACAAGGTGGTTCCTAATGTGTTAGTGGATGGAGGTAGCGGACTAAACATCTTACCGGAGCATACCATGAAGATGTTAGGTCTTAGTCTTACGGGTCCGTCGCCTTTCATCATCAATATGGCTAATCAAAATCCGGCCGTGCCTTTGGGAATGATTAAGGATTGTAGGATTAGCACCGGAGGGGAGGAGTATGTAGTCACTTTCCATGTCATCAAGATGTATTCTAACAAGGATACCTTTCCCATCTTGTTAGGTAGGCCTTGGTTGAGAATGGCGGATGCCATAGTGGATTGGGGAGGAGTCAAGCCATCCATTACTTATGGTCCAGAGGATAATCGAGTTAAAGTGTCAATTGGGTCATTAGAAGGGTGGATAAAGAAGGAATTGTACCTACCAATGGAAGAGGAAGACCTTGACAAATTCAAGGATGAAGGAGGGGAGGCTCTAGTCGGAGTTGTTCATCCCGGAAGTCACAACACCATCACGGACTCGGGTTCGGGAAGTTTAGGTCCTAAGTTCTACAATTATGGAGATAATGGGGAGTGTGCACAATGGTTAAGGGAATATCCCGAGTCGGAGTTCGATATATTGGTGACATCTCACTATCCACGTTTGAACGACGAGAGAAGTTTGAGTGGCGGGGATTGTTCGTTGTTGGAGCCATATGAGGTGCTCACCGAAGAGGAGTGGATCTTAGGAGGTTTGACGCCTTGGGTAGATGATGTGGATAATGGAGACGTTAATCTAGTGCACGTGGATAGGACTCAAGAGGAGGATGCTATCTTGGATGCTTCTAAGTTAGAGGAACCTTTGCATTTTAGGACTACATCCACGGGGATAGTTGTTGGTCACGACATCAAGGATTATCCCGATGTGCCGGCGGATTGGTATAGAAACAAGGATGAGCAAACCCATGTGGCGGAGAAAGATTGGCGGTATGTGGATGTGAAGTTAAAAAATGGCAAGGTCCGCCAAATGAAGATGGGGTCGAAATTGGAGGAGAACGAGGTTAGGGAGTATAGCGAGTTGGTAGATGAATTTAGCGACACCTTCGCTGGGTCATACGATGAACTTAAGGGGATTCCTAGAGAGATGGTGGAACATCGTATTCCTTTGATTCCGGGAGCAAAGCCAATTAGACAAAAAGAAAGAAGGATGAACCCGAAATTACAATTGGTGGTTAAAGCGGAATTGGAGAGATTGTTGAACGCCGGATTTATTAAGCCGGTGGAGATTACGGATTGGGTGTCTCCAATGGTGTTGGTGAAGAAGAAGAACGGAAAACTAAGGGTGTGCGTCGATTATAGGAAATTGAACGCGTGCACACAGAAAGACCATTTTCCCTTACCATTCATCACGTTGCTACTTGAAGAGGTGGGAGGTCACGCAAGATATACTTTCATGGATGGGTATGCGGGCTACAATCAAATTTCGATTGCCCTACAAGATATTCATAAAACGGCTTTCACCACACCTTGGGGGACTTTTGTGTGGGTCGTAATGCCATTTGGGCTATGTAATGCCCCCGCTACTTTCCAAAGATTGGTTATGTACATTTTTAACGACTTGTTGTTTAAATCCATGACCGTGTTTGTAGATGATTTTAGCACTCAAAGTAACGTGAGTGAGCACTTACATTGCGTTAGGGAGGCGTTGGTGAGGTGTAGAAAGATGAGGCTAGCTTTGAATCCCGATCAGGGATTACACGTCACGTCGCGTCACGTCGCGTCACGTCCTGTGACAGCGACGTGACGGCAGACCTGAAAACGTCACGTCCGTTTGCGGGGGTAAAACAGTTTACCCTGTCGTCACACAGGGTAAATTGTCGTCAACAGTGTCGACTGCTAGTGGGCAGTCGACGAGTTACAGCGACTGCTACTAGGCAGTCGACACACTGAATCGACTGCTAAAGGGCAGTCGTATAGGTGTGTCGACTGCTGACGGCAGTCGAATTTCCATGTCGACTGCTCAAGAGCAGTCGACTACCATAACTAGTCGACTGCTATTAGCAGTCGACTTGGATTGTCGACGGCTCTTGGGCAGTCGACATGGAAATTCGACTGCTATTAGCAGTCGACGACAGGCGGGCGACTGCTTGTGAGCAGTCGTCTGCCCTTCAAGTCGACTGCTATTAGCAGTTGACTTGGACTGTCGACTGCCCAACTGCAGTCGACAACCCAAGTCGACTGCTAATAGCAGTCGACAAAGTCCGGACGACTACTGGTGGGCAGTCGCACCCCTTCGTCGATTGCTAATAGCAGTCGACTTGAAGGGCAGACGATTGCTGGTGGGCAGTCGCACCCCTTCGTTGACTGCTAATAGCAGTCGACGAAGGGATGCGACTGCTTACAAGCAGTCGTCTGCCCTTCAAGTCGACTGCTATTAGCAGTCGACTTGGACAGTCGACTGCCCAACTGCAGTCGACAACCCAAGTCGACTGCTAATAGCAGTCGACAAAGTGCGGACGACTGCTGGTGGGCAGTCGCACCCTATGGTCGACTGCTATCAGCAGTCGACTTGAATGGGTTGCGACTGCTCACGAGCAGTCGCGTAGAGACACCCATGGGCACGTGGCGTCCATGGGTTGGTCCAGGGGGCGTCTAATCGAAAGGACGCCTCCTTGGGGTATATATGGACCCCACTTCCCTCATTCCCTCACTCCCACCTCCCTCCATTTGGGCCTAGGTTGTTAATCAGCCCTTGCCATTTGGAGATAGAGATGAGCTGGAGGGCTACAGGTGGACATACATACTGAAATACGTATACGGGACAAACGGTATACTATATCTGCCTACTATCTGTATTGTACTGCAATCCACCTACATACGGTATACATTGTACCCCATTGCGGTTAGTTTGAACCATACCGGAAATTGTTATATGTGAACACTTATTTTGAAAGTGGTTTACATCTAATTATGTAGTTTGAACTTTGAACGGCCTTAATTTGGATTTAGTGGATTGGACAAAAAATTGTGGGTGGTGGCGCTTATTTTGGAAGTGCTACCATATTAGGTTTAATTTATAGTAGGCATACAAAGCTAGGGGTTAGGGGCAACGATGGCAGACGAAGATAACTTGCCGCCGGAACCTCCACGTGGCGGGGATTTGGATCCGGGGGGGACTCCCCAAGCGACACCGGGGTCGGCAGGCGCTAGAAGACGCGGCAATGCGCCGAGGGGCAGGCCGCAACCAATCAATTTGGAGGTGGCGCGGGACCCGAACATTCTCGCCAATCCCGGCTGGCAAAATGAGAGGGGCATGTGGTTGTATAGCACGGTCCGAAGGTACGTAGAGTGGACCCATTTGACGAGGATGTTCGTTCCTAGCGCGAATGCTGAACGGATGTCTAGACAACGCTATGGCATATGGAGGGAGGTGAGCCATCAAATATTTGGAGAACGGTGCAAGGAGGTGTGGGATTTCTTGTGGGGTGCACCGAGGGAATTTGATCGCGGGCATATGCTAATGTGGTTATGCCAAATGGTCTACGCGGAGGTAATTTTGGGAGTGGATATCGACTGGTCCACCATACCCCGCACGAGCCCGGACTTGAGGCAGGCACGCCGGGTCACGGTCATACCAAGTGTCGTGCTAGGACGGAACGCTGGCCGTCCGATTCCATTGGCATGGCAAACTCCAATGAATCCTTTGAGGGTCCGATCTTATTTTGATTTCCTTGCGGGACCAGATCATCAAATTGTGGGGACTCCACCGGCCGCCGAGTCAAACATGGACGAGCACAACATTGTCATAGGGTTGCCGGTTGAACCACCTAGCCGGCGACAAAGGGTCCACGTGACACCGCCACATGGTTCCCGGTTGGTTTGTCCTCCATCTTCGCCCGTTGATGTGGAGATGGCATCGGCGGTGCCATCCCCACCACTGGTAGTTGCCGACAACGACGTTGTGGAGGCGTTGAGGGCGGAGTTGGCAAAATGCAAATCTGACCACGAACGGGAATTGGAGATGGTCCGACGTGCACACGCCGAGGAGGTCCAAGGGTTGAAGGCCGAGATTGCACGTTTGACCGACCTTGAACTTGCGAGGGCTGATGCGCCACAACTGCCGCAAGCAATGTCTGGTAGTGATGGACAAGGGCGGGAGCCGTCGCCCACAACAAACTTGGAGGCAATGAGGGTTGATTACGACCGGGTCATTAGGAGGAACCGGTTGTTGGAGGACGACTACATGGGCATGGTCACAGCCACTATCATGTTCGCCACGCGTGAGAGGGCATTGATGGACGAGCTGACACACTATAGGGACCACGGCGAACAGTGGCCCGAACGACGGCTTCTTTTTACCTCGTGGCCGCCATTGGATTTCATGTATCCTGAGAACCTCCCGGTCGATGACGACCATTACCCCAGTATTGCGTGGACCAAGAGGCCCGAGGATGAATTCCAATGGGATACCGCAGTATCATCCCGCATCGTGATACCCCCGGCCAGACCAGCCTTGTTGTGGCCATGCGTCCCCGATTGGATCAAGGACGGGAGCATGTGCCCCATTTGTTCCAATCCTTGGGGACCCGAAGGCGCATGGATCGTTGGGTCGTGCGGTCACATGGTCCACCCGAATTGTTTGTTGCCACACATGTTGCAAACACGCCGTTGTCCTACGTGCCAAGCCCCTCTGCATCGAAGGTTGTACGAGCAATTCGGAGTGCAATGGGGAATGCCTCCCGATTTTGAATACACAATAATGCATGGTGTGCCGCCCGCAGAATACGGCGATCCTCCTGCTTATAGCTGGCGTGCACGGAGGTATTTGAAGGACCTGTGAGGCTACCCGACAAACTTCACGCCTGAAATGTACACAAGGGTTGCTCATGAGTTTTACCCCGGCTCCTCTCCTCAGGCCGTAGGTTTGAGGGCATTTTTGTACCGTGTTGTGGGTGGGCATGCCGGAGAGACGGGTGAATACGTCCCAGGTCCTCACCCCCACGGATACGTGTATGACTCCAACGGCAATGTGACAGTGGGGGTATTACCACGGGAACCGGTCCCGGGCGAGGAAACAACTTGGGATGTGGAACACGTGTTGGACACAACAAGTTTTGAGGCCGATCTGGAGAGGCAGGAGGCCGTTACACAAGAGGGTAGCTTCAATGAGGTGGACGTCCAAATCCGGATGAATGAGTGGAAATACGTCAACGGCCTTTTGGACATCCGTGACGGGGCCTGTAGCCCCACCATGCAAGACGTCCTGCGCCATCCGAATGCCGCGAGGGGGTTGCACATTGGAGACCGCGCGCGTGCTCGTGCACAAGCTGACCGGGAGACTGCGGCGCAAGAACTATGGGCCATCACCGAGAGCAGGCGTGAGGCGAGGCGCCGGACACTACGGCCACCAAATCTGAACGGTGCAAGCTCAAGCCGCGGACCCCCCATTGCATTGGATAGTGATTCGGAGCCGGATTAGGAATGTTGGCTAGTGTTTGTGAGATAGGCGTTGGACTAGGAGGCATTATTTGATACTCAATTGTACACAATGCGGGAAAAACCATGATTTTGGAAATGTTTATAAGTGAATTATTGTTCACTATCAATTTTGGGAGTAATGTACAAGTGTCGCACAATGATCATTTCTTATGTTTGCCCACACAATCGGTTGCCACAAACATCCAATTAAACCATGGACTTTGCATCTACATGCATTTGCACTTGAATCAAACACGTATCGATGCAAATAACTGTGACAATGATTCCATGTGGCATGATTATAAGTTCACACCAAGCGGAAAACATCACCGCAATATTGCTGGGAATTCATATATTGCGCATTTCCAACTTACCAACATACGTAAGTATACGTGCAAGTACAAACTTGATACTACGCTCTCACCATATTCGTGGGCAAATCTTACATTGACGACCTAAGTGTGTACTCTCTATACACCCGGTATTCCTTTTGGTGCGCGGTGCACCGGTTGAACCCCCAATGAATTGCGTCATGCACCGAGTGTTTTATGGTTTGGTAGAACCTCCACAAGGTCCCATAGTTTTTTCGAAAATACAATTGATTTTTCCCCTTCGTGAGAACGTCGCTAAGGTCCTGAAACAAGTGCCATGGGAAAAGTTTTTCCTTGTAACCGATGCGGCATGCGGGCCTTTCTTGGGCGTCCAAGTATCCGCGGTGGTGACGATCAACTTGTCTCCTAGGCAGTCGAACCCAATAGAATTCAGTGAACCCTTGAATCGGACGTAAAACACTGCGCAAATCGTCCTCATTTCGAGTGTTCTCTGCAACCACCTCGGGTGTAAATTCGTCCGGTTCGTCCGGCAAGCCCCATGCGTGTCGGGGATTGTAATACATACTTCTTGACGAACCACCCGCATCCCGTATCTTGCCACTCCCAGCCATCGCAATCCTATGGATTGCCCACACCGTAGTTGATCTTGGGCAATGTACGCGACGCATACAAGGTCCTCAAAATCACTACGAGGCAAGGTGGCCTCATGGTGGGTAGCACACTTGATTTTATAGGGATATCGCAGTGTGGGCCCTCGGGTGGCATCCAATGATTTGGCAGGTTGGGTTACGGGTGTGTCTAATTAGTTGTCTAAATTAAGCTGCAAGGCAGTCGACTGCTGTGTAGCAGTCGACCATCCACAGTCGACTGCCTTGTAGCAGTCGATTTGCATAGTCGACTGCTGCACAGCAGTCGACTGTGGATGGTCGACTGCTACACAGCAGTCGACTATGCAAATCGACTGCTTCATAGCAGTCGACTATGTAAATCGACTGCTGGGCAGCAGTCGATTGATAAATGCCCAGCAGTCGACTGTGGCTGGTCGACTGCTACACAGCAGTCGACTGATAAAATCGACTGCTTCCTAGCAGTCGACTAAGATGGTCGACTGCTGGAAGGCAGTAATTCATCCACAGTCGACTGCCTTCCAGCAGTCGATTTTATCAGTCGATTGCTGTGTAGCAGTCGACCATCCACAGTCGACTGCTGCCCAGCAGTCGAATATGCGAATCGACTGCTGCCCAGCAGCCGAATATGGCAATCGACTGCTGCCCAGCAGTCGAAATTAGGCGTTAGGGTTTGGGAAGAGCGTTAGCTTAGTCAAATCATGCATTAAATGCATACAATCATGACAAAGGATGCATATATATAGCAATCCAACCTCCCATTTCCCTCATTCCCAAGTTCTCCATTGGCCATAGCCTGTTTTAGCAAGCTTTGCAAACGGAGAACAAAGGGAGAAGGAGCGGAGAAGCTGCTATTTCAGGGTTGTGCCAAACATGGCACCGTCGACCATTTTACCCGGATTGACCGCGGAAATTGTGGGGGAGCACATATTGCCGAAGGTCCTAGAGCCTATTTTGGAGCCATATCACCGAGGAGAATATGGGCGGGGGTGTGAAGTGAGGGCGAATTTTTTAACTCTCATATGTATTTTTAAATACATGGGAGTTAACAAAGCTTGGCGGGAATATTTTGGTATGGGAGAAGTCTACAATGCGTTGCGTATGTCGATTTGGGACGTAGACATACCAATGGGGCATCGATTTAGGGGCGTGAGAGGGACTTCGGAGCTCGCCGAATTGTTGCGAGCGTTCCGACTGAACCTCTTCATGTTCAGCCATACGCAACGCATTGCCATCCCAATTCGATGGCAAGTTCAGCATGCTCGGCTCAACGATATTTTCATAATGGAACTTGAATACTTGCGGGATATGCTTGTGGAGAATGGAGAATATTGGCTTCAAGTCGACAAACGTTCTGCCGAATATCGTCGATGCACCAACTTTTGGATTTGTCCTTCGGAGCGACTATTGACATTATAATTTTTCTATGTAGATGTAGCGGTTCATGTTCTATATAGTTCGCCGATTTAATCCTAGCAAACACATTGTATATGTGTTTAGGCCTAGTGGATATAATCGCACTATGTAAAAGATATGATCCGTAATGTGAAATAAAAGTGGATCGCTATTTAAACAAATGATAACTTCCTTATTAGCTACACCCGTGTGCAATATGTATGTCTAACATGTATGGGTGTACGTGCAAATTGCAATATGTATGTGTATGTGCAATATATATGTGGGTTCCCGGTATACCGTATGTTCTATATGTATGCGCTATATATATGGATGTATGTGCAATATATATATATATATATATATATTTGGGGGTATTTGCAATATATATATATATGTGTGTGTGTGTAGACATTAATTCCATCCTCGCCCATGACATAGGGCCTATTGGCATTACAAATCAATTCCATATGTCCTACTCCTAACCTTAGTGCACATTGGACATTCATTTCATCCTCCCACATGACATAGGGCTAGAGGTGCATTTATTTTTACTTTATCTTAAAATACACATTTAAAATGCATTTAAAAATCCTCGACAAATTTCTACGGCATTTTTAAATGTTTTTTATTATAAGTTCACGACTATAGCCAATCCATGGCAATAGGGCAAATATAGACACGCTCAACTTTGACAATTGTTCCATATTACCATATAGCATTAGTACATTCAAACTCAATGGCAATGTTTGAGCCTTGAGCATTGCCAATTTGCCACACAAATTGGCAAATATTGGAATACATAACGCCCCACATGGCACATCGGACAAGTCGTGAATGGTGGTCTGCATTTACAATGTCATCATTCTTGGATCAATATTTGGGCGGAGAAGAGCTCGATGACCTAATCCTAGAAGAGGGGAATGTTTTCGACAATGATTTGCCATAAAGGACCTCACGGATTGATGTCTTCGATGATTTTCAATAATAAAAACATAAAAGTAGTCTTAAATATTCTTAAAATTATTTTATAATGCCGCCTCCGACCTATAGAATAAAAAATGCAACACTACATAGGGCCTATTGGCATTACAAATCATTTCCATGTGTCCTACTCCTGAGTCCTAACCTTAGTGCACATTGGACATTCATTTCCTAAACCCTACATCATACATGTAGGCTCAATTTCTAGTCAACATCCAACATACAAATTTGAAATTCACATTATTTTTTCAACAAACATACCCAAAAATAGTTATTACAAAAATTGATCACCAATACAACTAAACCCATTGAACACCATAGGACATTTGACATTACTATAAATATTCATTCATGAAGGGGCATTATCGTTGTCTTGAGGAATAGAATTCCTTGTCCTGCGTGGCCCTCCCACAGCTACCCTTGGGGGCGGTGCTTGGTAATCACTATCATCGGGAGCTTCGCCTACGCCGGATTCATCGTCCGTGCTGGCATTGTCATCTGTTCGGGCGTCGGACTCGTGGCCATCAATTGCCAGGCCGGGAATTCGACTAAGCCGTGTGCCAGCCCTTGGCATTCTAATCGATACCATTGGTCTTGAACCCGTTGCATCCATAACGCCGTCAGTTTGTGGACGTGCAAGTGGGGTGGCCCCGGTAGTCCTCCATTCTCGCACATCCCTTTGTCGTTTTCTTTTTTGACCTCTCGTGGTCCGACCAAAGTTTGTCAATGCAATATTAGGGGGTGGCCTAGCCGGTGTGGGGCATGGGGCGCGCATGCCGATGGTGGCACCAACCAACCGAGAGCCCATGCGTGGTATTGTTGGGGCCCGACGCGCAATGTGTTGCGCCAATGTGTCATCCGAGTCGGATTCCGGTGCTCGCGCAACGGCCGGGCATTGCCCAATACCTCGCAATAGACTAGTGTTAAGGACAACATTGGACGTGCCCTCTCCGTGGGGCTCGGGAAAGGGTGGTGTAGTTTGCATGGGTTGTGCATATGTTGTCGGCACAATAGGAGTGGGCACAACATCCGTCGGTGGATGAATGGGGGAAGCATGTGGTGGGACTTCATCCATGTCCATCCGGTTCGGAGCCGCTTCAAGAGCTTCATCCACATGTGGTTCGGCCACTACATCTTCATCCACTACGGGTTGAATGTCTACCGGTACATCGGGTATTGTAGTTGTCGGCGTAGCGGGACGCACATGCGTAGTGGAGAGAAACTCCCGACCGGCTATGTTGGCCCACATGTGAAGATCACCATCGTCCTCGGCGTCAAGTCCATCGTATGCAAACGGATCATTGTGGTTGTCAAGGCCCAAATTCCCTCCACCATGTCCCCCATCGCTCTCGTTGTCCGAAGGCCCCGAGGAATCCCCGCCGGGTCCCGCGGGGGGGTCACCATTTATATCCTCGTCGGCCGAATAGTCGGAGTCTTCGGACATCATGTTCACTAGATACCATGCGGCCGAGTCCCGATCAACCCTCTCCCGTGCCAACCGTGAATTGGTATAAATGTACACCAAATTTTCGGCCCTCGCCGAACTCAACCGGTTTCTAGTCTTGTTGTGCACAAACGAATAACTACTCCAATTCCTTTCGCAAGACGAAGAGGAGCACACTTGGGCCAATATTCGCTTTGCCAAAGGGGCCAAGTGGGTGCCACCTTCGCCCACGAGGTCCCACCACTCGTGGGGTGGGATGTTGGCTTCCATGGCTAGGGGCATATTGGCGAACGCGCCCCTACGCTCTTTGAATGCTTGAAATTCGGCCACAACCCGACCGTAATGACCGTCCTTGCCCGTGGTCAACCTCCTCATGGCGTCCAAGAATCCGGATTTAACGGCCGCGTCTTCGTGGACGACGTTGTCGTCCAATAAATAAGGATTCAAGATTGCACCGGCATGGTGTAGGTCCGTGGTCATTATACGCCACCGGCTGTAGAAATCTTCTTCGGCCAAGGTAGCGAGGTTGTGTGCTAGGTTGAAAGGAGGATTCCTTAGGCTAAGCACATGTTTCTCCAAGTTCTTCATGGTCAACCAAGCCTTGCCCATTGCCGGTTCAACGCCATCAAACACTCTCAATGCTTTCAACACCTCCTCCGACATGTGGCGGTAATTATCGCAACTTGTCCAAAAATTGTCGTCATTAACCGTTGTCATGATTTGACGTGCCTCCATTGCACTTCTCCTTCGATCATCGCCTCCTCTATTTAATTTGTTCACGTAGGCGGTCCAATCGGGATGAATAACCGTTTGTTCCAAAGCATGTCTCACCTTTAGAAGCCGGTCAATCATGAGGAAGTTGGTGGCGAATCGTGTGGACCCGGACATCTTCAAGCCCAAATTGGGCGAGTAGGTGAGGAAGACCGCCGTCGGACATTGGTGGGCCCGGATGTATTTGACAATGTCCTTCGCCTTGTCTACGACGTCCTTCGCCCATCGTTGTTTACCCCAATCCTTCAACAGCAAGTTCAAACAATGCGCCGCACACCCTTGCCAATATATGTGTGGCCATTCCCGGCTAATATTGCTCGCCGCGGTTTTCATGGCCGCCGCATTATCGAAGCAAACTTGAACAACCTTTGTGGGGTCCACTCCAACGATGTAGCGTTTGACCTCGGTGGCCACGTAGGCGGCATCCTTTGTGCTACCGGTGGTGTCGATGGAACCAAGGAACACGTCGCCCGCCGGACAAATTTGCATGACGTTCATCAAAGGGCGGTTGACAACATTCTCCCATCCGTCCGAACAAATAGTGCACCCATATTTGTGGATTGATGATGTTGTCTTCAACTCCACGATTTTTCGTGTATTGAACCGTGCATCGTCAAGTAAACTCTTGTGCATTGCATGGTATGTTGGGGGTTTGTACATAATTCTAGCCTCGGCGGTTGCCTTAACGGCCTGGATGAACGCGGGATGGCGGACAATACTAATGGGGATATTAGCCTCATAAAAGGCTTGCGACCATTTTGTATCCAAGTCTCGTTTTGTCGAATTTTGCAACCCTTTTTTTAGTCCCATTTGCCGTTGGGAACGTCGGTGGGGTTCGGGAGTCGTCCCGGACACCAACTCCCTTGCCACTGACGGTGCGGGCGATGGTGGAGCGGTTTGGCTTCCGTTCGCGTTCGACAATGCACCGCATGACGCTTGTTGTTGGGACCCGACCACAACTTCTCCCCCGTCCTCAACGCACTCGTCCACAAAGTCATCCGGAATTGGCGGCCACGATCCGCCGCACCTCGAAAATAAAGACTTTAGAATCGGCCTTTGACGTTGACACAATGCCACCCCCCGCATCTTGTCGTCATTTTTTTGGTATCCCAAATGGGCAACCATGCGGTCCTTCCTATAAACTAATTCCAACGCGCAAAATTTGCACTCGACCTTCTTGGACGTTGGAGTCCACTCCTTGGGCACAAACCAAGGCTTCCATTCGTTTCGCGTGCCCATCCCAATATAACCTACTACCTCTCTCCACTTGCAACGAATGCCAAAAGGCAATCAAGGCCAACTAGAGGGAGGGGGAATGATGAATGCTAATGAGCGGTGAACCCTTTATAGTCCCGACGCTTGAACGTGCACTAAATATAAAAGATGCAATGATATTAAAAATGTTTAGAGTAATCTGCTATAGGATCCATTGCAAAAGCAATTTATTTATGTTTGGAGGGGGGGAGGTCCAATGTCTGCCATTCGCAGCGGACTTCGGGGGTCGACTGCTGCTTGGCAGTCGACGTGGCAGTCGAATTCCAGGGTCGACTGCAAACTAGCAGTCGACATGGCAGTCGACCGCCACGTCGACTGCCATTCGCAGTCGACATCGGGGGTCGACTGCTGCTTGGCAGTCGACGTGGCAGTCGACTTCCAGGGTCGACTGCAAACTAGCAGTCGACATGGCAGTCGACCCCCGCAGTCGACCGCTAGTTTGCAGTCGATGTGGCGGTCGACCCCCGCAGTCGACTGCTAAATGCAGTCGGCCCACACGTCGACTGCCACATAGCAGTCGACGCCGCGGTCGACTGCTAATTGTCGACTGCTTTATCCAGAGTCGACTGCTATCTGGCAGTCGATTGGATGGTCGACTGCCGTATAGCAGTCGACCAATCGTCGCATCCATCCTGGCCGTTGGATGATGCACGGTCCAACGGTCAGGATCCAGGGGCGCGGCGTCCGGTCGTACCGTCGGTGTGAGGCCCACCCAACCTATATATATAAATGGGGAGGCCTCATTGACATCATTTTTCAACCACCCCTCCTCAAGCGGGACATTGGGACTAAGCATGCCTAGCATCCTTTGCCTAATGTTTTGAGAGGGCCTAGGGGGCGGTTGGAAGATTGGTTTAGGGTGCAAACTCTTGCCAATTTTGGATCCGATTTTTTGCGGTAGAGCGGTGTGAATACGGCCGTGTTTGTGAACACATTTGAGTTGTATTTGTGAATACAATAATAGCGTGTTTTTAAACACGATGGAGGATCGAAGTTGGAGGATGCCGGAGGACGAGCCGGATGCACCCGGCAGGGTGCACAAACGGCCCCCTAAGCGGCAACGACATTCCGATGTGGGATCAGGAAGTGCTTCGGGAACGGGAGCCAATATTACCCCCCGTTCAGATACTACCGTTCTCGTCCGCCCAAATGCCGGTGCCCCTACGAGCAGCCAAGGAGGGGCTTCCGCGGCCTCAGGGTCGTCGAGTAGGAGCGGGAAACCAAGGGTAAAATTCTCGGATGCGATAACGGCAAAGGTCCACCAAACCATAGTTGACTGGTATTTGAGGAATGGGGAGGCCGGCATCAAATTCCGTTTTTTGGAGCAGCCGAAACACAAAAAGGTTGAGATAATTAAAAAGGACATGGAGGTTGCTATTCGACAGGAAGTGGATGGCCCCGAGTTTAGCGGTGATAGGAATCTTGCGGGGTTCGATTCATGGGTGAAGAATAAGGCCCAAAATGGTATTTTCAACCTCAAGCAATTGGTTGAGAACATGTTCCCGGAGGGCGAAACAGGCAAGGTGTTGAGCCCTCGAGCTGTAAGAATCCGGGAAATATTTTTGTGGTGGGATCCCGTGGCCAAAGGATTGTCCAAGACGGCCTCCAAAATAATTCCTTGGAAGGCGGAGAAATTGGAGAAGTGGCTAAGGGTGTCGGGCCCATGCCAACTATTGTGGATTCCCGATACGGCAAATGTCGTGAGTTTGAAGAGCATTAAGAAGGTGGGGGGTTACGGGGAGGTGAGGAAGGTGAGGATCGAGGGCGACGATCGTCTCCCACCGGAGATTACGTGGGCTGAAAAGACCCCAAAGACGTCGGATAGGCAAAAAGCTCGTATCCAAGTAAGTGCGGAGGCATGCGTTTTAAAGAGCACGCATCCAGGTTTCATCAAGTTTTGGTTAATCAACAGTGTGTCCAATGCGGGCTATACACTATGGTGAAACGGGGGCACTCTACGAGAGATGTTCATCCGGGATAGAGCCCACCGCCCAAATGCCAACATTTTGACAATGGACGCAACCGAATGGCAACTCTATGACCAAGTCCAAAAGTTCCGGGCGAAGAGGGTAAAGTTGGCTTGGGCATTGTTATGGATCATGGAGGCTTTGCACGCTACAAATGTGCAACACAACGATCTATCCATTGACAACATTATGTTGCATTGGGAATCGGACGGGAGCCTCAAGATTGGGGTGTGCGATTGGGGATGTGCAACGCATTCGGGTGAGGATGTCCTATCGCTATGGCATGCGGAAACCGTAGAAGCGAAGGAAAAATTGAGGAAGGAGAAGTTTTGGGTGGCGCCGGAACTGTTTTACATCCAAAACAGGAGACACCATGATCCCGATGTATATTACACCGCGGAGGCTGAGTGTTATGCGGTCGGCATGATTGCTCGACAACTTTGCAACGATGGTGATGACCGAATTCTCTTTGCCAATGAAAGAAGGAAAATTTGGGATGTCACTTTGAATGCATTGACATGCGAGAACGTATCCAACCGCATTTCATTGACCATCGCCAAACTACGGATGCAAATGCAGTTTGTGGGGTGGGATGAGCCCATAGACTGCTGGAGAACTGAGGTTAAGGATAGTGTTTAGTCTGTTTAGTTCTTTAGGCAACATCGTAGGGGTTAAGGTAGTATGCGTGTATCATTGATATGGACAACCTTGTATATTTTTTATATCTTTACGATATACTTGTTTTAATACAACGCGGTTTTTTTTTCTTCTACATATCATTGTTGGCTTTAATCACATTTTTCCTAAACTACTTCCATCCATCCATATTCCACTATTTCCAAACCATTAAAATTTAACCCAACAAACATATGATGTTGACTGCATTTGTCTGTTAATAGTATCAGTCGACGGCAATGGTCGACTGCTACAACTGCAGTCGACTATCTTCGTCGACGGCCAACATAGCAGTCGACTACCAACCATGGTCGACTGCCAATGTAGCAGTCGACTACCATGGTCGACTGCTATGTTGGCCGTCGACGAAGATAGTCGACTGTTACATTGGCAGTCGACTACCATGGTCGACTGCTATACAAGCAGCCGACGGTGGTAGTCGACTGCTACATTGGCAGTCGACCAAGGTAATCGACTGCCTATATGGCAGTCGACCATGGTAATCGACTGCTACATTGGCAGTCGACCATTGTAGTCGACTGCTAAGTTAGCAGTCGATTTAGTGGTCGACTGCCTATATAGCAGTCGACCACTTAGTCGACTGCTACATTAGCAGTCGACCATTGTAGTCGATTGCTAACTTTGCAGTCGACCATTGTAGTCGACTGCTAAGTTAGCAGTCGATTAAGTGGTCGACTACCTATATAGCAGTCGACCATGGTAGACGACTGCCTGTATTGATGTCGAAATAATTACTTATCTGAAGAAAAAAATCCCATTAGTAATTTTTTTTTACTACAGTAATGTCCGTTTGGCGTCACACCCTGGACGTGACGCGACGTGACGCCGTTACGTCATTCGTGACGCGACGTGACGCGTTTAGGCCGCGTCACGTCCATTTGTACATCCCTGATCCCAATAAGACATTCTTAGGAATCAATAGGGGAGTCTTGCTAGGCTATGTGTTTAGCGAAAAAGGAAGGGAACCGGATCCGGAAAAGGTTGTGGCCATAAGCGAGTTGGAGACTCCAACCAATTCCAAAGGGATCTCTAAATTGTTAGGGCACGTGGGGTGGTACCGGGAACTCATTCCAAATTTCTCAAAGATAGCGGTCCCTATTACACAGTTGCTCAAAAAGGATGTCAAGTTTGAATGGACAGATGCATGCCAAAGGGCTTTCGAAGAATTGAGGGATGAATTGAGCACTTATCCCATTTTGAGGCCACCCGATTGGAGTAAACCCTTCCATGTTTTTTGCGACGCTAGCAACGTGGCGGTGGGTAGCGCGCTCTGTCAATCCACGGGAGAAAAAGAAAATGATCAACCCATTGCTTACGCTAGCAAGCAATTGACACCGGCCGAACGAAATTACTCGACCACCGAGAGGGAGTACCTAGCAATGGTGTTCTCGGTAAAAAAGTTTCGACACTACCTCTTGTGTAACCCGGTGGTCTTCTTTGTGGATCACATGGCCATTAAATATTTGGTGAACAAGGCGGAGCTAAGTGGTAGATTAGCGAGGTGGGTTTTGCTATTAGAGGAATTCGATTACATGGTGGAATATAAACCGGGCCGCATGCACTTGCAAGCCGACCATTTGTCTAGATTGTCGGAAAAGATGGGAGAAAACCCGGTGGACGATAGGTTAATGGATGATGATCTCTTTGTGGTTACCTCAAGACCGGATTGGTACGCGGGCATCGTGGAATTCTTGACGACCCAAACATTGCCCGAGGAGTGGTCCAAGGAAGAGAGAAGGAAAGTGAGGGTTAATAGTAGACATTTCATGGTGTTGGGACATAGATTGTTTAGGAGGGGAACCGACGGCCTACTTAGGAGGTGTGTGTCCGCAACGGAGGTGCCCTCCATTTTATTGGCATGCCACGATAGCGCATGCAGCGGGCATTTCTCAGGGCAACTTACCGGCCAAAAATTACTTAGAGCCGGATACTTTTGGCCTACGTTGTTTAAAGACTCACACGATTATGTAAAAAAGTGTGGTGCTTGCCAAAGGTATGCCAGAAATGATCTTAGGATGGAAATGCCACTACATGTCTCTTTACCATTAGTTCCTTTTGAAAAATGGGGAATAGATTATGTGGGACCGGTTCATCCTCATTCCTCAAAGGGAATGGTTTACATCGTAGTGACCACGGAATATTTAACAAAGTGGGCAGAGGCCAAAGCAGTCAAAACGGATACGGCCGCTCACGCGGCTACTTTCATGTATGAGAACATTATCACTAGGTTTGGATGTCCTAAAATCCTAGTTAGTGATAGAGGTACACATTTTCTGAATGATCTCATTCGCGAGATGACTAGTAGGTTTCAAATAGATCATAGGAAAACTACACCTTACCATCCGCAGACCAATGGTCAAACGGAGCGTGTCAACGGGATTTTGGTGAGCATTCTACGCAAGACAGTTATAGACTCAAAGCGAGATTGGGACGTCAAGTTGACAGCGGCACTATGGGCATACCGGACAACCTACAAGGTGATTACCCATGCCACACCTTTTTCATTGGTGTATGGTTTGGAAGCCACCCTTCCGATCGAATATGAGGTAGAATCACTTAGGATGGCCATAGGTTCGAGACTTACCGACAAACAATCCTTGAAGAATAGGCTCACCGACTTGGAGGAGCTTGACGAACGAAGACGGACGGCCGCTCAACATATCGAGGCGATTCAACGTCGAAGAAAAATCATCTTCGACAAAAGGCATAAGAAAAGGGCACTTCAACCGGGAATGATGGTAATGATACAAGACGCAAGGAAGTTTGAATTCCCCGCAAAATTTGATGCGGTGTGGTTAGGGCCTTACCTTGTGCAAGCATTTTTTCCTAACAACTCACTCCAATTGGAGACTTTGAACGGCGAACTCTTTCCTACCCGCACTTCAGGGAGTAGATGTAAGGAGTACAAAGCGTGATTCGGCACTTACCTTCGGAGCAAGAGATTCGGGATCTATCCCCCGATGGTCGCCAAGAATGTGAGCCCAAAATGGTGCCCACATGTGTTCTTAACCCTTTGAAACTATTAGAAGTTATGTTTTGATGTTTTATGATTATTCACAAAAATATAAAAAGAGTGAGGCTTGAGTGAAGTTATGTTTAGACCTTAGGTTGATTAGAAGTTTAGCGGTGTTGTGAGCCCAAATTGATGCCCACATGTGTTGTTAACAATTGTAAAACATTACAAGTAGTGTTTTGTTAATTTATGATTATTCACAAAAATATAAAAAGAATGAAGCTTGAAGAAAGCTAAGTTTGAAGCATTAGGCTTGTGTGGAGTGGACTTAAGTAGTATGAGGACATACCTTGATAAAGTGTGGTAGGTAGAAAGCCAAGGTTAGTTAAATGTTTGAATTAGGATCTTTGTTGATCATTTGAGGGAGGAAGGCTTAGGAGATTAGATGAGAGCCTACAAAGTAGGAGGAGATTTTGAAGGCTTATCGAGAGCCTTGTGGATGGGATGAGTCCCTACTTAGAAGGAGAAGGTTAAGGGGTTGTGATTGGAGGCTCTAATCCTCTCACCCTATCCTTACCTCATGCCCTCTGTCGCGGCCCACTTTTACTTAAAGTTCTTAAGTAACCTTACTTCACGTTTAAAAGATAGGTTTGACAAAGTAAAAGATCATAAATTAAGCACTTTATAGATAGATTGTTAGGTGTGCTATTTAGAATCGAGTAGAAAGAGTTGAATCCTTAAAGTAGCTAAAACCATTAAATTAGTTTAGTGTTAAGGTTTCCATTTTCGGCTTGGGAACCTTAGAGCGGGCCGCAACCGCCATGGCGACCCAAACTCGGAAGCGGACCGCGGAGAAGCAGGTAGCCCTCCGCAAGGTGCACGTGGTCACCCCCTCCGACCGTGAGGAGAACAACGAGTTGGAGGCGGATTTGAGACGCATGGGCTGCCTCGGATTGTGGGAGAAATCGTGGAGAGTGCGGAGTGAGGATATGGTGAGGGAACTGGTCACCGGGGAGGTGGACCGCGTTTACGCTTCCACCATCCGGGGCCGACCGGATAGGTGGAATGCGGAACTTTGGAGTGGCGTTTACGGGTTCAAACCGGGAGGGGAAGGCATGGCCACTAAACGAGAGGATTGTACGAGGGATAAATTCTCCTCTAGATTGGACCCTAAGTATGGCTACTTTGTGAAGGATTGTAAAAACGAGAGGGAAAGGAGGATGTTAGCTTTTCTTGTGCCTATCTTTAGCCCGGAGAAGCCCTATAACATCACTCTTACTCTCGCCACCACCTTGCTTCTTGCGTACTCTGAGAAGAAGGTGGTGGATTGGGGAAGCATCATCGGAGAGTTGGTGCACAAGTTGGCAACCAACACCAAACGCGGCCACCCTTCTTACATTGGGCCTTTCCTCTTCCACCTTTACGCACATGGAAACCTACTCACTGACGAAGAGGAAACCCAATGGACGTCGCACCAATTCATGCGGGAACTCCAGACTACCGATTCGGAGCCGGAGATGGGCCACGAGGGTCCGAAGGAGGAAGACATAGTGGAGTTGAGCAGTGGAGAGCGGCCTGCGACCAAGAAGCGGAAACTCATGTTGGGGAATCGTGCGACGCGGACCAAGTCCGCCACCAAACCCGGAGGAGGTGGAACCTCCACCTTTCCCTTGGAGGACAATCCGGTGGACTCCATTATCCGCGACTTGGAGGGAGTACGGTCCCGGATTGTGGACTATGAGCTGCAAATGCACCAAGTAGGGGAATTGGTGGGCAACCCGCCGCGGGAGAGTTTGTTTGCCGCAATAAAGGAGGCCATCCAAGATCCGCGCCGGTTGCGGAAGCTGGAGAGTAAGGTGGACCACCTTACTGCGGAAAAGCGGAAGACCGAGGAGCGAGTGCGGAAGTTGGAGGCGGAGCGAGAGAAGCTCCTTAAGCGGGTAAAGGATACCACTCTCACGGTACAAAAATTGAGTGATATGGTAGAAATCCCGGGGAACGTGTGGTGGAAAGCCAAGATGTTCGACGCGGAATTGAAGAACGCGGGCCACGTTTCCGGGTCGAAGATGGTTACTTTCATCATGGATCAAGGGAGTAAGATGGACGCATCTTTGAGAGCAATGAAGGCCCTCATTGCTAGCTGCACGGAGTTGTTTCCCGACGTAGTTGAGTCATCGGAGGAAGGGGAGTCCTCATCGGGCTACTCGGACTTGACCCCTCATGACATGGTGCAAATTCAAGGTGCCGCGGTAGAAGGTGGAAACCCACATGCGGAAGAGGTGGACCAGGTGGAGGACATCACGGCGCTCACGGTCCCGCCGGTTTCCGCCACCGAGGTGGTGGTTCTCAATGCCACCCCAGTTTCCGCCACGGTTGGAGAGGAAACCCGGGATGATTGCCACATGGCCGAGGTGACAACACCGAGCCTTGCCACGGACTTCCAAGTGGTTGCCCGGGATCCGCCGCCACTTGCAATTCTTGCTCCGGGATTTCCGCCGGGCAACCAACTGTCCGCACCACTGGCACCGGATGTTGCGGGGACGGCGGACCACGTGGGAGTGATTCTCGGACCCGATGGACACGAGGTGTCAGTGCCACCACCACGTGCTCCATCTTTGGCAATTGACAGTGCGGACCGCCGCGAGGAGCGGAAGCAAAATAAGAAGGAAGCCAAGTTGAAGAAGCGGAAGGATAAGGAGTAGATTTTAGTTAGGATTCCATTTTGGTTTGTTTTGGGCAAGTAGTTAGGTGGCCCCGAGTTGTGTGCTTTGTCATTTTCTTTGTTTAGGGCCTGACCTCTCAATGAGGTGGATTGTCAGGATTGCCACGTGGCCCGCGATTTCCAGCATGGAAACCATGGCATGTGGGTGTTAGTTTGGTTTTAAAGGGAGAACACTTCGGTGTTTCTCTCATCATTTTGCAATGCAAGTGTTCTTTTGTTCAATTCAGACCTTATGCTTCACTTCACCTTCGGAATGAGTTGAGTCTTAAGTCCATGTGTAATGCAAGTGGTCCCTCCTTTCCGTACTTGAGGTTTCCGAGTTTTCCGCCATTCCCTATCACTGTGTAGGTTAGTTAGGTTAGTATTCCGTGATAGGACAGGGGGTCAGTAACACCCCAAGGTGCGGGTGGTTAAAACGCCCCTGTGTGAGCAGGTGATGGGCGGAGGAATCTTAAGCACGGAAAGGCGGAAATGATTGGACGAGCAAGGGGAAAGAACCCCACCGTGGGGTTGTTGGGCAAGGGGAGTTCCGCACACACGGTAGGTTCTTCCCCACTTACTCCGTCCAACTAGGGACCGACAATGAGTAGCAGTGGATAGACATGTCCAATAGTAGGGGGAGGGTTCTGGTTTACGCCTTCCGCTTGCCGTGACCTGGAGGTGGATCACACCGATCAGCAGTAACGGAATGGTCTAGAACACTCATGCACCTGCCGCGACTGGCGCTTGGTTCCCACCGCGGATGGTAGGCGTGGTAGCCCCATCCCTATGTTAGCCCCGCCGTCACGGAAATCAACAGACCTTAGGTCCTATCTTGTGTGACCGGTGGAGCAGCACAAGCTACCCATTGTGAAGATAGGACGCGGATGTTGCGTTTCCACCTCTCTCGAGGGAGGATTCGGTTTCCGCGTGTGGTATAGTGGAAACTGTGCCATCACGGAAAGCGGATCATGCTGGTTTTGTAGACCCAAAACTTCCTCCACCTTTTCCCCCGTCAAAGGGGGTGGCACGCGTCGGATACTTGAGTGGGACTCCTTCCCAAGGGAGGGCTGCCCCCATCATAACACCAATCTAAGGGAGTAGTAGTTAGGCGGAGGAAGTGGAGATAGGGAGACAACCCTAAGAAATCAACCCAAAGGGCGAGATCCTGATGAACAACTACCAAGTCTCTCTGAGCATTCTAGCCTAAAACACTAGAATTATTGTCCTTGTGACACGGTCAAAAATCTAGCGGATAGTGGAAATACAAGTCAAATCCGCTACCTCTATCGCGGAAACCTTATCCCGGAAGTCATGACCCGTAATAAGGAATCTTAGAATGGAGTGTATATAGTTGTTATACTATGGATTCGGGACGCTGAGTCTATTGTTGTTACTACTCTATGGTGGGAGCTTGTCCATACTTTGTTTTGTGTTCCCTACTTCGGTCCACTACCGGGAAGGCGGAAATTTTCGTGCTATGATTTCCGTAATATCCCGGATTTCTTAATCCGATTTGTGTTATCTTAGTTTATGGTGTTTCTTGTGTGTGTGTGTGTTCATCAACGATTTCCTCTCTCTTGTCTTGTAAACGACCGCAGGTTCTTCGTGGGAACGAACTCGGCGCGGTTTTGACGTTTTCCGCGTTAATTAGGTTAATTAACTGAATACGTTACCACCGTGCTACGACACCCTCTCTCCCTTTCAACTCACTATATAATCCCTCATTCTTCCCTCACTCATCCTCTCTTTCCCTCATGCTCCTTAAGCACCCCACGGGTTATAAGTGTGGGTGTGTGGGAAGCAAGATAGGAGCACATGTGTGTGCTTAGTTCTTAGGAGAAGAGCCAAGGCTATTTAGCCTTGAAGAGGGATTGACCTCTTGTTAGAAGTAGATTGGGTTTAAGGAATTTGGAGTTTGATTGTAAACTTCAACTTGTTGCATTGAAATTCATATTGAAGTGAGAGAGTTCAAACTTATTTAAACTTGTGGCATTTAGAGTGACTAGATTGTACTAGGTGCATTACTTGTAGTGTTTTATTAGTTATGAACTTGAGCAGAACTTTATAGTGAGAGATTTGTCAATTATGGATGATTAGAGTGTTCAATGGGTATGAAAATTTGAGGGATTGTTTATTATAAAGTATGGGAGTTGTGGTAAAAATTTGAGAGCTTCAGTCATTGGGATGAAAGAATTATTAAAAGTTGAAGGGGAGGGTGTCTAGGAACAAAGCAGCAAGGTTTGAAAATATGTATCTCTTAGAGGGTTATAGATATGGATACCAAAATTTGACACTACCTTTTGAACTTATATATCTATCTTGTGTCAAAATTTTAGATTGATTGGACGTAGGAGTTGGAAGTTATTAGAGTTTTAATGACCGGATGCTTTATCACAGCATTCATACTAAGTAGTTAGAGTTAGAATTTCATGCATAACTTTTGCATATGAACTTTGTTTGTGCCAAAATTTGGTGTGGAGATTTTTGATAAGGTACTTAACAAGTGTACCAAATTTCACTTGAAGAACATAAGTTGGGTGGGAGTTATACTATTCTGAAGTTTAGTAGGAAGACATTGATAGAGATTTACATCAAGAAGAACTTAGAGAAGGAAGGGCAAGGATAAGTATATAAGTATTTTTTAATACTTGTATTTAAAGCCTATGTGCTCATGGAATCCACAAGCGAAGTGTTATGTACCAATACGGAATCAACCACGATGACATGTGATAGCACGGAATCAATAAGCGAGAACTCATGTAGTAGTGTGGAGTCGACGGCAAGGACTCGATTCACAAGAGGGATATCTTTGAAGGCATGCGTGGCCAAAGCGGCCGGGTGGACATTAGAAAAGGCTAAGGATATAACCTTGTCCCGACATTAAGGAATGTAAAACTACATAGTGTGGTATTAATCAAGTTGTGTATATTCCAAGGGTAGATTGGAATTATATATTGGGTTACAAAGAGAGAAGTCTCTACATGTCATTATAAACTTTTCCACTCGGGCTAGGACGAAATCGAAGGGTGGAGGATTTTTGGTGACAGGTGTGAAGAAAGTTCCTAAGTTAGGTGAGCATTGTGTGTGGTGAACCAAGGGTGGCTCCTTGAGTTAAATGTTTGAATTAGAATCTATGTTGTTGGTTTAAGAGTTGAAGGCTTAAAGGATAGGATGAGAGCCTACAAAGTAGGAGAGGATCGAGGGGCTTATCTTAAGCTTTGAGAGGTGCTCACCCCTTCCCTCCCCCTATATATTCCTCTCTCTCACCTTCTTCACTCACTTGTGTTCCTATTCACTCTCTCTTTCCTTCGTGCTCCTTTGGCACCCCATGTGTTATAAGTGTGGGTGTGTGGGGAGCAAGAAAGGGGCACGTGTGTGTGCAAGGTTTCAAGGTGAAGAGCCAAGGTCAATTAGTCTTGAAGTTAGCTTTGCATTGTTAAATGTAGTGTTAGATTAAAAACATTTAGAAACAAGTGCATAGCTCTAGTATTTAGACTTCTAGAATTTAGACTTCTAGTGTTGGGAATTATAGTATTTAGACTTATAGTACTTACTCTTATAGTATTTATTCTCATAGTATTTAGACTTGCGATATTTAGATTCATAGTGTTTGGATTTATATTAGATTGGAACACTTAATTTTGTTGGTTTAGTACTTGGAAGAGGCTGCTGGTTACGGGCAGAGGCTGCTGGTTACGGGCAGAGGCTGCTGGTTTTAGGCAGAAGCCGCTGGTTACAAGGTCAGAGGCTGCTGGTTTCGAGCATAAGCTGCTGGTTTTGGGCAGAAGCCGCTGGTTACAAGGTCAGAGGCTGTTGGTTTCGAGCATAAGCTGCTGGATACGGGTCAGAGGCTGCTGGTTACGGGCAGAGGTTGCTGGTTTCAAGCTAAGTAGGCTTATCAGCTAAGGTTAGGCTTATTAGCTGAGTAGGCTTATTAGTTGGGGTTAGGCTTATTAGCTAAGTGGGCTTATGAGCTAAGTGGGCTGATTAGCTGGGGCTGAGCTGGGGTTAACTGGGTTAGAAGCTGCTGGTTATGGGTCAGAGGCTGCTGGTTCGGGCAGAGGCTGTTGGTTACGGGCAGAGGCTGCTGGTTTTTGGCAGAAGCCGCTGGTTACAAGGTCAGAGGCTGCTGGTTTCGAGCATAAGCTGCTGGGTACGGGTCAGAGGCTGCTGGTTCGGGCAGAGGCTGCTGGTTCCGGGCATAAGCTGTTGGTTTCGAGCTAAGTAGGCTTATTAGCTGGGGTTAGGCTTGAATTAACCAACTGGGTTAGTGGCTAGTTAGTTAGGCTAGCTAATTAGTGTGGTTGGTTAGGCTAGCCGGGTTAGGGACTGCATTGATGAGTGAACTTGGGAATGAGCTATGAGGAATCTATGAAAGAGGAAGTAACGCTAAGTGATGAGAGGAATAAGTGTTTTTTAACACTTGTGTCCTTATCCTGGAAAGAACTGAGGTGCTAATATTGATGTGAAGCACCAAGGCGGTTTGTGAGCTTCATACGATTGAAGTGGCATGGTGTGAAAGATTGGGAATTAATACATTGAAGACTTTCGTGTCTCATGGAATCAACAAGCCATAGCCTCAATGAGGTGACGAGCATTGGTGAAGAATCATCAGCCAGGACCAAGGTTTCAAGAGGAAGATCCTTGAGGGCATGTGTAGCCAAGGCTGTGGGGTGGACCCTTGAAAAGGCCAAGGATTTACCTATTCAAGGGGATTACATTAATGAAACGTCATGACTTGAAGTAAGTTGTGAGCTTATTGATGTGGAACTTACATTCCATATCACTACGAGTTTTGGTATAACACATGTGATTCTCAAAACCATCACCCGGACTAGGACGCTTAAGGGTGGTGGGTTTGGCCTCACACCTTTTAACTAGTAACCAAATGCTATTAGTTGTGTTTTGAATAGTACTTTGAATGGTTTAGGATTGGTATTACTAATTGAAACCGAATGAATGACAATTTGAATGGTATAGAATGTTTGTTGCTCATGTAGTTGGTTTCGCAATTCTATGGTATTCCGTCCACTATTTGGTACTTGTACGATTTAAAAAAAAAATTGTGCTAGAAATTAGCCTTAAAAGAATTACAAATAAATATAGGGTGCTAAAAAATGCGTCAAAGTAGCTTTTTATCTACAAATAGGGAGGGAAAAAATATTGAGAGGTGCATGAATATTCCCCCATTAAATATCCCATTATTGCACATGGTTACGAACGTAAGTGGATGTGATTGCCCCGAGGATGAGATTGAATGGAGGTAGTTTTGAGTGTATTAGACTGTTGTGTGTTTTGATGTGTGGATTAGTTTGTGGTGTGAAATCAATATTGGATGAAGGGAGGATGTGCAGTATCAACATGTCATAAAGTATCAACAAAAACTAACAGAATCAAGATTATCTAATCAGACTGTGTGACGATTGTGCATGGTGTGTGCAATATCATGTGCAATGGGTAGGTAGCTAGTTAGATAGATATTCGGCTAGCTAGCTAAGTAGATAGATAGATAGATATTGGGATGGAAAGCGGAAAGGGTTTAGAAATGATCTTCACTTGTTTCAAATGGTGGTGTAGTAGCTTGTGATGTAGGTTGCAACAGTTTGGCGTATCACTTTTCTGTTGGAGTTTTGGCCTTGCGGAGTTTAAGTTGACATGGCTAGCTTATTATGTAGGAGCTGATTGAATTGAGATCTGGCTATACAGTAGTGGCAATGAGTTAGTTTACATGTATTGCTATATGGTTGACTTGGTGAAGGTTATGGGCAGGGGAGAGTTCCGATGATGATTGGGGTGGGAATGATTATGCGATACAAGTGGTTAAGCTTTTCTTGTTGGGTTGGTCTATGTGGGGCTTCGTTGAGCTTGGATATGGTAAGTGAGTATTTGATGCGCAGTTTCTAATCATGTTGTTTTGTTTGGACTGTAGGTGTTTTGAGGTGTGAGCCTCGGCACTGTTTGTATACACTGTAGAAGTTCTTTTGTGATTGCTGGAGGGGTCGAAGAGAAGATTTATATGTTAAATAAATAAATAAACAAACAAACAGTTTATCATGTGTAGATTTCAAACAGTAGAATACAGAGGAGATCTTGGCACAGTTTTGGTACAGTGATGTGGTTGTTAGTTATTTTTAGTTTGATTGAGAGGTTTCTTGGATTATTTAGTTTAAGGGTTGTTCAATGGGAGTGTATTAGTAGCAGCTGAGGGAAAGGGCTGGAAAATTTGAGGAACGCTTCTGCCTGGGGTGAGAATTTGAGAAATTTGAAATAACAATCTAGAAATATTGTCTTTCTTAATTGATATCGATACTGTGTATCTTAAAGTGAAATAAACGGGTGTTTAGTATGGCGTTTCCCAAGAGGATTCTTTGTGTTTAGCAAGAGTTTTTGCTGCCTTATTGAAGATTAACATAAAGAACTTTGAGAGGGGAGGGGAGCTTACTTTATTTTATTTTATTTTGCGGATATGCCTCTGATATCTTCACTCCTTTTGCTTCTCCACTTGGTGATGGATCCAGACTGTTGTGTTGCCTCGGAATTTTCTGTCACAATTTATCCACAGTCAAACAGGGGAGATTGACTGATGGGTGTTTATGAGTCTGTTAGACAAGATGCGTTCGTGGGACATTTTTTTCACTATGCACCCACCTCTTGAGGGGTATGAAACTTACAACTAGTGCGAGATGATTGTGGAAGGTTAAAGGGCAGAGTATAGTTGATGTATATCAATTGGCTTTAGTCGAGATTATTCCAAGATTGGAATGATTTACAAATTCTTCCACTGATGAATTGAGAGGGTGCTTTGATTGTGTATTAAGGGGATTGCCTAGATTGAGAGGGGTCGGAAAATTTGAGTAGCGCTTCCGCGCGGGGTGCAAATTTGAGAAATTTGCAATAACAATCTAAAATATTGTCTATCCTAACTGATATCTACATTGTGTTGAACCGTACACAGTACAAACTAAACACTGATTCCAAGTCCAACCGATGACATATTGATACCTTTCTGTTATCCTTTTTGAAATTAATATACATTTCATAAACTCGTTCAAACATGTTCAGCAAGTAATCTGCCCGCACACTGGTGGGTTGAGTTTGAGAAATAAGCTTCGTTCTAGTCACCACTGGTTATGGATGAGCCGGTTGAGTTTGAGAGATAGACGGTTCAAGTTCAACACTTTAGGTTATTTGCTGAACGTGTTCAACGAGTTTATAAAATGTATATCAACTTGATAAAGGATAACAGAATGATATCAATATGTAATTGGTTGGACCTGCAATCAGTGTTTAGGGATTTTCTAGTTAGTCTCTTAATTTGTTTGGGTTGATTGAGGATGAGCCTGGATTTAAAGAGTTGAGGGTGGGAAATCAACAATTGACTGAAGTAGGGTGAGGTGTGGATTTTCACATACGCATATCTGGTGTGAGAAATTAAAGTTTCTGAGTCAAATTATCAGGGGCTTTATATATGTATCTGTCTTATGGAGGGTAGGAGTTGGAGTGATCTATGATAAGAGAGCTCCCCACACTTGAGCTTTGTTGTGACAACACTTGATGAGTGCAGTAATATGTACAAAGTACAATTTCAAAGTCTATGTCAGTTATGGTGGATATTTAAGTTTCGTGAATCTTATTCGGTTAGTCTCTCAGTTGTTTTGCAATCAAATTGGTGTGTGAGGGTGAATGTGATTTATAGTATCTAGAATGAGGAGATAGATATTTTCGTGCTGGTAAGAGTTTACAATAGTTATTCTATGAGGTGTGAGCCTAAGCAAGATTGCGTGAGCACGTGAATTTACTCGAGAGTTTTCAATTTTTCTGGTTAATTCTTTGCTGATCAGTTAATAGAATGCTTAGTTGGAGTTATCTAATGGTTGGTTTGCGGGATGTTTCACACTAGGTTGCCTAAGTAAAGCTTTAGATTTAGCAGGATTATTGTAGATTTCCTTCAGAGAATGTTCTGAGGGGATTTGAGATTTGTGGGGTGGGAGACTTACTTGGCTTTACTGCAAGTATTCCCTTGAGATCCTTCTTTCCTTTGCTCCACTGCTCCAGTGCAAACTCCTATAAATCCACACCCAACTTGTTGACGTTCACAAGTTGTGTCCTGACAGATATGCCACAGTTGTTCTGGTTAGAGTATTGGGTGTCTGGTACAGTTGGAAGATTATTGAAGTTTGTTGCTTGGTGAATATTTGTGAGATAGTATAAGTTTATGGTGTGTGGAGTTGCAGGGGTGTATTTGTAGCTTACGGGAATGATGTAGCAGTTTCAAAGAGTGAGAATGAGGGTGTGATTGATTGGGTTTTGTTGGAGTAAGTTTGATGGTGTTTTGTTCAATCTGGTCCCTCTGGATTTCTTATGATCTGAGCATTTGATCATACGTATTAATCATCTAAAGTATTGTGATCTAACTGGTTGGATTTGGTTTTGTGATCTGTAGAGGAAGTTTGTGTTAATTGATCCCAACTTTGAGTTGGTGGATGATAGAATGTGACTTGGCTTTTGTGATCAGAGTTGTTTCGGAAGAGGTGATTGGAGTGAGTATGAAGTGATTTGGGTACTCTAAATCCTAGTGCAGACAATGATCGAAGTCTGCTCTTGTGATTGAAAGGTTGAAGCAAAAACTTTGAAAGCGAGGAAATGAGGAAATGGGGTGGGTGAGATACGCACCTCAGCCGGTGCAACTCGGCTAGGATGCATGTTGAATCCGCAGTTGGGTGATGCTCGCCGATGCCACCGCCCTTGCTGTTTTGATCTGGATCTTGCCGGCCTGGTGACATGTGTGTGGATCTCGGAGTCGCCCTTGTTTCAATTTGGAGTTTGGCACCAGTCTGGCGCTGTGTGTGTGTGGATCTCAGATCTCAAGATTCGCTAGATAGGTTTGCAAGTGTTGAGCTTAAGAAGAAACCTCCGCTAGTGCAAGCACTTCAAACTCAAAACACTATATTCGGTAATCGGAGACTTTTTGATGACTTTGAGACTTTTTAAGGATGTGGCTTTCACATTTGTAGGAAGGAAAACACTACGAATATACTATGTTCCCAATTTTGAATACAAGTATGAGACACAAATGCATGAGACACACACGCCGAAATAAGAAAATGGGATATATGAAAACAATTGCGTACAAAAAAATGGTATCATATTTATTGAATAGGAGTGAAATACAAAATACAAGTGGAATATCCAATATTAGGCATCCTTCAAATATAATCGATCACCAACCAGTGCATTCGGCAATTAAAGACATATTAATATGATCTAATATACGTTTGGATCGTCAATACGACGCACTCATTTTATTTTCGCGATAGCCTTTGCGGCCGTCTCTTTTTCTTTTGCTTTAATGGCCTCCATGGCTCTGAAGATCTCGGGCCCGCGGCTGTAACCTTGTTTGTTTGTTGGTCCGGAATATGTGCCGTTCGTCCATATTTGGCGACGCGCTACCGAATTGTAGGATGTGGTGTTGTAAGTGGAATACGAAGGCGTTTGCGAAACGGAATGTCTTGCACTCTTCCGAAGGGCCAAACAACGATTGGACTCGCAAGAAGCGGTCTTAAGGGTTCCCCTATCCAATGAAGAAGTCGAGGATGGACGGCCCACATTCGAGTACGGTGGGGTCTGCAACAACGACCGCAGAGTCATACAATGAAGCGGGTTGGTATGAGTGAGCACAACTTACGGATGCAAGTCCCAAGACCCCAAGAGAGACAAATGCATTAATACACGGAAACCACCAAGGGAAAACTCGAGAAGGCCAAAAATTGGGCACCTTGGCATTGGGGGTGTTGGTTTGAGCTTTGGGGACATCGAGGGGGGCTGGGACATCGATGGGGGCAGAGGCAAGCACGACAGAGACGTTCGTAAACGTCGGCACATCAATCCGGGGTTCATCCACGCAAAGGCATCTGGTCGAACGGGGACCCTTTGGGACGGTATATTTGGATGGTGACACATCGAAGTCAATAATACGAACGTGCTTCTCGTTGCGGAGGGGAGATGGAGACGGAGACGGAGCGCGGTTGTGTTTTGCTACCTTTGCAGGAGGGCTATCCACGACTCCTTCTTCAAACCCAGAGTCTTTGGAGTAATCAACAGCAGAGGCGGCATCGACGGCCGAGAATTGGAATAGTGAAGGCATTGCAACGTCGCTCACACCAAGGGAAGGGGAGCCGGGGACCGACGGAGATGCGGACGGGCCATTGACGACACATTGGGACGCTTGGTGAGGCAACTAGGACACAAAAATACATTACAAAGAAAAGGGGGGAACGGTTAGATATAAACAAAGAGAATCCAAGTACAAGTCCAAAAATGTTCAAAGTTCTCAAATTAATTTATTGAGTTTGGCGTACCCGTACAACATCCTAAATACTTCATCTCGTGGACCGAGAGGCCTATTGCCAATGGGGTTGGAGAGGACAAAATCCGGGACACTTCCGGGGTGACATGCAAGCCTCCTAATGTATGGACCTAGCTCATTCTCTAGGAAGGTGTCGTTTCTATCGCCTTTCCAAGGATCCGGGAAGATGGCATTGCCCGGGGGGTTGAGGATGCTCTTCGCGGGGCTGTCGTCGACGAGGAGAGTGTTCTCCGGCGTTGGCCAAGAACCGTGGGGCACCCCCTCCAACATGGGGATGCCGACCCAGAGGTTCTTCCTGAGGACCTTCAGGAATTGCGGCCCGCCACCTCCTGCGACCTTCGGTACAATCCTGCCACTACGGTCATGGAGCTCATCGCAGTGTTCTTGACCGAGAAGCAAGCAAGGCATTGCGAGTTCTCGGAAAAGGAAACCGGCGATGGCCTCCGTGTTGTCCATGAGCATAGAGCTCCAAACGATGACATGAGCCAAGCCAAGGACGTCACGGAGGAAGCGCCTCAAGCCGGGTCGGGCCCGGACGGCCTTGTTGTTAATGAAGGTATCTAAGCGCCCGCCATAATCCATGTCTTGAGGACTACGGAAGGGCCCCCTGGACGCGCCATGCGGGATGTGTTTGGAATGGCAAAGCACCCCATTGAGGTCAAATATTATGAATGGTTTCCTCATGGGCCGATGTGGTCTTCCAAAGGGGTTGCGAGCTATCTCCGACGGACCCTGTGATGAAACATTTTATCTAGGTGAATGTTGCTACTAACAAAAACAAATTGACAAACATTTCATGAATTCAACAAAGAAACAGAATGCCAAAATTGTGCGAACTATGTAGTTCGAAAAGATTTATAAATGTAAATGGTGATATACAATTTTCAAAGGACATCTATCGATGAGCCCAAGAATCTAGCGCTTTCTCTGCTGAAGTTAATGGATCCTACGCTACAAAATTTGCGTCCACTCGCGGGGGGGAGGCCGGAGTTGAACTCGTAAAAATACACCGCCACGAAGGTGACACACAGGGAACATACGGACGCGCGTCCGCAACGAGGGAGGCATGCTCAAAGGTTGGTTACCTCGTCATCAACGAGATCCACGCCAGTAGTGCCTCCCTCAGCAGGACTCGTCACCATGGGTGCAGCTTCCGGACGCGCGTCCGTAAAGTCGTACAGTCCATCTGTGTCAACCAGCAATGTGTCTCCAGCTGCTTGAGAGGCTTGGGTGCCTACGTAAGCTTCCTCCGCGGAGTCCTGGCTGCCCCGCATATGTACATCTTCATCCTCGAGGGGGGCGTCGGCTTCATCGGCCTCTATGTCCTCGTGGCTTGTTCTATCACGTGTCGGGCTCTCCTGCGACTCCTCCACATTGTCGGTGTGTCGCGCAGTGTCATTGCCCGCCCTATTTACATCCGCCACCGAAATTGCGAAATCGGAGGCGCCCGCCTCTATGGCCCTCTGAGGGGGTGCGCCCCCTCCACTGTTTCGGACGTGCATCCGTAAGTCTTGGACGTTGGACGAGGTAGGTCGGGGGGAGGGATCTGCTGTGGGCGCAACCTGGGCAAGGGGTGGGACGTCCAACGCGGGGGTTGCATAGGCATGCTCTGGTATGTACACGGTATGGCTATGAGATGGAGGCGGCATGAGATCGGCGGGCATCGGCATGCCGGCCTGGGGAGGTGCATACACCAACGGAGGCCTCGCCTGCAGGCTCTGCATCATGCTCATGAATTGCTGGCTCTGAGCCAGGAACTGTTGATTCTGAGCCATGAGATCGGCGTGCCTGCGAGCGGATTCCAACCTGGATTGTTCCATCTCAGCTTGGATGGCAGCCATATTCTTGGCGTGCAGCTCGTTTGCCTCCCGAAGCCGTTGGTCAAGCTCCTCCCTCATTAGAACTCTTCTCCATCTTCTCGTCCAATTCGGAGACGGACATCGGCTCTTTCTTCACCTTGCCGGGCTCGCTAGGCAAGGCGGAGATGGCATTGTACATCTGGACCTCGTCCTCGTCTTCATCGGAAAGGTCCAAGATCGCCCCTTCAGGGTATTCGTTGTAAGGGGTCTTGTTTCTCTTCCGTCGGGTCTCACGGTAGAGAGAGAGGTTGGGCTTCAAGATCAGCTCCAACACATCCCTGCCCTCCATAGCTGGGAGCTCTGCCTGCTGAGACTCCCCCCCGGAAGAAGCTGTGCAGCCGGCTTCTGTCGCGAGCTCCACATCCACATCTGCTCTAACCCCCGCAGCACGAGACGGACCCGCAGTGGAAGGAAACCCAACACGCGAAGTGGGAGTCCCAAATGGCGAGGCACTGGGACCATGAGGGACCCTCAACGGAGTGACGGTAGGATGCGGCTCGTCCGTTTCCATTGGATCCGCGCCCAGGAGGAAATGACCTGTTGTGGGATCACGAACAAGGCTCGGTAAATCCTGGTGCGCCCTGGGCCGTTCAGGCGGGTGGATGGGATCCTGCTCTGCGTCAGTGTCCGTCTCCATTTCAGGCATCGCCTCAATTCGCGAGGCGAGCGGCAACACAGGCTGGGGAGGTAGCACGTCCACGATGTCGAGGATGTCCATTTTGGAGGCATTGACCCTGTGGGCCTTTGCATCGTCGTAGTCGCCGACATCCACAAACGAATTCACCTGCAGCCCAAGCATCTGGAACATAACAACGAGTTAGGGGCGAATGTATCATGGGACATACAAATGAGGCCAGATATGACAAAATGTGACAAAATGAAGTAGTGTAATTTTACGGACGCGCGTCCGTAAAATTACACAGCCAAGAGGTGTTGGGGAACCATGCATATGAATACAAAGTTTCAATTTACGGACGCGCGTCCGTAAATTTCCATTGGGGGCAGGCAACTCACCAATGCTGCATACACAAATTTGGTGC
The DNA here is from genome assembly GCA_964035585.1 of Polytrichum formosum. Lineage (NCBI taxonomy): Eukaryota > Viridiplantae > Streptophyta > Polytrichopsida > Polytrichales > Polytrichaceae > Polytrichum > Polytrichum formosum. Next base: position 49,488,016 of record OZ037940.1, on the reverse strand, counting down.
CGCCGAAGACGTTGTACACAGTCTCGTTCATAACGGTCAAAGCCTTCAGGATCTCGATGTAGAATTCCATCCGAAGCTCGTATGCTGGGTAGATTGTGTACATCGTCTCCTCCACGAGCTCCTTAGGGTGTGGTGTGGGTAACGAGTACATTTTCTTGAACACAGCAGTAGCCTTCACAGGCGGCCGCCCAGTCGGCGAAGACTTGTGCGTCAAGAAATACAGTTGCACGGCTCTCACTTGCTTGACTCCCCTGGCCTCTTGCACAGCTGTGACCCCTTCCGTCTTGGCCGGGATGTACGTGCTGTGGTAGAGGTCGTAGTCGACGTCCATCTTCGAGTTGTAGACCTCCACGACTGCTGCGGACTTCTCTTGCTCTACAATCCAAAGCCACACATTTGGCTCGCGGAGGGCCGGCGACCGAAATGCCTTGAAGGCTCCAAAGAACGGCTCGTAGAAAGGGGTTCCGGCAGCCCCTTGTTTCCAAGCTCCGGGGATTGCATGGAAGTCGAAGATTGCGAAAGGACACCCCCGGGGGTCGTCTCTCACCGAGGCTCTTGAGGCGTGGGTGTCCCATTTGCCGAACTTCAAGGGCGTAGCGACTGTGCAAAATCTTGCAACCCCCCAAAACTTCGCGTTCTTCTTTCTATTGAGGAAGTTCGAGTACATCATCGTCTCCCTCTCGTCGATGGAGCCCTTCTTCTCATTCTTCCTGGATCATTGGGCCAGGAAGGTGGAAGCCTCTCTTGTCAGAGCTCGCATGGAGAGGCTATTGATGTGGTACTCGTCCTTCAACCTCCTCCAATTCTCCCACACGATCTCCCCGTCTGCATTGGTGAGGTTGTATGTGGGCATCAATTTGCTGATCTCCCTTATGGCCATGGTCTTCTTCTTCCTGTATTCGCACCACTCCTTCATGTGGTACGTGGAAGGCTTCATGTACTTCGGCCTCTTGAGGAAGATCTTTGGGTAGGGCAGAGTCCTTCTTGGAGTTTCGAGAAGGACGTGCGCAGCCGCTCGGTACATCTCAGAGTCAAGCAACCCTTGGAGCGGACGGAAGAACTCTCTCAGGATGGGTGGTATTTTCAACCTGGAGTCAGTCTTGTAGGTGTTCTCCGTGTCTGGATTGACCAGGTCCCCGTGGTTGTGAGCATCGAAGAGTCTCAACCAGATTGCCCATGTCTCCTCTAATGCAGTGATGAGCTTGATCTCTCCTTTTAATTCCTGCACCGTCTTCGTGCCGCTGGTCTTCATGTCAATGCTGGAGAACTTTGTCAATATGGCATTGCTGAATGTCTGCAAGAGGGATGAACATCAAGGAATCAGCAAAAAGAACATTTAGACAATGAAAACATTCAAGGTAGAATGGCCAGGGTTACGAACGCGCGTCCGTAAAGCTATTATAGTGGCTTACCTGCCATTTAGGATTTTTCACAGTTGCGTTCTCCCTTTCCTTTGGTGGGTAGTCGTGCTCCATCCATAAGGTCCTCCCAGCCACGATGTTGGCTGCCCATGAAGCCTCAAACTGCCTCACTTTGTTGCCTTGGTTCATGAAGGCAGAGATTGCGATCAGTTGGTTCGAGTCCTTGGAATGCACGAGAAATGCCTTCCAGTATCGAATCGCCTCCTTCCATGGGCTTTTCCACTCATCGTTCTCGAGGAGAGCTTTTGCAGCCATCACGTTGTGCTGGCCGTCGACTATGTAGAACTCTCCTTCCCTGAGGATTGGCCAATTCCTCTCGTTCACTTCAACCGCCGGGTCCTTGGGCGTCACACAAATCGTTTGCCTGTCGAACTTGGGGTTGTTCATGAGGTTATTCATTTGCCACCACACCCCCTGTTCTTCTTTAGCCCTCGTGTTCATACTCTCGGTCCCGGAGTGGCACTTGTAAACGTCCACGTCGAACGTGAAATACCTGCCCAATGGCCAGCATCCCTTTGTCTTCTCGTCGAACTCTTGGAATATCTTTGTCGAGAGTTCGGCGTCAGGTCGTTGGCTCTTTTTAAGGAGAGGGGCGACAGCAAGAGATGAACTGATGTCTGGCCCCTCTGTGAGCCCAGACGACTCCATCAGCGAGTGCGACCGTTTGCTTCGTTGTCTGCTCCCAGATGACGCACCACTCTGGGACGGTCTTGAATTGCTTGGGACGGGCTTAGGCACACGTTTTGTTTGCGCAGTTGTGGAAGGTTCCTTCTTTTCTTTCCCTTTTTTGGCCTCTAGCAATGCGCCATTCACTCTTGTGACATTGTTCAAGAGGCGTCCTAGCCGCTTACCCATCCAAGGCGCATTGCACGCGTAGTCTTGGAATTCCTTCGCGAGATTCAAGCAACCCGCATCTGGACTGTTATTTTCACACTCGTTTTTGTTGAAGGGATGGTACGACTCGTGCAAAATGAACGTTATTCTATCCTCCTTCTTCTCGAGGTCAATCACGACGTAGTCCCCCTGGGCTACTGCGCACTCTATTGTCCAGAATTTTAGCCTGACCCATTTCTCTGGTTCTTCTAATGGTGTCCTTAATTGATACGAAAATCTGAGCACAAATATATCTTTTTCATCTTTTTCTACAATGACTGTCCAATTGTCTACAGTATCTTCCTTCGGCTTGTAGTGGTCGTTGTTGCTTAGATCTTTGATTGCGTCTGGCAGTGGAGAGAGAAGCTCCGCGAACATGTCAATAGCGGGTCTCTTCGTGAATGCCATCTGAAGAATAGGACAAACAGTAAGTTAGTGTAATATTCAAGGATAGCGTGCCTAATTTACGAACGCGCGTTCGTAAATATAGGTTGAGCATTAGAGGAGAGGATTTCTTTTACATACATTGCTGGGTATTTAGCAAATATGATTTAGCACTATATTTTAAGGTATATATATCTTGCGTTGATGGAATTACAAGTGTCCACTTTATATTATTCAATTTAATCAATACTAATCAGAACACAAAGCACATACATTGTCTATTTACGGACGCGCGGCCGTAAGCATGGATAAGATTAAAATATTCTTTCATGAATATAGGAGTGCGGTAATTAATTTATGCATTGCATTGCACAGTGCGTACAATTCCCAATGAACTTGTGCCCTCTTTTGTGAAGACTTTGAGAGGGTAGCATGACTGGGTTTTATTATGACATTTAATCGCCTCATATGTTCATGGCGTAGTATTTTTGATCTCTAATTATATTGTTTGGACGGCTTTTTACGGACGCGCGTCCGTGAGTCCGTAATCTGTGACGGCATATTGTTCAATGTTCATTAGATAAATCGGCTATTATTCAAAGTATATATTTACGGACGCGCGTCCGTAAACTCTGCACATATATTGTGCATTAGAATTGCCTGTCTTGAGCAGACATCCCGAGTTTGCGGACGCGCGTCCGTAAACTCTGCTCATATTTTGTGCATTAGAATTTTTTGTCTTGAGCAAACATCCCGAGTTTACGGACGCGCGTCCGTAAACTCTGCACATATATTGTGCATTCGGATTGCCTGTCTTGAGCAAACATCCCGAGTTTACGGACGCGCGTCCGTAAACTTCACACCATGTCGTTGCTCCGCATTTTTCGGGAATTATTGGGTTTAGGGTACTATACAATAATCTACAATGATTCTTACCATGAAATACGATTTGGCTCTCTTGCGAGTTGAAAGCAATAGCAGACTCTGCATTGCATAGTGACAAATTAACACCAGCAACATATGTTAGAAACAATGAATCATAGAGACATCTGTACGGAAATTATGAGACAATGAATTCTACAATGCACATTCTTGCTGTTTTGGAGCCTCGATCTTAACAACTCAATCTACTTCTTCAATCTGCACTCTTATACCTCAATCTCATTCCTCAATCTTCCAACGCTCGACTGTTGAAACCCCAATCACAAATTCTGCAAAACCTCTCAAGCCCTCTATTGCCAAAGGCATATCTCTGAAATCTCAGAAAGTTGTGGACCAACTCAATGTTCTCAAAGCTCTTACAGGTCTTAAAGCCTTCAACTCTCAAATCTCAGATGTCAATTGCCCTTTAGAATAATGAAATGCCTAAAACTAAATGATTTCTGGAATATGGCCTTTTATCAAGCTACCAAACAAACCCTAAATTGCTTCAAACTGAAACCTCACATGCTCTCAATTTGTATGAAGCACACATGCTTTCAAGCTAACAAAACAAACTCTAAACCCCAACAACCCAGAAGTGCAATCATACGAAAAACAAAAGCAATGTTACAGCAATACTTACCTCTTGTAGAATGCTAGCTCCCACACCACAACTCCTCTTCTGAACCCTCTCAAGCTCTCAAACTCTCAAGCTCTCAAACTCTGAAACTCTCAAACCTCTCAAGCTCTCAAACTCTGAAACTCTCAAACCTCTCAAACTCTCAAACCTCTCAAGCTCTCAAGCTCTCAAGCTCTCAAACCTCTCAAGCTTCTGAAGCTCTCAAACCTCTCAAGCTCCCAAGCTCTCAAGCTCTCTAGCTCTCAAACCTCCCAAGCATCTCAAGTTGCTTCAGAAAAGAAAGCACAACTCCAAACAAAATCCTCACAATACTCACTCACGCACACTCGCTCACACCCTCAACCAACACACACTCTCTCAACAAAAACCCTAGCGCAAGAATGCTACTATGCACACGAAAAAATTCGCCAGCACCGCCCAACACCAAGCGCACAACGTTGCAAATGACGCTGGTGTGAGCGGGCGGCGTCGCTTAGGGTTGGGGAGAGGGGGAGAGAGGGCGCGGGCACGTGGCACCTCTTGGGATGGGGTGCATGGGATAGGGGGATGGGGCCATAGGGGGATGGGGATGGGATAAGAGGTTGGGATGGAGGGTTGGGATGGGAAGGGGGGATGGGATGGAGGGCTGGGATGGGCTGAGGGGATGGGGTGGGATGGGGGGCTGGGTTGGGATGGAATGGGGGGCTAGGGGGCAATGGGTTAGGGCGACACTCATTAATACAACACTCGTTTACACGACACCCTCGATATTACGACACATTTTTTTGTGACCAAACTTTTTAGTTCAAACTGCCTCTTTTATATGACTACGACACTTGATAATGCGACATTTAGAATCCCCGTTTTGTCATATTAAAGAGGTAGGTCATGCTAAAATGCCTTTCATCTGTATAATGTACATCTAACATACATCCATTTTCACTTGGGAACTGCTTGGGAACTTCACTTATCATTGGGAACTTAATGATTATTAGGGTTTCTAGTGTAGAATGGACATGGTTAGGGTTAGAGTGGCCTCCTGCCTAGTATGTTGCCTTGCACTCATGGTGATATCTTTTACTGATGCTATACGTCATGCATCATTGTTGTCTAGTTTCTTATTAAAGAACTCTTTATATTTTGGTGATAGTGAAATTATTAGTTTTCCAAAGTTAGTAGGGAATTTAGAAAAGATGATAGTTGCTAACTTGGGTAGGCAACACGAGAGATATTTGGACTCCTATATCAAGAGATCTTGAGAATATTTATATTTGTTTGGAGTTATAGGTTATTATTTCATACCATCTATATTGCTTAACCTCGTGGCGTATATGTTTAAGATCATATTACTTAAGTTTTCGTATTCCCTCAATAATACGACATCTTTTGTGTTTCCCAAACATGTCGTACTAAAGTAGGACACTTTGGATGCTTTGATGCGAGTATCATTATGCAAAATAGAGTTGGAGAATATGGATTGGAACGCAATATTTAAGTTAATATGGTGCAACATGAGGAACCCCAAACCCTAAACCCTAAACCCTAAACCCATAAACCCTAAACCCATTTTGCACAGTTGAATGCCAAGTGTGAATCATGGTGATACTAATGGTGAAGTTGTTAACAATTATTGTATCCTAGCGTACCCCTAAAAATACGCAAAGTGACATACATTTCCCCTCCGACATCTTAATTCCCTAAAATAAAAGCAATCCTAGACTATGCGCGAGTCACATTGTTTGCGAATACATGCAAACCCACTACCACCAATCCCTCTTGTACATTAAACAACCTTCAAGATTAATTCAATCTTTGCACATGTAGGTCTGATCTTGTATTATAGCCTATAAGTAGACGCAAAATGTTGGTTAAATTGGAGTATTGTTTCCATGTTGGCATGTATTGTTGTGTTAAGTAATTGATTATAGAATATCAATATGAGATCCTCAAAACCTTTCATCAAAACTAATGGTTTAAAGCAAATGATTGAATTATATGGTTTAGAACATAAATTTCTTGAATCTTAAATATTTTCAAGTTGTCATTGTTTTTATAATACTCCTTGAATTCATTATAAACTTGAGGTCAACATAATTTATTGACACAACTCGATCAATGCGATGTAATGTTTTCGTATTTTAAACAAGTTTGCGTGACAATTCTTTGTTCAATGCCATCTACTTTTTCACCACTTACACCGTATTCTAGAATTATACTTTGTGAACATATATTTGCTCGACTTTTCGAATGTTTATGATGTTTTTTACAAAATTTAAAGTTACTATATTAATAAAGGTTTGAATTATTTGGCCTTTACCATGTTTGCACCCCTATGTCCTCATGTTTGTTTAGGGTATAGGCGGCTATACCATGGTCTTAAGTCATTTAACACGTATATGTGAAATAAAAATAAACCCCAACACCTTGGTCTTAAATCGAAATTAGCCCAACACCCAATAATGATACAATGTTTTGTACCATTGCATACAAATGTTTTGTTTGATACCAAATACGAACTAGTGTGAGTGTAAGAGTTGGTATTGTTGAGTCATTGCCGTACATAATATACATAAGGTACTCAAAAATGTTTTTTCTCACGTATAGTACATAAAGAAGGCTCTTAGTTTTTTTGAAGTAAATGTTGATGTACTCAAGGGGGCACTAAGGTTTCGAGAGGAAAATGGCAATATTGATTTTAATTCAACCCAGACCTAGGACAATAGATGTGTTACTCTCATGGCGTCTAGGCGTTGCTAGTTTGTGTATCTATTAATACAATTATGTATACGTGTGTATAGGTGGGTAGATTAAACGGGTTTAATGGTAGGATGGTGGTCAATGTAATTGCAATACTAAATGCAAGATGACATGAGATAACATGATATTGTGGTGAATACCACTACATTGTATGCAAACCAATCAAATATTTGCTATTTCAATTTTGAATTACATATATTCTTATATTCCACGTACTATTGTTGTTGTTGTGGTCCATTTGTCCCATGATTCTATAATTTTTGTCTACTCATTCTACAATAAATTCTTAATACTAGGCATTCCAATATTATAAACCACCCCTAAAAAATGTATAATGCTCATATATTATTGGCCAATAGATGCCTTTGGTTTGTCTTTATGTGGACTCATGCTCTATGGATGCTCTCCGCCATGAATACATGTTCCATTGTGAGCATGGCCCATGGAATATAGCAACCTTAGGTTTTTATTTTTAGGGTTTGGTTGGCGGCTAGTATCCTATGTCGAAAAACGGATCCGAGGAAGAACGATCACTACTTAAGGGGACATCCCCTCACCAAGGGACTCTTTTTGCATCTCAGATGTGGGTTGCGCTCCCTGGACCCTTGTAGTATGCCGGATGCTTTTCTCGTCCAGGTACAGACCCCGATGCAATGGTCCGGTTATGCCGCCGCAAATACCGGAGGTTTACGGACGAGCGTCCGTAAACCTTAACCCTCCTGGCGAGCATAACCTCTATATTAGCCCTGAACATTGTGTTTGAACTAGTAATGAGGTTTCCGTCAGAGAGGTTTACGGACGCACGTCCGTAAACCTACCTCACCCTATGCACCATAGTAGAATATTTTGACATTGTGAAAAAACCAGTAGGTATATTAACCTGTCCAAATTCGTGTTGTCATGAGCCCTGGGTATACATGTAGGTGTCACCTACACCTTTTGATGCCCTGAACCTGTAGGCTTCTTGGTCAACACTGAGTTTCTATATACAGATGTTTACGGACGCGCGTCCGTAAACCTATGGGCTATAGGTTACCAAATCCTTTACGCCTGGCAGTGACCTCTCTACACAGGAAGAGGATTACGGACGCGCGTCCGTTAACCTCTGCCTGTCCAGAGAGGTCACTGCGAACCGTAAAGGCCTTCGTAACCTATAGACCATCTTCCTGTCCAGAGAGGTCACTGCGAACCGTAAAGGCCTTGGTAACCTATAGACCATCTTCCTGTCCAGAGAGGTCACTGCGAAACGTAAAGGCCTTGGTAACCTATAGACCATCTTCATGTCCAGAGAGGTCACTGCGAACCGTAAAGACCTTGGTAACCTATATACCATAGGTTTGCGGACGCGCGTCCGTAAACCTATGGTCTATAGGTTACCAAGGTCTTTACAGTTCGCAGTGACCTCTCTGGACATGAAGAGGTGTACGTAAGCGCAAACCTAACCCTATGGTCTATATGTAACCAAATTCTTTACGCCTGGCACTGACCTCTGTGGACAGGCATAGGTTTACGGACGCGCGTCCTTAACCCTATGGTCTATAGGTTACCAGAGCATTTACGCCTGGCAGTGACCTCCCTGGACAGGCATAGGTTTACGGACGCACGGCCGCAAACCCCATGTCTATGTCTGCAATGACAATGTTGCCACATGGAGTTATACAGACGCGCGTTCGTATACCATTGTGTTTTTGTTTCCACGCCATGAAAGGCACTATTGCCTGTATTGTGTTTTTCTTGATAATATGTGTTTACGCTATCCATGAAATACCCCTGGACCTATGCTTAATTGGATATTTTGACATACTCCTAATTTGGCTTTCTTGTAGTGGCCATGGATTCCGACGTCGGTGATAGTGCGTTCGAGTTGTCTTCGGATCCATCAACCTCTGCTAGCGATTTTGAATCTGTCGTGGAACATGGAGCCACAAGTGGTGTTGCCAATGTAGGCGACGACATAGTAATTGGAAGTTCTCGTCCGGACGTTGCTGTTGGGTTTGTTGATAGTGCAGAGGATGATTTCCTTCCACCATGTGAGGGTTATTCACGAGAACAGTGGGTTGATCTTGATGTTGTCCTAGTCAATGGCTGTGGCGTTCCTGTGGCTGATGGTGTTTGTAGGAACTCGGATCCTAAGGATTGTATTGATGCATATCCCCTTGGGGAGGAAGATGTTGGGGTGTGCATTTTAAATTCTTTGCACCCATTGGAAGTGCCTCCAGGTTGGAGATTCTCTCTTCGTCGATGGCCGTTGCGAAGTGTTCTTCATGATGGTGTCAGCTTGTGGAATCATTCCCGCCGTTATGGGGAACTACAAGCAGCTTTGTTGGCCACAATGCGTCCTAGAAAAGGTGTACGGAAATATGATTCTTGTCGTGTGCCTCGGGAACCCACGCAACGTCGTCGAGATCAAACATTGGAAGAAACATCTATTAGGTCCGTAGCAACAAAAGATTGTTGTGCGAAGAAGTGTTGCCAACTATTTCCACGTAACAAAATAAAATCTTTGAGGCAAGAGATGTGATTTGCGGACTTTCGAATGCGATCCGCAAAGAAACTTGAGGTTCATCGCAACACGCACTTTGATGCCGAAGGTCGTAAGGTGGTGACCTTGGAAAATATAAAAGTATGTTGCACGGCGTGGTATATTATTCATGCAGTTTCAAAGGCTGATTTTTATAGGTTCCGGAACTACTCGTCCCAAGGACGGCGTTCTCGGTTCCATGGCAATTTTGGCACGAAGAAGCCTAGGGAGGCAACACTCCAAGCGGCTGCAACACTATCAACCATCATTATGCCATTAGCGGATGCGATGCCACACAAGACCAGGACTCTGGCGTCGGGGGAAAAGGTTGTTCAGATGGTTTTGCCAACAGGGACGAAATGGAAGAACATACTAATGGACGTTAATGAAGTTGGCGAAAAAGTGGGATGTGGGCCAATTTCGTTGTCAAAACTGAGTGTGATCAAGAATCAACAATTCGCGGAATACATTACGAAGAGACCTGGGGACAAGTTTGCTAGGTGTACTGCTTGTGAGAAATACAAAGGCCTTCGAGACGCACATCCAATAGGGACTGAGTCGCACAATAGACATCAACGGAAATACATTGAGCATGTCAACAACCAGGAGGCACACCGTCAAGACTACTATAAGAACCGCGCACTATCGATAATGAGGCCGAACGAGGTTTTGATGATCATTCATGACAAAATGGACCATGCGAAGACCTCGTGCCCATGTTATGCACGGAAAATAAAGGCTACAGATGGATATTTTAAACTCCCAATAGCTGTCACAGGTTTGTTAGTCTTTCACATTGTTTTTTACGCACCCACATACACATTTGTACGGGTTACGGATGCACGTCCGCAAATGTGTGTTCATTTTTGTCAATTGTTTGTGGGAAAATCCAATTTGTTTCGCATGGATGATTTCGGAATGTATGTCTCATTTGTATGTTTTAACGTGTTTATCTAAACTCAGGTATGATCGCACATGGCCATGTGGACGTCAAGTATGCACATTATGGCTTGGACTTCTACCCTGGCGATGCCAACCATACAGTAGGGTCTTTTGCAAAACTTCTACGGGATCTTGAGAGGCCACCAACATCATCCTCTCGTGCTCTTTTCGTGGGATGTGGAACAACACCGATTTATGAGGCAGTGCTAGAGGGGAAGGAAGTTTGTCTATTTTCATTGCAAGAACCGCCTGAACAACCCGTTCTTGCCAAACCTTTGCCTCCAACTCTACACGTGCAACTTGACAATTGTGCCAAGGACAACAAATGTCGATACGTGTTTTGTTTTTGGTCTTTGCTCGTAGCCAAAGGCATATTCCAGGAAGTTTTCGTGTCTTTTTTGATGGTTGGCCATACGCACGATGACATTGATGCTTCATTTGGACGTTGGAGTATGAAGTTGCACGAAGAGGATTTTCCAACAATTCCTCTTCTCATGAAATCGTACATGGATTTGGATAATGTGCTAGTCATTCCGCATTTGATTGAAGAAGTGCCCAATTTCAAAACGTTTATCAAACCATTCATTCTTAAAGGAGGTGACCGATTGGTAGGCCATACCAAGGCTCAACAATTCCGATTCTATATGCGTGATGACGGTCTGCCAGCCATGCAATTCAAGGCTTTGTGCACTTCACCGAATTGGGGTCCAGAGGAAGGGATACTCGTATGGCGCCAAGACGAAGATGGCAAATGTATGCTACCCGATGGGGAGCCAAAGCCTTGCACACCTAACCCCATGAGGAATGGACCGGAAATCATCAAAGGTATATCCGGATTCATTGAGTACTGGAAAAAATTGTGTGAGGAAGACATCACAAGACGCATTCGGGATACCCACGAACCATTGATTGCGTATTGGGATCGCATTCGCTCGGCAATGCTGGCACCTGATGTCGATACACGTCCATATTTGACACAAGGATTTTGGCCAGAAAGTCGAGTGACAATCGTGGAGTCTGAGGCCATGTTCTTCAGCAATGGAGACGTCCGTGAAGAGTTCGATGCGGACGACCATTACGTTGGCCCTGCTCGTAATCGTCCGGCTCCATCATTTCGTGTGGCTGTTGATTGTTACGAAGGTTACATGGTCCTCGTACGAGCAGGAGATGAGGAGCACCCTAAACCGATTTGGTTGGTGAAAACATTGTCGTCACCGAATTTTGTCCCAACTAGCCCCAATTTTCGTCAAATTGAGGTGGAATATTGCCGTCCAAGCACCAAAGATCAAAATGTGCTTCGCACATATTTAGGTTGGGACACCAAAAAGGGTTTCAAGTGGACAATGGACTCGGCGTACGAACCAGTTTGGATAAACACGGATACCATACTTTGTGCTTGGAAGCCACGCAAAGGTTCCAAATCGGAGACAATGACCATCCCGCAAAAACATATAGAATTTGCTAAAGACAACTTGGCACGTATTGTTGCCGCAGAAAACAATGTCCAAACTGGAAATGAAGCTGAAGATGAAAATGGGGAATGATAGTGACGCAAGTCAGGACCAAAGTAGTTTGAAATATGTATTCGCCTTTTCATGAAATATATGACATTGGGGTATGATACCATATTAGACACACTTTATAGAAATTTTATAGATTACAATTATATTGCATGATTGTATTAGTTTACGGATGTGGAAACCAACTTCCCATGCGCTATCAAATGTTTTTTATATGTTTTTGTTACGGATGTGGAATCCAAATTATATATTCCAGATGCTAATTTGCAAATTCTCATGAACAATGTCAAATTATTTTAAGTATTGGTAGGTTTGGGATGTGCCGTCCAATTCAATAAGACATTTATGTTTGGGATGCGCATCCAAGAGTCTATAGTGATAAAAACAAATGGCTATTTATGGAATCAATAATTTTGTTCGCCACAAAACTGACAAGAAAAAATGTTTTTGAATTTCTGTTATTGAAATATCATGTTTGATGTAGTTTTGATTATCATTATATAATTACTATATTTAGAAACATACATATTCATTGCATATGGATTTCCAAAACATTATGTTGTCATTGTTCCCTATGTTCCCGATGTTCCCTACGTTCACAATATTCGCATCCGAAACTATGGGTCAAATTTATTTTGAGACTTCCCAAAGTCTCCGATTAACGAATATAGTGTTTCAACTCCCTGGCTACAGTTTCTTCCACTGAGATCTCGATCACAAGAAACTACTTGTCACTAACCTAGCAGGAGAACGATCTCCGAGAAGAAGCATGTGCCTTCCAGTCGGGGTGAGATTGAAAGCTTAGTACGATGCGCCTTGTAATCTGTTTGCAGATTGATAGAGAGAAGCGCGGGGAGTTTCTATTCCTCTTGCACTAGCCTTAGTAATAATATCATGATCGTTATTAACTCAGATTTAAGGCATTAGTTTGTCATCCAAACACTAGGAGAAAACAAGTCAATGCAAGTTCGAGGCTCATGTTTTGGCATGATGGGTAAATCATATGCATAGATCAAAAATTCAGATGTAAAATCATTGTGTAAAGTCTATTTGTGCTTTGAAATGGTTCAACATAGATAAAATACAACGCGTAACACTCCTATCTAGTATCAAGCAGCTCAAAAAGAGGTACCCACTGCATTTACTAATGATTATGTTGTGTGTTGACATCCTGGGGACAAATGTGGTTGTGTCGTTGATACTGGCAAATATTTCCAAGAGTCTTCAAAATTGAGAGTTGTTTTCTTTCCACGAGTAATAGCAGCAACATCATACGCCCGTGCAGCTTCTTTCTGAGTGTCGTAGTTACCAATCCATATCCTCTTCATTTTTGAAAGACTGATTTCAACAACCCAAGGATGCTTACGTTCAGGTCGCCAACGCACTCCCTTGTATTTTATGGTGGCTCGACCTTCTAAGCGTTGCAGTTGTTGGGTCATCCTCCGTGCCATTGTTCTTTCTGACCTCCACACTCTTCCACCATTTGGTTTGGAAAATTGAGTTGGTCGAAGATCGTAGAAGTCACATTGCATCAACAAGTGCATATCTAATGGTTCCACACACAAAGATAAATATGCATTTTTACAATTTATAGAAATGTTAAACATTTCTAATTGTGCAAGTACAGATTGAGACTCTTGTTGAACACCAAAAGATGTCATTGAGGGCTGAAAAGCACCATGTTGGTCAACTCTACTTGAATCCATTTGAACGCGATGTTGTGGTGTTGTAGTTGGTGCAATACTATAATATGGTGGTCCATTCAAGTCAGGCAGAAAATCAAATGTGACACCATTTTGCATAGCCCTCTCTACTCTCAAATTCATAAATTCCTGAACAACTCTAAATGGAATAGGATCTTGACTTGCCTTTGCACTAAGATGAACCACATACTTGAGAAAATAACATTCCCATTGACCATGGAACTCAACTTTATGGGACCCATTTGCAAGCCTTGAATACTGACTTGTTGATTTGGTGTACCTCATATTGATATTAGTATCTACAACTTGTATGAATTACAGGTAGAGTAGAAATCATCTACGCACTGAATTGATTATTTGACAAATATTTATATAGGACCTCACCACTCTCCACAACATTTATAAACGAAGCTTGGGTGTGACCCCAGCATGTATTCTTCTTGTTATGCTTCTCTCGATCTCTCTCTCCATTACACTCAATACAAAAAAAAATTTAAAAACTGTTCATTTAGATTTATTATCTAACGTAAGATTTAACTAAGATGCAATGCAACAATCCTTCACCCGAAAGAAGAGAGTACTCTGCAACAAAGGGGCTCTTCATCAAAAGATTACAAGACAGAAGCCAACTTATCTATCTGTCTATGGTGTTGAGCAAAGATGTCACTGCATCGAGTTCTCAAGGTTGTCACCTTGACACCAATTAGAATTTGTGCAAGCCTGGGCACGACTCAGAAATTCAACATATGTGATGAGCACCAAATATCAAAACACTTGGACACTGAGATGCTGGAAGTGCTTTCAGAACTTGACAAGTTCTTGAACCAAGAACAAAGACTCGACCAAACACAAGAAGAGAGCTTGTGAACGATGGATTGTGGTGTCTGCCTCTTTTATATAATACAGTTGCAACTGCTCCAAAGTTGGAGGTGTGAATTCATGGGGAACCATCAACTTTACCTGGACTTCACATTCTCAAAGCAATTCATTGGTACAAATCTGAGAATCTTCTTCGCTCCAATCCAGAAGTCTTAGGCAGTGGACTAAAAACAGCGCGTAATTGCGGGTCTCAAAACTTCAAACTACTAGAAGGCCAGGGCACATCTGCTTTTCGTACCAAAGACTATTGCGTTGACCATCTTTAGAGGTCCACACGGTGACACGGCCTCACATAAGGACTAGCCAAGAAAACCGTGACAATGAGACAATTTTACATACTTGAAATGAGGAAGTGTATGCTCATTCCACCTAATTTCAACTCTTATCCAAAACCAATTCTCATGCTTTCTTGACTAAAATGTACATGAATAGTGAACGCATGAGTGGTGGAGACCCAGGTACGCAACTCGCATATTATACGCAGGGGGCATCGCATTAAAAACGGCTTAGAGGACGGCTTTTGTAAAAATTATATCAAATTATACGAAAACAAAAGGACAAAAAATTTGGGTGAAGACCAAATTAAATAAAATGAGATGTAGAAAAAATTGGGTTGCATATTGATTAATTTATTAAAAACTCCACAATGTATATAAAATTTGAAACACCTATTTTTTAACCTATGCCTATGCATAATTTTAAAAGATCCTCACGAGTAGTTGCCTCCAATTAAAATTAAAAGTCATTGGCAATGTTTTATTTATAATAAACAAATCTTAAATTTTATTAAAAATCCCAAAAAAATGGGTAGTTTGACCCATGGTACCTGTATTAGAAAAACTCATATAATGAGGTTTTTAATGCAATTTTATGCTTCAAGGAATATTCATTTCCTATATATAATTACATTTTTGGATTCCTTGTTAGAAGGGCTACAAGAGTTTCCTACATGAAAACAAATTATATCACTTGACATTGGACTAAAATGCATTATAAGTGATTATAATCAAGGCCATGTAATACAGGAGTTGCGTACCCGCGGGTAGAGATAGATTTGCACACAAAGAAAGGAAAAGAAAAGCAAAGATGACCTTTAACTTAAGGTTACAACCAATGTGAATTACAGTGTTGCTTCTTGGGGGGTGAACTCGTGATTGGAATTCTAAATGGCATGCATGGGTGAGTATGAAATAAGTCCCCTTGTATACAAGAGAATTTATAGAGAAAAACAATGTATATGTACTAATGACATGTCAGATAAGAGACTCAAGTACACATACCAAGGTTTTCACATTGCTGGGGAATAAAACTACCAAACAACTTGCATTCCTCATCATTCTCTCTACTCCATCTCTGAAAAACGTTCCACAAATTTCAAGCCATTATGTCTAGTTGAATCATCTTATTTTCACCGTTTTCCATTTTTCTATCTTAATAATCAAGTTTGTAGTCATGAATATAGTAGGATACAATGTTATGGTCTTGTGCTTGGATATAATAGTATAATTGCATGATGATCCACATGCATTAAGTAAACAAAAATTGGTACATATATCTAAGGTAGAGGCATCCAGAGTCGACCAAGTCCATTTAACTGCTCACTAGGGTCATGTAATGCCGACATGGATGAGATCTATATTTTTAGGTGAACAGAGCTAAGGTTTATGTGGTGGCGACTTGTGATTGATTACCCTCATAAGAGTTTGCGTTTAGATGAGCAATTATGGGTCAACCTATAGATCGATTGTGTGTTTCCCTAAACTTACTGCTTTGAAATTTGTAGCAATTTCCATATTCTTGGAATAAATTAAAAAAATTCATTCTCCTTAGAATTTGTTTCTCTTTGCAAGAAAAACAATTCCCGCTATTACTCCTCCTAATAGATGCAAACTCTCTTATTTTATTGGTTATAGATGCCTCAACCTTAGTAGCCTACCTATGACTATTCATGTTAACCAACCATTTAATCCAAAAGATATATACTAGATAGACCCATTTCCAATACCCCCCTTTCTTGATACGTAGAGTCCCCTAAAGCCGTGAGGTTCCACACATGTAGCTGCCAGACGTGATCGAAAAAGCTATAAAGTTCCACACACATCGCCGTCACAGTCAACGTGATGGAAAAAGTAATTAAAAGGGCATGGACTTGGGTTCCTTGGAAAGGGCACTGATTGTACTCAACTTTTCGTCTCCCACTTATTGGAAATAAGTCAACCTATGCTATGGATATGAGTCGGAAGAGACTCTTGCCTTTCAAAAATTTACAATAATTACAAAATTTGAAAAATACATTATGATTTTTTTTCTTCTTAAAATGTTGTGATATCAATCTCCAAACATGTGAAAATTCACTCAAGTATCACACTTGTAGTACACTTTTGTGAAATTGCTTAAGTCAACATAAATGGGTCTGTCTACTCTATTTTGCTCTAAGATATGGTTTGTTGCATTGGCCAACTTGAAAGTTGATAAGAACTATTTCCAAGCCTTGTAATATTGATTATGTAGCTTTGGTATAATTTTCCATAGTAAGTCCTAATTAAAAGGTGTGCTAGTATGTTAACCCTTTGGAAGTGTCTAAGAGGCTGATATTGACTTGACCCATAGGTGGACATTATAGTGTCGCATGATCAATTTGAACCCATTTAGACATTGATAATTCATTAGAAATGTACATTACATTGAAATCGAATGAAACTTGACACATAAGCATGTAACATTATTATGTATAACTTGTAGAAGATTCACTCTTAAAGGTCTTCACTAGCATCTTAAGTCATTCTATATGTATATGGTTTTTTTTGGATCTTTTGCATGGGGGGTGCACTAGATTTCCATTCTTGTAGCATGTGGGTGAACCAAAAGGGTACTAAATTATGACTATAGTTTACAAACTATATATCAGCTAGGGTATTTTCATGGGGGGTGCACTGAATGTGGTCCATACATACCCACATGGGTGCACAAAAGGGATATTAATTGTGCCTAGAGGTTACAAAGTACACATAAGGTACGCCGGGTATTATTTAAG
Source organism: Polytrichum formosum (assembly GCA_964035585.1). Lineage (NCBI taxonomy): Eukaryota > Viridiplantae > Streptophyta > Polytrichopsida > Polytrichales > Polytrichaceae > Polytrichum > Polytrichum formosum. The sequence continues at coordinate 49,470,442 of OZ037940.1, read as the reverse complement.
CTAGCTTTGTAAATATACTAGGCGTATTACTCATATTATCCTAGTTATATTTCTACCTTTAGACCCATAGTCAATTATAATGAAACAGGTAATCTACAAGAGGTCCAAATGAATATTCATCTAATATGTGAGTTGAGTGGTAATCCCACATTGTCCAAGGACATGTTCACCAGAAATAAGCATGGTATGTTGTATGTCAAACCTAAAGTTTGACTTTCTAGAGCTAGGATAATGATTACTTATTGAAATTGAGATGAGATTGTGCCGTATCGTTTGTCTCTCAAGCAATAGTTGAAGGAGTGAAGAAAAGAAGGCTTAAAAAAGAAAGTTGACTAAAACGTTGACCACCAAGATTTGGTGTGTGGGAAGGGTGTATATGATGCATTGCATAATCTGTGGATTGACTATGGACAACCAATTGACCTCTGGGATTGGCTTTCCAATATGAAAATAGGGTCATGTTGGTATCAAAATAAGAATGAGTCAACATGGACCTACAATCTGACAAATCATTTGATGGTAGAGTTAGAAACCATCATTGCATTTGCTACAACGACTTATGTTGTAGAAACTAATTTGAATGACTTACATCCAATGGATGAATGAGTGTTCATTGATAAATAAATATGTCTTGCTAAGAGTATTTTAGCAATATTTTCTACATAATCTTTTTGGCGTATACATATGATTGGGGTCTATATGATTTATTTATTTCTCACTTGTATATGTATTTGAGGGGATTTCCTAGCTACATATTGTACGTTTATCATTTTAAGAGGGGGGAAATCTTGCATATTAGGGGTATTAATTTCAGGGTCATGCACACAAGTGGTTCTTGGCACGGGGGGTGCATCTACACTTGATTTATGTATACACATGCGAGAACCCCCTATTTAATGGGGGGTACCTTCCTTCGTTGAATATTTTCTACCCTATAAGTAGCTAAATTTCTATTGAATGGTATTTTCTAACACCCTATCATTATATATAAATTTGGAGTTGTATAATTATAATCACCTTATTTTATTTAAAATAAAAAAAATCATATGAACAAATTACACATACATTACGCATATAATATCACTACAAGGAAAACACGAAAAAATGACTGGGGTTATGACTAATATAGATAATTGTTGAGTAACAAGTCAAGATTGTAGCAACAAGTGAAGCAAACTGGGACAAGCCAAAGGAGTGACAGAAAATGCTTGAAGAAGATGCAGGTACGAGGAACGGGGATGCTAGTATGTGAGCCTGCGAGCGCGAGCCTGTGAGCCTGTGAGCCTGCGAGCCTTCAATATTTTTTCCTGGTTATGGTTTGTAAATCCATTGGGGGCCTATGACCGTGGAATTACATGTAAGGGTCTATAGTCCAAATGAACAACAGAAAATGTTTCTATGCCAATTTTGCATCAAAAAATGAACTAATATACGTTCAAATGTTGAGATAATAATAATGTAATTGGATATAATGTGTAAGCAAACTCATGTTGAAAATAGGTGTAGCATGTTAGGATGTTTCACTACAATACAGATCAATGTAAAATTTGAATACATCATAATACCATCATAAGGGTGACATTTACGAAGTCCAAAACACAAAGAACAACAAAAGTGGGTTATAGACATAAATTGGGTTGTAAACATAAAGGCTGGATATAAATTGGGTTAGAGGCAAAGTCTGCAAGCATTGCAGGCACTAAAATATGAATAATGCCTTAGAATGATTGAGCGATGCGATTGAATGCCTTTGAAATACCTTTGCACCCTTGAGGGCGGGTTGAATGCAATCTCGAAAGGCAATATCAAAAGTGGGAGGTGTTTTAAGAGGACAATCCAAATACCACCCACATTTTTCAAAATGCATAGGATCCCAAGATTTCATGATTCCTTCTGTGAACATGCACTCTTCACTTTCTATGTCAAAATAGTTAGCAAAAAAAGTGGGAGATTTGGAAATGGCTTTAGCAGGAAATAAGACATATTTGAAGTACCTATAAAACACCCTTCGCATGGTTGGTTTGACGTTGAGTTGCTTGTCAATGTTATGATTTTTGTGAACTCCCTTATGTACAACAAATTCACGAAAAAAAAATCCAGTATCCCACAACGATATGTACATTGCCTCCACATAATCAAAAATAATGGACAAAGGGGCCATACCACCTGGAAGATAGTTGATGGACACATTCAAATCAGCCACAGTAGCATCAAAGAGCTTCTCGGTTTCAATAGCCAACTGCCATATACAAAATAAAGATCAATATTTTTCAATAATATTTTTCAATGATTGAAAAAATGAAAGAAATAAGAAGCAAAGAAAAAAAATGAATGAACAAAAAGAATTTTTTTTAAATCACCCAAGCCCACCAAGTAGCTTTATGAAGTCACTTAGGAAACTCTACATCATTGAATTTTGGTTTTAAAAAATTGAGAGCCTCACGAAGAGCAGGTGAGCCGTTTCACCTCTCAAGCCACTTAATCTTCATAGAAGTGTCTATAGCTAAAGTTGCCAACATCCAAAGTTTCATAATGAGACTTCACATGCTCTAAGAACAGAGGAGTATGTTTAGGATCTGCAATGGAAAGTTGTTTCTTCAGTTTCGAGTGGGAAGTCAATCTTACCCTATCACACTAGAAGAAAACTTGTCCATTCCAACCCTCCTTGTGACTAGGCCATCGCGACTCCCACCAAGAAAATGCATAAACAAATCAATTCGGTTGGGAATCAGGGGGCACCTTCCATGGGTACACCACGGGTACCTTCTGGTTGCCTACCAATTGAATTGCTTATGCATTTTCTTGGTGCGAGTCGCGATGGCCTAGGGTTGAAATGGACACATTTTCTTCTAGTGTCAACAACTTTGGAAACCCATTTATCAACTGCACTTAAAGTCCAATGCGCATGATCTGGATACTTCTCATAAAATTTTCTTTGAGCAGCAACAACATCCCCCAACTCTTGCTACACCAAGAAAAAACCATATAAGAATATGAAAAATTACACATAGTAAAAATGAGATGCAATAAAAATATGATAGTAAAAATCCAAATGAACAAGTATGAAGGAAATATACAAGAAGTGAAAAAAATATGCAAGGGAAATTGATATTTCAGAGAAAATAACATGGTATAGAAATCCATTAAGAGCCTCAACTGCCAAAGTGAACCAAGTTCTATGTTTGGATTTTTGTTTGGCATTAGCAGTAGGAAGGTCTTCTTTGGAGAGAAGTTTTTTAAAATATGAAAGTGGTTGCCTAGCAATGCTTTGAATGCAGAAAAGCTTATGAACAAGATTTATAGAAACATGAGATTTTTGGCTCCTCATAACAAAATAAAACAAACAATGATAAGTTATAGAAAATGAACATCCAATAGAAAAATAAACTTAAAAATAAGAAGCCAAATAAAAAAAATAAAAAAAATGAAGGAATTACCAATTGACTTCATGCAAGGCTGCCAACATAGTTGCAATATCTCCCTTGACGTCCAAAATAATACTTTCAACAACATAATGTCAAATAGAATCATGTGTGTGGTCTTGATTAATAATGGACAACCATGTTTGCAAATGGTGGTTGCCGTCCCAGACCATGAACATTTTGCTAGAGAAAAATTTGAGCTCCTCATCATTTTGCAATATTTTCTCAAAGGCAGCAATTGTCCGCACCCAGTTGTCACTCCATGATTCAATTATAATATCAATAACATCTATTGTATTGCCCTCATTGTTCTCCAAGGCCACGTAAAAAACTCCATTGTCTTCCATATAACCACATTCAACAAAATGTGCAGCCAGGTTCATAATATTATTTTTCAAGAAAAGCCTAACAACTGGCAATGGAACCGTTCGACAAAGTAAAATATTGAATTTTGATTTTACCCTTGGTTGATACCTCAACCATTAAAGATGGAAAGAGGTGTTGACAATTTCTATTTTCAAAAATGCATATAATTGCAACTCTAAGTGATTTTCAGAAAGAGGTACAACTTCTATATGGGAAGCACAAAAAGTGCCACCCATATGAAAAGAGAAAAAATATTAATAGGAATGTTTACATACGAAATAAATCACATATGCAAAGTAAAATGAAATGCAAATTAGGGTGGCCATTAATAGCCACCCTTATGGAAGAAGAAAATATTTAAAGTAAGTGTATACATGTGTAAGAAATCACATATACAAAGCAGAATGAAATCTGAAAATAATGGCCGTTAATGACCACCCTTATAAAAGGAGACAAAAATGATGAAAGTGAGTGTTAAGATGTGAAAGATAGTACATCTTCAAAGCACACTGAAATGCAAATAAAGACATCAAAAAGAATGAATATCAATGTTTACATGTAAAAGAAACTATATATGCAAACGAAATAAAAATGTAAAAAAAAGTAACCGTTAACGGCCACTCTTATCGAAAGAATTGCTTTTAAGAAAGTGAGTGTGCACATCTAAAAGAAACTACATATGCAAAACAAAATGAAATGAAAAAATGATAGCCGTTAACGGCCACCCTTAAGAAGAAAAAAAATTGAATAAATGAGTGTGTACATGTGGAAGAAATCACATATGTAAAACAAATTGAAATGAAAAGAAAGTGGCCGTCAACGGCCACCTTTTAGAAGAAAAAAATTGAATAAGTGAGTGTGTACATGTTGACGAATCCACATATGCAAAATAAAGTGAAATGAAAAAAAGGTGGCCGTTAACGGCCATCCGTATGGATGGATTTTTTTCATGAGAATGAGTGTTTATATGTAGAAAATATAAAATATGCAACACAAAGTGAAATGAAAAATGGGTGGCCCTTAACGGCCATCCGTAAGAAAAGAAATTGTTTTAAAGAAATTAAGTGTTTATATGTGGAGCTAACCACATATGTAAAACAAAGTGCCATGAAAAAAGGTAGCCATTGCTAGCCACCCTTTAGGAACACAAATGTTTTGTGAAAGTGATTGTTTATGAGTGGAAGAAACCACATATGTAAAACAAAGTGCCATGAAAAAGAGTAGCCGTTAACGGCCACCCTTGTAGAAGTCAATTTCTTTTATGAAAGTGAGTGTTTATGTGTGGAAGAAACCACATATGTAAAACAAACATACATGAAAAAATGGGAGCCGTTAACGGCCACCCTTTGGAAGACAATTGTTTTCTTCTAAAAGGGAGTATTTCTGTGTGGAAGAAATTCCATATGCAAAACAAACTAACATGAAAAAAGGGTGGCCATTAACGGCCACCCTTTGGAAGACAATTTTTCTCTTGTAGAAATTAGTGTTTATGTGTGGAAGAAACCACATATGTAAAACAAAGTGCCATGAAAAAGAGTAGCCGTTAACGGCCACCCTTGTAGAAGTCAATTTCTTTTATGAAAGTGAGTGTTTATGTGTGGAAGAAACCACATATGTAAAACAAACATACATGAAAAAATGGGAGCCGTTAACGGCCACCCTTTGGAAGACAATTGTTTTCTTCTAAAAGGGAGTATTTCTGTGTGGAAGAAATTCCATATGCAAAACAAACTAACATGAAAAAAGGGTGGCCATTAACGGCCACCCTTTGGAAGACAATTTTTCTCTTGTAGAAATTAGTGTTTATGTGTGGAAGAAACCACATATGTAAAACAAAGTGCCATGAAAAAGAGTAGCCGTTAACGGCCACCCTTGTAGAAGTCAATTTCTTTTATGAAAGTGAGTGTTTATGTGTGGAAGAAACCACATATGTAAAACAAACATACATGAAAAAATGGGAGCCGTTAACGGCCACCCTTTGGAAGACAATTGTTTTCTTCTAAAAGGGAGTATTTCTGTGTGGAAGAAATTCCATATGCAAAACAAACTAACATGAAAAAAGGGTGGCCATTAACGGCCACCCTTTGGAAGACAATTTTTCTCTTGTAGAAATTAGTGTTTATGTGTGGAAGAAACCACATATGTAAAACATACTTACATGAAAAAAAAAAAAGTGGCCGTTAACAACCACCTTTTTGAAAGGAAATTTTTCTTAAGAAGGTGATTGTTGATATATAAAAAAACCACATATTAAAAAAACTGACATGAAAAAAAAAGGTGGCCGTTAACGGCCACCCTTTGGAAGACAACTTTTGTTTTGTAAAAATGAGTGTTTATGTGTGGAAGAAACCACATGTGTAAAACAGACTTACATGACAAAAAGGTGGCCGTTAACGGCCACCATTTTAGAAGGAAAATTTTCTTAACAAAGTGATTGTTGATATATAGAAAAAATCACAAATAAAAAAAACTAACATGAAAAAAAAAGGTGGCCGTTACCGGCCACCCTTTAAAAGACAATTTTTGTTTTGTAAAAATGAGTGTTTATGTGTTGAAGAAATCACATGTGTAAAACAGACTTACATGAGAAAAGGGTGGCCGTTAATGGCCACCCTTTGGAAGACAATTTTTCTCTTGTAGAAATTAGTGTTTATGTGTGGAAGAAACCACATATGTAAAACATACTTACATAAAGAAAAAAAATGTGGCCGTTAACAACCACCATTTTCAAAGGAAATTTTTCTTAAGAAAGTGATTGTTGATATATAAAAAAAACCACATACTAAAAAAAACTGACATGAAAAAAAAAGGTAGCCGTTAACGGCCACCCTTTGGAAGACAACTTTTGTTTTGTAAAAATGAGTGTTTATGTGTGGAAGAAACCACATGTGTAAAACAGACTTACATGAAAAAAGGGTGGCTGTTAACAGCCACTCTTTTAGAAGGAAATTTTTTCTTAAGAAAGTGTTTGTTGATATATACTAGAAAAAATCACAAATAAAAAAAACAAACATGAAAAAAAAAGGTGGCCGTTAACGGCCACCCTTTGGAAGACAACTTTTGTTTTGTAAAAATGAATGTTTATGTGTGGAAGAAACCACATGTGTAAAACAGACTTACATGAAAAAAGGGTGGCCGTTAACAGCCACTCTTTTAGAAGGAAATTTTTCTTAAGAAAGTGTTTGTTGATATATAGAAAAAACCATATATTAAAAAAAATTGCCATGAAAAAAAAAGGTGGCCGTTAACTGCCACCCTTTGGAAGACAACTTTTTTTTTGTAAAAATGAGTGTTTATGTGTGGAAGAAACCACATGTGTAAAACAGACTTACATGAAAAAAGGATGGCCATTAACGGCCACCCTTTTAGAAGGAAATTTTTCTTAAGAAAGTGATTGTTGATATGTAGAAAAAACCACAAATAAAAAAAAACTGACATGAAAAAAAAGGGTGGCCGTTAACGGCCACCTTTTGGAAGACAACTTCTTTTTGTAAAGATGAGTGTTTACGTGTGGAAGAAACCATTTATGAAAAACAAACTTATATGAAAAAAGGGCGGCCGTTAACGGCCACCCTTTTAGAAGGAATTTTTTTTAAGAAAGTGATTGTTAATATATAGGAAAAACCACATATACAAAAAAAACGGACATGGAAAAAAGGATGGCCGTTAACGGCCACCCTTTTGGAAGAAAATTTTCTTAAGAAAGTGAGTGTTTATATGTAGAAATAACCAAATATGTAAAAAAAACTGACATGAAAAAAAGGTGGCCGTTAACGGCCACTCTTTTGGAAAGAAGTTGTCTTAACAAAAGTGAGTGTTTATATGTAGAGAAAACCACATATGCAAAATAAAGTGGAATGAAAAAAGGGTGGTTGTTAGTGGCGACCCATATGGAAGGAATTGTTTTTATGAAAGTGAGTGTTTATATGTACAATAATATCACATATATAGAATAAATTGAAATGAAAAAAATAGTGGCCATTCTCTTGGAAAAAAAGAAAATGATTCATTTGTGTGATTTTATTTCAGAGAAATGATGTTGTTAAATGTAGACTGAAACCTTAGAAGGGGAGGCCATCAACAGTTATCCTAAACCATAACTAAAAAATGGGACTTAAAAAAGGGTGGCCATTAACGGCTACCTTTTGGAAGAAAGAGAAAAAAATGAGATTCACCTTCATCGTTGTAAATTTTTCAAATTTTCATATTTATTTTTCAAATTTTTTTGGTGTATATATTATATCATTTTTATTCATTCCAGGTTTTTTTAAAAAAATTTTACATAATTTCAATTTTATATAAATCGCCAAACTCTGCTAAAATTAATATAATTAACAGCAAGACTTATTGAAGACAAATTTTTTTTAAGAGTGAGTATTTATGTGTGTAATGAACTACATATGTAAGACAAAGTGACATGATAAAAGGGTGGCCGTTAACGGCTACCCTTTTGGAAGAGAGAGAGAAAAAATGATATTCACCTTGATCGTTGTCACGGGGGGTGCAGTGGCAAAAATGTAGAAAACCACGTGCGAGAAAATGTAGGGTGGATTTTATTCAAGACACATAATTTTTACATTTTTTTAGATATACAATAGAGTCCTCTAAATTTGAATTTGGGAATTATATATAATGTATAGTGTGTTTTAAGTTGTGGTATTTGTTATTATTTAGATGTAAAGTAGCATAAATAAAATAAAATTTAGTTTTTAAAAATTTATATGTGCAACATAAAACATATGCCATTAGTGGCATTGGATGAGAAATAGGCAAATTGTATGTGAACATGTGTATGGATTTGTTGAAACGGTCACCTTTGGATGGAAGTACCATCCTTAGGTTTTTGTTTTCTCTCTAGTCGGTTGCTCTGCTTCGGTTTAGGGTTTCTTGCTCACTGTGCTCACTCATGTGCTCGCTCTTGTGCTCGTTGTGCTTGTTCTTGTGCTCATTGTGTTCACTATTGTGCTTGCTCCTGTGCTCATGTGCTTGCTCTTGTTCTTGTCGTTGGAAAATGGTGACCGAAGGACTAATTCCGGCCTTTTTTGGTGGTGCTGGTGAGTCAAACTGTCTCTGGAATTGCTAACACCTGCTCAACACTAATATATATTTTGTGGCCTCTATATGAACACTTAAGACAACTACATCTATGTTCCTTGAAATCCATCCCAAATTGGCATTTGCCATTGCATAGTGCACTACATGGGTAATGTATGTGCAGATTGTTCACACAAAATTTCTACTACTTATAAATAAGATAGGGTGATTATTATTATGTGACTCTGTAATTTATATATAATGATAGGGTGTTAGAAAATACCATCCAGTAGAAATTTAGCTACTTATAGGGTGGAAAATATTCAACGAAGGAAGGTAAATACCCCCCCATTAAATAGGGGGTTCTCGCACGTGTATACATAAAGCAAGTGTAGGTGCACCCCCCGTGATCGTTGTGAATTTTTCAAATTTTCATATTTATTTTTCAAATTTTTTTGGTGTATATATTATATCATTTGTATTCATTCCAAGTTTTTTCAAAATTTTTGTACATAATTTCAATTTTATATAAATCTCCAAACTCTGCTAAAATTAATATATTTAACAGCAAGACTTTTTGAAGACAATTTTTTTGTAAGAGTGAGTGTTTATGTGTGTAATGAACTACATATGTAAGACAAAGTGACATGATAAAAGGGTGGCCGTTAACGGCTACCCTTTTGGAAGAGAGAGAAAAAAAATGAAATTCACCTTCATCGTTGTAAATTTTTCAAATTTTTATATTTATTTTTCAAATTTTTTTGGTGTATATATTATATCATTTGTATTCACTCCAAGTTTTTTCAAAATTTTTGTATATAATTTCAATTTTATATAAATCGCCAAACTCTGCTAAAGTTAATATAGTTAACAGCAAGACTTTTTGAAGACAAATTTTTTTGTAAGAGTGAGTATTTATGTGTGTAATGAACTACATATGTAAGACAAAATGACATGATAAAAGGGTGGCCGTTAACGGCTACCCTTTTAGAAGAGAGAGAAAAAATGAAATTCACCTTGATCGTTGTAAATTTTTCAAATTTTCATATTTATTTTTCAAATTTTTTTGGTGTATAGATTATATTATTTATATTCACTCGTAGTTTTTTCAAAATTTTTGTACATAATTTCAATTTTATATAAATCGCCAAACTCTGCTAAAATTAATATAGTTAACAGCAAGACTTTTTGAAGACAAATTTTTTTGTAAGAGTGAGTATTTATGTGTGTAATGAACTACATATGTAAGACAAAGTGACATGATAAAAGGGTGGCCGTTAACGGCTACCCTTTTGGAAGAGAAAGAGAAAAAATGAAATTCACCTTCATCGTTGTAAATTTTTCAAATTTTCATATTTATTTTTCAAATTTTTTTGGTGTATATATTATATCATTTGTATTCACTCCAAGTTTTTTCAAAATTTTTTTATATAATTTCAATTTTATATAAATCCCCAAACTCTGCTAAAATTAATATAGTTAACAACAAGACTTATTGAAGACAATTTTTTTGTAAGAGTGAGTATTTATGTGTGTAATGAACTACATATGGAAGACAAAGTGACATGATAAAAGGGTGGCCGTTAACGGCTACCCTTTTGGAAGAGAGAGAAAAAAAATGAAATTCACCTTGATCGTTGTAAATTTTTCAAATTTTCATATTTATTTTTCAAATTTTTTTGGTATATAGATTATATCATTTGTATTCACTCCAAGTTTTTTCAAATTTTTTTTACATAATTTCAATTTTACAGAAATCGCCAAACTCTACTAAAATTAATATGTTTAGATTTCCTCTAAAAATCTTCAACTTTTGAAGATTTTTGGTCACATTCTAAGATGCTGTGATTGTGTTTTGGCTCTAAAATATACAAAATGTTATTATTTTTTTCCGTGCTATATACTGTTGGAATCGTATTTTTGATGTGCACAATACGATGTATATCATATATCTTCAAATTTATTTTTATTTCTGGGTTATTCTCCTACTATTTCGTTCGTACTTCCTGCCTCCATTTCCGGCTGAGATGGTTGTTCCTCCTCTTTATATTGTGTCGTTTCTCTCCGTCGATGTCTTTGTTATCATCTTCCTCCTCTTCTCATTGCATCTATAGAGAATATGTGGTTGAGCTTCACATATACTGGTTTCATGTTCGAAGACATCTTTCTTTATGGCTTCACATCCTATAATATCTTCGTACGTCAAATTTCTTATTGTACTTGATAGGTCCATTTCTATCATTCGATGAACATGTCTATTTATTCTAGCCCTTGACAATTGTTTTGTATTTGAAAAAAAAAACTACTTCTCTTCCTATTTTTTCTCCTACACTCCACTGGAGTGACCACTGCCAACAATCGACAAATAACGTTCTCTTACATCTAAACACATTTAGCTTCCCTCTTCATTACATCATCCACTCTCAACAATATGCATTTCTCTATATTGTTTCATTTTCATTTGTGAAGTTTTATATTACATGATGGTCTTTATTACTAGCCCATCTCATTGCATGACTAATAGTTGTAAAAGTATAGCCATTAACAGATACACTTAGTTTATTTAATATTCTTAAGTTATATGCATGTATACATGCACATATTGGATCAACGTGCATCATAAATTGTTAGTGTCAATTGTAATAGTGTCAGTTCTAATATTGCCAATTGTAATAGTGCAAGTTCTAATAGTGCAAGTTCTAATAGTGTCAGTTTTAATATTTCCAATTGTAATAATACCAGTTGTGATAGTGTCAGTTTTAATATTGCTAGTTGCTAGTTTTAATAGTACCCGTTCTAATAGTATCATTTGTAATATTGTCATTTGTAATGGTGCCAGTTGTAATATTGTCATTTGTAATACTATGTGTTGAAATAATACTACTTATAATAGTTGTCAATGCCAATTGTAAATCTTGCCTAAATTAATAACTTCCATAATACACGAACTATGTCACACCCCTCGTTTGGCCCACTACTTGCAAATGAAAGGTTATGTACTGTGTTGATTACAACCATTATATTTTGTTAATATCTCTTCACGCTGCATAACTTTTATTTTCAAATGATATACAATATTTTCTTCTATACCCAAATATTGTATAATATTTAATATCATACAATTTACTTTTGTTTGGTTCAACCCTTCTAATTTCTCATTCTTTATATTCACAATCTTTCCATTCACCAATACTATTATTTACTTCTCCTCATGTCTTTGTGTTCTTGTGGCTTGTCGGTAGTTTTTTGTTATCTCTTTTAAACCTTTCCCTATGGTTACTATTGTTGCAATAGGTCATGAGGTCCCATTCGTTTTACCATTGGATGCCAAAGGCTTTGTATATGTGCATGCCCATGTCTTTCATGTCCATTTTGGATTCTCCCCTCCTTCTATTGTCGTAGAGTAAGAAGTATCAGGTGACTCTGGTACTCTCAAAGAATCTATCTTCCAATCAAGATACAATGATTATGAAGGCTTCTACTAGCTTTTTCATGCATGACGCTATAGAGTTTATGGTATCTCCTCAAAGCTCTTTGCAACTTCAATCGAAATACTAACTCTCATTTCTCGTACGTCTAGTGTTAAATACCCATTGTTATGTCCAGTACGAGTGAAATCTTCATCAAATGCCTGTTCAGATAATACTATCCTCATCAATCTCCAAGGAATTAAACGTGAGTCCCAAGAACCTCTAATAGAGTTACCATCCAATGATTTTGAAGGTATCCAAACTGTGGTGGAAACAAATTGTGATACATCGGAATGATACATAGCAAGAATCCTACACAAATCAAAAAAACGATGTCACGCCATTTAAAAACACACACAAGCCAAATGCAAGTTGTTGGTTGTTAGGCATGGGAAACCCACTGATGCCTCTACTTACAAAGGGCAGAAGCGTAAATATAAGGACACAACAATTGAAATTGTGGAGTTTTGGTTTTATCTAGACCAAATTGCGCGTTGTGTTATGGGACCCAAGCGTTCCCATGTTCTTATACGACCCGAAATCCTTGAAGTTTGGTATGTTTTTACTAGTACCAATCTTACTTGTACTGAAGTCATCGAGCTTGAAGAAGTTGGGTTTTGCCTACAATCCAGTGTGCCCAATTTCCCTCGACAACTTCTCTCTTTGTCTAGGGTATTTCAGCATGTTTTGTGGACTCATCCTCGACCAACACATGTTGAAAAAATCCCTTCTCTTTGGAATGGCAAACAAGTTTGTCAAAGTTGTAAGGCACCCACCAAAAATCATCGCAATCAGTGGGAGAGTGCAAGGAATGTAATTGGAATTATTACCGGGGGGAACCTCCTTCCTTACCATGGACTTGGTGCTATTATCATGCTTTTGTTCAAGACTGTTTCTAACGAGAAAGTTTATAACATCACCCTTTGTAATTTTCCACCTTGTACTTGTTCCCATTATGGAAGCATGAACAACACATCCATTGGAAAGCGTGGCATGTACATAAACTACAAACATTTCTATTACATCTTCTGTTATTTATGCAAATTGGATTACAAGAAAAACACGTTCATCCACACTCCTATCCTCAGTTGGGATGAAGTTAAGCAAGTTCTTGTTGTTGCCGGAATCATCAAGACGTGTGAGTGAGTAAGATAGTTGATAGATATTAGACTGCTATCAAGTACATATATCATACCGATATATTATATTCAAATACCTAAATTCCAATAGCCAAATATTATATTTATAGTCCAATATGTATCCCTTGCTATAATATAATTATATTTTTATTATGTATACGATGTTCCACATCCTATGGTGTTTTCACAACGCTCCCTCTCATCCTCAAAAATGGCCTTAAATTATTTGTACTATGACTTGGTCAGCCCACTTTGGGATGGCCTCCCTGAACATGATATAAATTTTAAAACATGCAATAGTATCACCTTGCGAGGTTTATTTGATCTAAAATCCACGGTCATGGGTCATGTGGTAACATGTATTTTAAATAAATATAATATTTTTAATTGAAAAACATCAATTTTTTGATTTTTTAACCAATTTTTTTTAGAAATTACATCATTTTGAAATTTTTGAGGTTGTGGGCTCACACAATCCCTGCTCACCACTCTTAGGCTCACACAATCCCTGCTCACCGCTCTTAGGCTCACGCTCGCATGCTCACATCCTAGCGTCGTTGGTACGAGGAAGAGCGGCAGCGGCTGAGAAGGAAGAAGAACGGCTTCGGGACTCGGAGAGCTCTCGGCCACGGTGTTAGGGTTTCGACCACGGCTATAGGGCCCCTTTCCATGGAATTATGAGGACGACGCACGGCTTTAGGCGCCACTACCATGGCCATAGGGTAACCAGCGTAAAAGGACTAGGAAATCTTAGAATTTTACTTAAGGACCATTATGTAGTATGTAAGGACTTATTATGAGGAATTTAAGAGGGTATTTAGGATTATGTCTTGCATTCAATTAGCAGAATGTATCAATGGAAATCATTCTAAATTGAGATCAACCAATGTATACTTGATTGTCAAGGAATGATTTTACAAAATCTTATTATGTAGCTCACACTAAGATATACTAGGTATCTTAAGAATACATACATATGGCAACCAAAACGGTTATAACCGTTTATGATAGATATCATCTACATACGTCGGAGATAGGTAGTTATCTAGAGAAGTGGAGATAACAACCACTCCAAAGTTAGATTTTGAGTTAGGAAGAAAAGACTATATAAAGGGAGCACTTTTAGGAGACTACACCTCATTTCATCGTAACGAAGTTATCTTAAATTTGAGCGTAAAAAACACTTAGTTTATTTTGTACCTCTCCTCCCGGAGCACTATTGCAATATATTTTTTCCACAAATGCGTGTGATTTCTCTCTCTCAACAATTGGACTTACAAGTTGTTAAGTGGTACTTGTGACTTAAGTGATTGAACAACCGAGAGGAGAGTAGATTCTTTTGAGCAAGAACTCAAAAGAATAGTGTGAGGTTGAGGGACAAAGACTCAAGGAGACTTGAAGAAGTAATAGAACTTTGAGAGATGTTGAGATTAAACCTCAATGCTTGAAGGACAAATTGAGTGACCGAAGAGCAAGCTATCTCTTAAATATGAAATTATGTTCAAGTGAGTAATTAAGTGAGAGTTGAGTAACTCCTCAAAAAGGAGTGAGAAGATTAAGCACGTTATATTTCTTAAAAGCGGAACTTATCATTATACGATTGATTAATATCTATATGTATGAGATTTTGACTTGGTGATTGAAACTTTGATAAACTACTTACAACGATTGTTATTCAAATTGGAACTTCTTTCTTAAAGATTCTTTGTAAGTTGTTGGATGTCATTACAAGTTGAAAGATTAACCCATTTGAGAATATTTCTCTCTCTTGAGCAAACACTCAAGAAAGTAATGTAAGAGTGATGTCAAGCATTCAAGGATTTTGAAGTGTTAATGGAATTTTTCTCGTCATCAAGAAACACTTTGCATTAAAAGTATATCATTACAAATAAAGGACTATATATGGTGTTTTGCTATATGTTATGATATTATGTGACTAAGTATAAGTGAGATTGACATATATTATTATAAGTATACTTGATACAATTAATATCATCATATTATATTATAAGTAGTAACACTTGAGCTAAAAGAAGAAAGACTCAAGAACATGCAATCTTCTTCATCACTATTATAAGTTATAAAAGCAACATAATTGTAATGATATTAAAAGAGTCTTAATGAATGTGATTGAAGTTATTGAACTACGGATCTTATAACTACAAGATTTAACTCTTTTCGGGAACTTATACAAATTGATGAAGAATCTTATTGTTATCAAATATTATTGATATTTTCATTTATATATATATATATATATATATATGAGATATGTTTTGAATAATATGGATGGAACTTTAGAATATTGATACACCTCTTGAACCCTCTCTACCTTAGTTGTTCTCACGATCAATGAGCCTTATATTGAAAGTGAAAGTAATTGCGGATGAGATCGTTTAACTCCAATTAATTATATTCAAATCATAAGGAGAAGAGGGGTTACTAATTTTAAGACCGAGCATGTTAATAAGGCACGGTAGTTCTCAAGCGAATATAAATTTAACATGATGCCGCACCGTGAGTTCTCTTAGCTAGTTTGCGAAGGAACGACCCGCGGCGCGCATCAATAATAAAGTGCACTGATGACTAACATCATTTTTAGTCCTCAACCTAGTCATGTCAGGCTAGTCACTCCAAACAAAATGACTATGATCATATCGGACAACTTTTGTTTGCCATGGCGTGTTCCCCATGGGGTTTTGGGACCTCGTTTTGGGACCCTTCGTCGTTTCTCACTATATTTAGTCATAAATATGTGACTATATTTAGTCATGTGTAGTCTTGTCCCTTGATTGGAATTAGTCATTACTATGCGACTAGAATTAGTCATGTTCTGTATTTACATGACTACATGGTCTTCACTACGAGTGGTCATATGTCAAGTACATTCATCCAATAACGATTACTATTAGTCATATTGTGACTAAAAATAGTCATATGATACATGATTTGTTACTAAAATGATTCATATTTGGCGCTTTGCATTCTGAGAGGCTAGTCATTATTTTCGATCTAGTAGTAAGCGTTTCAATTTTGATGTCTATATGTAGTCATTCGATATGACTATAACTAAGGTAGAGGGTGCTTAAACCAACACTTTAAGCTATTGCACATACATATGGCTACATGGTTGATATAAATATATATATATATATATTCATATTAGCCTTTGCTCTAAACATAGGTATAAAGAAAGAAAAAATATTTTTAGCCTCAATTAGATATTTGATGAATATTCAAAGTCAAAACCACTAGCTTCCTCAAACAAATATATAGGCCCTGTGTATGACGACCTTGAATATGATGAGGACCCCCACCTTTATTGTCTAGAATCAACACAACATAGTTGGGTACTAGACCCGAGCTAGATCAAAGACCAACTAGTAACAGTGCACAAAGCCACATGGCCACCTCCATGATCCCATCTAGTTCGCTTGCAAAACCATCACCTTACATCCTAGGTACCAACCCCCTTTGTGTTTTGTGGGCCTACCTCCGTGACTTTGTGAATATAATGGCTATACCCCCAACCCCCTACAATGTATAAAATGGCTAGAATAGGCATTGACAAGCCACCCTAAACCCACCTTGAACCAACCCGAGATAGAGTGGAGCCCGTTACCTACCCTACATGGAGGTAGTGAAGGTTGCTATGAGGTGGCGCCACTAATGGCACCTAAAAGCGTCACTCCATGGGCCCATACACTCCTACACCATGGGGAACGCTTCAAGGTAGTAGGGTGTTGGTGATTGGGAGGCGTTTATAGGTATTGGTTTTGGATGGGGTGTTGGTTTTAGCACCCTCTACCTTAGTACCATTTTCAAAAAACATCGTAGGTTACATTCATGTCGATGCACTATTCCTATAAACAAGATGACTAAGCATTGTCATCATTTTCAAACATTTTACTCCATGACATGACTAAATATAGTCATCATATTTAAACATCTTACAACAAAATATGACTAGGAATAGTCAGCATATTCAAACAGTGGACTACAAGAGATGAATACGTATAGTCAATTTTCATGACTAGATGTAGTCTTCAGATATGACTATGAATAGTACCATTTTCTAATAACTTCGCATGTTACATTTATGACGGTTACAGTATTTGTGTAAACAAGTGGACTGGGTATAGTCCAGGCCTCATAAAATTAGGCGTTCGCATAAATTAAATAAATTAGCTTAATTTATGCGCGCCGTGCATCCGAGGCGCATAAAATAACCATTTTTCAAGAAATGACTGGAAAATGCTAGGAATTGGACAACTGGAGTGTGTTTCGTATGGCGTTGTGTGTGGCATGTTTTATTGTGTTGACACGGTCCCATCTATATGGCGGGATAGAAGGTTGTGATCAATGTAGACGACCAACCCTAAACCCTAAATTGCACGTCGGACTACACAACTTCTGGGCATCTTTGAATTTTTTTTTCTTAATTTATGCGCGCCGCTCAAATTATTTTATGCGTTTTAGGAGTCTATTTATAGAACGCATAATTTTATGAGGCCTGGTATAGTCATCAATTTTAGTCATTTCACTTGAATTTCTGAATAAGTATAGTTATTATCTGCAAACATTTCACTCCATGATATGACTGCATATGGACACTGCATTCAAACAACTTGCAACAAAATATGACTACGCATAGTCATTGTAATACCATTTTTCTGGCCATAGCCTGGTAGTAGGAAAGAAAAACTTTTTTTTGTGATAAAGTAACTAAAATAGTAGATGAAAGTTAGTTTAGGATGAAATCATAAGGCTATAGCCCGAGGAAAGTAGTTTTAGGAGTTGCAACCGCCGGGAGCTCCGAGCTTGATAAGCGGGCTATCGCCAAGGAGAAGACACTTCTCATTATATCTACTAAGGCCATAGCTGTGGAGAGTTAGGCTATAGGCAAGAGAGTTAGAATCGAATGTATTAGCTTTTAAGTAGGATTAGAGTTGGAGCATCACCGCCTGTGATAGGGGGATGCAGACAAACACGTTGAATCAAAATTGATTGAGTAAATATAATTATGTTATGGATATGAGTCTGGCAATAGTCTGTGACCGAAGTGCATGGTCGAGCGAGTGCATATCAGGAAGATGTATGAATCCAGTGAGTGGAGAGAATGTAAAGCGAGTGAAGTAAATGAGTCAAGTGTGAGAGGTTGTTGAATAAGTGCTGGTGTTACCGTAATTCAATGATCAAAGTATATCGAGATTAAAAGAAATAGTTTGAAGAAGGCACTGCCGTAGTTCTAAGAGCCGGAACGAAATCAAGAAACAATAAAGAAGGCTATAGCCATGGTCGGGGAAAATCTAAGAGTAACTACTAATTGGAGAGAAACATAATCATAATGTGAAGCATAATCAAGAGAGAAACTCTTAAAAGGAGAGAGACTGATTATAGCCTAAGTAGAAATCATTGCAAGGGCCATAGTCTGTAGCACGGATAGGATGCCATGAGCATTGTTGTGAGAAATTGAAGAAGAGTTTGTAAGAGCCGTGGACTATTGCCTAAGAGTAAAATAAGATATGGGCCATAGCCAAGAGTGTCAGAACGTTGCCAAGAATGTCATAATATGGCCAATACTGCAAAGATAGGAGAATCAATACAAAGATGGATGACCCACAGAGACGGCTAAGTCACACGAACGCACAGCAGAGAGAGAATTTCTACGGAGAGCCGAGATATAGAAACAGAGAGCCGAACGCCAAGATATAGAAACAGAGAGCCGAACGCCGAGAGTTTGGTGCAGCCATGGCCGAGTGTCGAGAGCACGCCCTACCAGATTATAGCCTGTGAGAGAGGAAATTGATAGAGGCGAAGTAGAAACTGCCAGAAGAAGTGAAACATGGAGATGTCCTAAGTAACCACCCAAACTGAAGTGATGAGTGGATAGGGACACCTGATTAAGTAGCTCATTCTAAAATGATGATAAAAGAGGTTAGAGCTATCATTATTAGGAAAGATAAGAAGTTTAGAGGGAGTGACGAGATATGATGGAGATGATGTTGAATCGGCAAGTAATCTAATCCACAAAGAGCGTGTTTTGCTATGATTAGGAATAAGAAAGATATGGTTTGATGTGAGAGGAATTAGGCTAGCCGCCGAAGTAGATTGTATGAGAATCTAATGGCTATAGCCTATAAGTTATGTGATTATGTAAGAATGTTGCAGGAATCGAAGCAAGCCTTTGTGTGTTATGTGACAATGAAGATCATGAGATAAGTAAATTTCAATTATAATTAATAAATGATAAATGAGACAAAGTGTGAGCCCAAATTGATGCCCACATGTGTTGTTAACAATTGTACAACATTACAAGTAGTGTTTTGTTGATTTATGATTATTCACAAAAATATAAAAAGAGTGAAGCTTGAAGAAAGCTAAGTTTGAAGCATTAGGCTTGTGTGGAGTGGACTTAAGTAGTATGAGGACATACCTTGGTAAAGTGTGGTAGGTAGAAAGCCAAGGTTAGTTAAATGTTTGAATTAGGATCTTTGTTGATCATTTGAGGGAGGAAGGCTTAGGAGATAAGATGAGAGCCTACAAAGTAGGAGGAGATTTCGAAGGCTTATCGAGAGCCTTGCATGGGGAGGTCACTGGCGAAAAATCGTAGAACAACGTGCGATAAAAAATAGGGTCTAATATATTCATTGTAGGTAAATTTTGCAAAAAATGTACATATAATATAGGGGGGTTTAAAATAGTGAAACATGTTTACATGTAAAATACCATCACATATAATGGCCTCTTTTATCTAGTCGGTACATGTAAAATAGCGTGGAAACAATTACTAGGGGTAGCAGGTCTAGGGTAGGGTCTATGCTAGTGGATGAAAAGAGGTAATTTTCTATTGAAAATGCTTGGATGGATGACTTTGCAAGCTGGCTTGCTTGAACGTTACTGAACCAACGGTTCCAACGTGGAGTTAATGGTCTCTACCCACCTGTCGGGAAGGAAAAAAATGTAGTATAAGTAAAATAGAGTGTTTTAAAACGATTCCTCCAAAAATTTATAATTACTGATATGGTGTATTAAAATACAAGAATTTACCTTTATTTTGAAAAATACCATACCTTATAATCTTTTCTGCAAGGTAAATAGCCCCCCGATAAATAGGTCCTGAGCGCACGTGTATGCATTAACTAAAGAGGGAGTGACCTCCCCGTGGAGCCTTGTGGATGGGATGAGTCCCTACTTAGAAGGAGAAGGTTAAGGGGTTGTGATTGGAGGCTCTAATCCTCTCACCCTATCCTTACCTCATGCCCTCTCTCCCTCTCAACTCACTATATAATTCCTCATTCTTCCCTCACTCATCCTCTCTTTCCTTCATGCTCCTTAAGCACCCCACGGGTTATAAGTGTGGGTGTGTGGGAAGCAAGATAGGAGCACATGTGTGTGCTTAGTTCTTAGGAGAAGAGCCAAGGCTATTTAGCCTTGAAGAGGGATTGACCTCTTGTTAGAAGTAGATTGGGTTTAAGGAATTTGGAGTTTGATTGTAAACTTCAACTTGTTGCATTGAGATTCATATTGAAGTGAGAGAGTTCAAACTTGTTTAAACTTGTGGCATTTAGAGTGACTAGATTGTACTAGGTGCATTACTTGTAGTGTTTTATTAGTTATGAACTTGAGCAGAACTTTATAGTGAGAGATTTGTCAATTATGGATGATCAGAGTGTTCAATGGGTATGAAAATTTGAGGGATTGTTTATTATAAAGTATGGGAGTTGTGGTAAAAATTTGAGAGCTTCAGTCATTGGGATGAAAGAGTTATTAAAAGTTGAAGGGGAGGGTGTCTAGGAACAAAGCAGCAAGGTTTGAAAATATGTATCTCTTAGAGGGTTATAGATATGGATACCAAAATTTGACACTACCTTTTGAACTTATATATCTATCTTGTGTCAAAATTTTAGATTGATTGGACGTAGGAGTTGGGAGTTATTAGAGTTTTAATGACCGGATGCTTTATCACAACATTCATACTAAGTAGTTAGAGTTAGAATTTCATGCATAACTTTTGCATATGAACTCTGTTTGTGCCAAAATTTGGTGTGGAGATTTTTGATAAGGTATTTAACAAGTGTACCAAATTTCACTTGAAGAACATAAGTTGGGTGGGAGTTATACTATTCTGAAGTTTAGTAGGAAGACATTGATAGAAATTTACATCAAGAAGAACTTAGAGAAGAAAGGGCAAGGATAAGTATATAAGTATTTTTTAATACTTGTATTTAAAGCCTATGTGCTCATGGAATCCACAAGCGAAGTATCATGTACCAATATGGAATCAACCACGATGACATGTGATAGCACGAAATCAATAAGCGAGAACTCATGTAGTAGTGTGGAGTCGACGGCAAGGACTCGATTCACAAGAGGGATATCTTTGAATGCATGCGTGGCCAAAGCGGCCGGGTGGACATTAGAAAAGGCTAAGGATATAACCTTGTCCCGACATTAAGGAATGTAAAATTACATAGTGTGGTGTTAATCAAGTTGTGTATATTCCAAGGGTAGATTGGAATTATATATTGGGTTACAAAGAAAGAAGTCTCTACATGTTATTATAAACTTTTCCACTCGGGCTAGGACGAAA
Source organism: Polytrichum formosum (assembly GCA_964035585.1). NCBI lineage: Eukaryota > Viridiplantae > Streptophyta > Polytrichopsida > Polytrichales > Polytrichaceae > Polytrichum > Polytrichum formosum. The sequence continues at coordinate 49,448,418 of OZ037940.1, read as the reverse complement.
TCGAAGGGTGGAGGATTTTTGGTGACACAAAGTGAAGGAACAAATTCTTTGAGCAATATAATTTGAATTATGATTGATGGCATTAAGTGATGATTTAATTAAGGAAGAAGATACTAACCCCAATAGGATGAAAATCCATTGGAAGACTATTGCCAAGATCCAAAAAGACTATTGCCAAAGCTTTTGAGCTTCACGACGGAATTAGAAAGTGTGGAACTAGAGTGATAGGAGTCGTCAGATAGGACAGACTCCAACGACGCTAGCGTGCGAGCTTGGAGCGGCAAGCTTGTGAGCTGCGAGTGTAAAATTTGTGAGCGTGGAGCCTTAAGTTCAAATAATTGTGATTTTATTTCTTAAATGACTATTTTAAGTAAATAGTAGTACCTATGACCGTTGATCCTATTACCGTGGATTTAGAGAATTTTTGTTGTATGGATTGCGAAATATCATTAGCTAATATATTATAACTTAGAGGATTGACCACTATTTTGAAGAAATATATATCAATGATAAAAAATATATATCCCTCTAGAGGCAAATAAATAGTAAATCAATGGTCCAATAAATTTAAAAAAATTACTAATATGGAAAAGTGAAAAAAAACTACACAAATGGAGATAACAATTAAAGGTTTCTCATGTGAAATTTGAAGACAGTTAAAAAAAATACAACCAAAAAAAGAATAGAATGAGTGGAAAAAAAAGAACTAAAAAATGAAAATTTGGATTATACTGGACAAAAATTAGAGACAAAGGAAAAATCATCTAAACTTTAAAAAAAATACGTGCACATTCATATATCCACTCTGTAAATATCATTTAGCGTTCTTGGGCTTAGGCTCTTAGCCATTCATAACTTCATGTTTCAAAACATTTAACACTAAAGATGTCCTCCCATATTTATAAAGGACATAGATCTTTTTCAATCCACACAATTTAAATCACTATGATTGTGCCAAATGTAGTTTCATACAATATGGAGGAAATATAAAACAATATTGCAATGGCTACTTTGGAATTGTAATGATCCCTTCAACCTAATCTTTGCTCCCACTTCTTCCCGGAGAGAGCTTTTCCGTGGTACATATATCAAAGAGAGAGGAAATTGCACTGAGCATTAGATTGTAAGAATAGGAGAACTTGAGCAAGAAAAATTTTTAGCTCACTCTTGCCACGATCCGTATATGAAGACCTGCATACATCGTAGTTCTAGAGATAACTGTTGTGTTGGTGGATGGGAAGTGTGCACCCTTTAATTTCTACCTCCAAACTTGGGAGTGGAGAGAACATGCTTGTGACTCATAGCACATAGCCTGCAAAGGGAAACTTTTGGTGCTTCCTTAGAAGTGCACTAGTTTTGTAGCACACACTAATATTGTTATCGTTGTTGCAAACCACTGACACAAGAATTATGATGCAGTTGTGGATTACTTTCATTTCTCTGTTGGTGAGACTTGCGGTTTGGTTGAAGTCGCATTTCCGTTCAATTTTATGGAACCCCCAACCTGAGGAGATCATGTGTGTGTGTGGACAGGTGGGCGGCTCAACACCGCATCATGGTGAGTACCGGCTTGTCCATGGCACGGTGGTTGTGGATACTTTGGATTCGACATCATGGAGGTCACATGATGCACCGGACTTTGGTCTGGAGCCAATTCTCTCTTCGATCTCCCGGGATGAGATACTGTATTTCCGGGTTTCTTAAAAATCTTCCGACGAAGTTGATAAGCCTAGCTTTAACTTGACGAATGTATGGAAGACCATTATGAAAAGTGTTTCCAAAGATCGGAATTTGTGCATCTAAATTTGCCGACATTCCCAAGCCTCTCAATCCGCAGTCCTCCTCAGCTTGTGGACAAGTTCCGTTGTGGAGGAAGAAATTTCAGTTATGTTCATGGAAGAGTTTGCGAATGCATACGCTCCAACCAAAGGATTGAAGCGGTACATATTAATATTGGTTTCATCAGGGATGGGACACTTGTAGTGAACATGTTGCAAGTGATGCTGGAGAGCCCAAGCTTGCAAGATGTTTCTCTGGCTAGTATTGAAGAGAAACTCGACCGAGCTGCAATCGAAAGCTTAGTATCCGCTCTCCGCACGAATTTGACCCTTACCCGTTTTCGTATTGACAACAAAGGGAAGTATTCTTTTTTTGACACGGAGGGGCTCAAATTGTTCCTTGAACCCTCATGATAGGTGGGGAAGGGTCCTACCAAGGTTTAAAAACTCTGTATCTGGACAGCATAGGAATCGACGATGGTGCAGTTGCAGAATCTTGCAATACCTCTTAATGAGATCTCAAATTGTTCTATCAATACACGAATTTCTGCCGCTTCCGCAATTCATAGTTCGCGCTTGTCTTGTAATTGGGAAAGCAGGATGCATTTGAAGTCCTAGAGGGAGTTTTTGTTGCAAGGGTGAAAACTATGGTGTCGTTCTCATCTTCCATGGTTGGATTGCAGGCCGGCCACACGCTAAGAGAAGGAACAGGGGACGCGTACGCAGCTGATACTCTAGAGCCCGCAAAGGCCAAGTCGTATGAGAAGTTTGGTGAAGCGCGAGCTACCACCTTCGAAACGGCCAAAAATTTGAAGAACAAGGTAGCCGATTCAGTCAGGGATTTCGAAGAGGGAGCATACAACCTTGGACATAAGGGGGCCGAGAAAGTGACTTCTGCAACAGGCTCAGCAAAGGAAACCCCCCGATCGAGCTTGTCCAAAAATCAATGAAAGATCATATGAATCATCTAATCCAATTCCCAACCGGCTGATTTATTGACTGGATTTTAGGATAAGACGTATGTATTTGTGTGTGTTGTGGACGTTACCCTTCTTGATTGGACACCTATATTTGAGTGGTATACGGCAAGTGTTGTAGTTTAGGACAAACACTACAAAGACACGTGTTATGACGAGATTGGACTGGGTGCTTAGAGTACGACTATTGCTCTAAAGAATTCGAGAGTTAACACAAATGAGAAATCTTATGTGGTTGACTAAAGAGAAAAGAGAATCTTTACTTCGACCTCTTATGGCTTTTGCATCTCAGCTCCGATGTGAAATTCAAAATAATGAAACTATGTGTGATTTGCAATTGTTGTTCGAGAGAGAGAAATTTTTGGTTTGTGTTTGTTGTGGACCTTATGTAATCACTCTTCTAAACTGGACACTTATATATGAGTGGTATACGGCAATGCTTTTAGTTCATAAGAACAACACCAAACAAAGACACGTGTTATGGCAACTTGGTGTCTTTTTGAGTGACAAAATAAGTGATCACTTTTGTGCAGTGAGAAGGAGAACTGGATCTGAGAAGGGGAAGGGAGTTTAGATACTGCATCACAGGTTATCCTCATGCTCATCGTCATGCTCATCGGAGTGTGGCTAGAGATAGTAAAGTAAAATTAGACTACCTTGCTCTACGACTGTCCACTTAATCGAGCTTTTGTCAAAATCTTCCACCTCTTTGACTATCACACTGGGTCCATTATCTTTGAGAGCTGATGAGCGTAGCAACTGAGATAGGGCCGAATGACGAGAAGCACGAGGAGCCGAGCAAAGGAGGACCAGCCAGTTCCACCTGTTCGTGCAGGGCGAGGCCGAAGATTGAACCAGGTACGTTTCCAATCTCATGGAATTCATTGATCCTTGGAAATGTGTGCTGGTTGGGATTGGGGTATAGAAGCATAATTCTATGGCAGTGATGTTGATCCGACAGCAAAGTGGAGAGTGGTTGGTTTAGGGTTTAGATAATTACATTTTGGATTCACAATCTAGAGTTTGCGTTGGACGTTGTTGCCCCTCAATTTTCCAGATTTCTTCGTCTCATAGGTGTAGAACGCGGTCTCCCTTTTCATTTCCATTTGGAATATGTGTCTCGGGGTCCACCCGAGACCCCACACCAAACCATCGGATCCGACAGCCGAGTGGAGAGGGCCAGGTTGACCCCAAGAGACTCAATTTTTTTGGATTCACTACGTACTATTCGCATCAAATGTTGCTGTTGATGCTCGGATTGTCCTATTGATGTCCTCATTCTTTTAAGAAATCTTCATGTCGTAGAAGCAAAATCACCTCTCCATTCATTCCAAGTTTGAGTCCTGGGGTATACTTGGCACCGAACTCCAAACCCTCGGATCCGAGAACAGAGCGAAGAGGGACAGGTTGACCCCAAGAAAATGATTATTCTTGGATTCACAATCTACACTTCGCATCAGATGCTGGTGGTGATGTTCGGAACCTTGTCTCGATTTCCCTTATTTTTAAGAATTCTACATGCCATCGATGCAAATTCAAGTCAATTTATTCATTCTTGATTTGAGTCTCATGGTCCACTCGGCACCCCTCACCATACCATCGGATCCGACAGTACAGTGGGAAAGGGCAGCTGGACCCCAAGGTAAGTCTTGAAATTCAATTTGCCTACTTAGATTCAATTTGTAGGTCATGGTGGAGTTTGGAATCTTTCGGCGAAGTTTATGTTTATTGACTTGTCACAAAGTTTGTAATAGGGATTATTGCCCTCTTGTCAGTCAGGAGTTAATTCTCTAGGTATAACTGAGATCCCTAACCATACCGTCGGATCCGACAGCTGAATATGGAGGGGTAGCTGGACCCCATGTGAAGTCAGAAATTTGAATTAACAAACAAGAGTCTCAATTATGGAAATAATGAAGTTCAAAATGTTTTGTTGATTCTTTGTTGATGTGAAAAAAATAATTTAGATGTAGAATTGATGAATTTTGTCAAGTGAATTCAATCTTAGGGTACAACCAAGACCCCTCACCATACCGTCGGATCCGACAGTAGAGTTGGGAGTGGCGGCTGGACCCCAAAGAATTTACAAAATATATATCTCAATCCAAAGTCTGCATAACTTAAGATTTTGAATCTCGGAATCTTCTTGCAATGTCCTTAATCCTCCCAGATTTCAGTTAGTCTACTTCTGTAGGATGCAATTTGGTTGGAATTCTATCTTTTCTAATTCCAATTTCAGGGTCCCTGTGAGCCCAAAAGGGTGCCCACATTTAGTCTTAGACCCTTGAAACGTTAGTTGATGCACTTTGAAGTAGCATGTTACTTCACAAAAATATAAAAAGAGTGAAATGTTAGTCTTAGAAGTACCATGTTGTAAGAGGCTAGGATGTGAGTTGTTATTGTGTTTTTACCTTCGGAAGGATTTGAGTGAATGAGGATAGGTAAGGAGAACTTGGATTGAGTAGTTAGTGAGTAGGCTAGTACAAATGGATGGAGACAACCAAAGTGACTCAAGAGGCAAGTGCATTCGAATTGGGATGAATGGAGGATCACATGGAGCGCACAAGTGGACCACCTCATCATGGCCACTTAATGGGGAAGGTCCAAGGAAGAATGCAAGGTGGAGGATAAGCAAATTCTCAAAGCACCAATCAAATCACGAGTTAAGCATCGTGGTTTGAATTAAGTGGTGAGCAACGATTTGGGAAAGTAAGGGGAGAAAGTTATGGCGGCGGAAAGCGAAGGAGGCTAAGTTTGGGTTGAAGCATCCCAAGTTTGGTAAAGTTTGGTAAAGTGTGGTAGGTAGAAAGCCAAAGCTAGTTAAATGTTCGAATTAGGATCCTTGTTGATCATTTGAGGGAGGAAGGCTTAGAAGATAGGATTGGCGCCTACTAAGTAGGAGGAAATCTCAAGGGCTTATCGTGAGCCTTGAGGGTGCTCACCCCCTCAAGCTTACTATATAATCCCTCATTCTTCCCTCACTCATCCTCTCTTTCCTTTGTGCTCCAAGGCACCCCACGAGTTATAAGTGTGGGTGTGGGAAGCCATATTGGAGCACATGTGTGTGCTTAGTTTTTAGTTTGAGAGCCAAGGCTTGTTAGCCTTGAAGAGGGCTTGACCTCTTGGTAGAATTAGTGTTGACGTGAAGGATTTTAAAGTTAATTCATGATTCCAATTTGTGGTACTTAAAGTTCATGTTTTGAATACACGTGGTTGCAAGTTCCATGTTTAAGAGTTGAGCACTTGAGGTTGTGATGAGTGCAAAAATATACTTGTGTGGATTAGTTAGTCTTAGTGAAGTTAGGAAATTCTCTCTCCCCCTCTCCTCTCTAGGATTTTAAGATTTTAGGATTAGAGAAGAATTGTGTGATTAGAAAGGGGTTGTTAGTAGAATTAGGAAAATTAGGTAGGAAGATTAGTTAAGGGCTTGAATAATTAGTGAGGTAGTTGGGGATTACAACTACAAAGTTGTGGGTTCATGAAGGAGCTGGGTTTATGAAGGAGCTGGGTTTGTTTAGTTAGAAGCTAAGAAGTTGGGTTTATGAAGGAGCTAGGTTTATGTAATTAGAAAGTAAAGAGATGGGTTCATGAAGGAGCTTAGTAGATAGCCTACTTAATTAGCTCATAGACAAGTAGTTAGTTACATTATGCTAGTTAGTGTTATGTGTGGCTTTCACAAGTAAATGTATTTGAGATTGACTATAGAGAATAGTGTTTTTTAACACTTGCATCCTCTCTTTAAAAATAAACCACGTGCACAAATTAATGGAGAATGTGGAGCACTCTCGCGATGGCAAGACAAAGGAAGCAAAGACCAAAGTTAAATCCAAGACCACTTGAAGGGTGAACCTTGCACTATGGACTCATCCAAGTCCAATTCCAATACCGCGGAGGAATGTGAGCCCAAACCCACTACTCGGACTACGGACGCTTAAGGGTGGGGGGTTTGGCCTCACATAATTGGTGCGTATGCCGGGAGCGAAGCGGAAGGTAGTTACAAGACTTGGAGGCGACTAGGAGACTTGGAGGCAACTAGGAAAAATTGGAGACACAAACTTGAGAGAAGGGAAGGAGCACCCGAAACTCGGTAAGTATTCTCTCTTTGGGTTACATTTGAATTCATTGTATTTCAACTATTCCTTGGAATGAATTGCATTGTCAATTACGCAAATTCATTTTTGAGGAAGGAGCGCGGCGAAGGTACGTCCTCAACCTTTTTGGGGATTTGCTAAGAACTTAAAAGGAACCTATAACCGAGTAGCTCATTAAAACATTAGAGGGTAAATTCACCTTAGGACATTGAACTTTGACACTCACCTCGGGGTGAGTCTCAAAGTTTTGGGAGTTGTCATTTCATGCTCTAGATTAAATTAATATTTCACAAAGTTTATGGTGTTGTTACATTGAGTCACGATTGAGGGGAGTGCTAACTCACAGGGGGATGCGATTGCTCAAGGTATGTTTATTTCTTCAAAGTGAACTCATTAACTAATTAAGGAATGCCTTTTGTACTCGTGATTGTTGTTATCCGTTGTAGAGGGTAATTCCCGAATTGTGGATGGTGTGAGAAGTTGAAGGGTGAAGCCTCGACTTTTAACATAATCTACTCGGAAGGTCACCCCCTCACAATCGGTATTGTGGTGAGTGTTAATTTGCGGGAAGGTGCGGAGGTGATGCTCCGACTTAACCAAAAAAATTAACATGAACATGTCTATCCCCTATTGGGATTCTTTCACCTAAGTGGGCTTGCAGGTTCTTTTCCTCACCTCCTAAAAAAATTATAACCACACCAAGACAAGTGAAAATATTAAGAGGGGAATTGCTAGGATTATGTGTGGTCAAGTGAGGGTCGATCGATTCTTATGGAATGCAAGGTAGGACTCGCTCACAAAAACCAAGTTTGATAGTAGGACTAGAGAAATCTACTCGAAAGAGGCGGTCCTCTAAAATCAGTGATAGATTAGAACAAGATAATGTTAGAATAGAGAGTTGTTTGAACGTCGAACCTAGGACTAGGTCAATTCTAGACACCTTAGAACTTGGAGCTCAACTTGAAGAGGAGATCACTCCCTCCAAATTGAGTGGTGAAACTTCTTCGGAAAATTACACACTTAGAGAAGAATTCCCGGTAGAAGTTGATAGGGGATTGTTGAATAGTTCACCGGTCACCATGGCCGAGGAACGGGGGATGGATCCACCACCCATACCCCCAATTCCGCCCATACCTCCTATACCTCCAATAGACCCATTGGTTAGGCCAAGAGGCCTACCAATTGTGGTTCCACAAAATTTAGCGGCGATGGATATGCCATCTCATCTCCCTAAATTTTATGGGACCAAGGATGAGGACCCCTCTCGGCACATGGAACGGTATATCGAACGGTTGGCTAGCTCCCTCATAACCGACCCGGGTTATTGGTTAGTGTGGTTTCCTACCACTCTAGAGGGGGAAGCCTATGAATGGTATCGGGATCATGCCGAGGGACATTTTAGGGGATGGGAACAATTACAAAGGGAGTTTCTTAACGAATTTAGGCCGGAAGTGGGTCAAAGTACCGCATTAAGGGCATTGTCGTCATTGAAGCAAGGAAGGGAGGAAGAAATTTCGGCTTACATTAGGAGGTTTGATTTAGTGTGCACTAGATTTGTGGGTACCATGCTCAACGACGACACGCTAAAGCAATTTTTCATTCAAGGGTTTTTTAAGTCCGGAACTATTAGGGGTGTTCTAGAAAGGAATCCCTTGACCTTGGCGGATGCCAAGCGTGCGGCTAGAGATATTGAAAACTTGGATAAAGATCACGAAAGGCTATGGAGAAGGGAGGATGAATTGATCCCACAATTCATCCCCATACGCCCTAGGGTGGTAGCGGTAGAACCCGCTAAGTATGAGAACCAAATTCCATATGCCATTGTGGACACCGGTCCCCGACCTTTAGCGGTTAGGGAACCGGCACCTCTTTTGGCACTACCGGCCCCTAGAACGGATCCACACTTGGAGGAGGTTGAGAGAAGACTAGGTGCTAGCCAACTAGGATTCCAAGAGGCTATGATAAAACAAATGCAAAGCCTCACGGATCAAATGTCATTAATGATCCGGAGTCAACAACCGGGGCCTCCACCCCCGGTTGAGTCGGGTAGGCATTCTTCCGGATTATGGTGTGTCCAATGTGGCCAACCGGGCCACACGCGTCAATTTTGTAGAAGTGGACAAAACCGTGACCAAAGAGGAAACGGTAACCCACCTCAACAAAATCAACGAGGTCAAGCGCCACCTCACTATGGAAATGGAAGCAATAGAGGACCACAACCTAGAGGGCAAGGTGGCCAAAATTTAGAGAAGAAGGAATTTCATCCCTTTTGTGGAAGGTGGCACGCTCAAGGACAATGTTGGTCCGAAGGTCAAGAGTTTAATTGTAGCAATTGTGGAGGAAGTCATCCCTCGGATACGTGTCGCCAACCGGACAAAATAATTAATGTCCCTTACCCGGTGGCTAATCCACAACAACAAGCAAGGGATAATATGCGAGGTGCTAGGCCACAAGGAGTACCGGCCAATGAACTTAGGCCACCTAACTTATACTATGACCATAGTAATGCTAGGCAAACTTTTCATCCACCGGCGGGCTTGCAAACTACAACCGGTTACATTCCAATACAAAATAGACAAGGAGTTCCACCTAATGGTAGTAACGGGAGACAAGCGCCTCCAACGGATCCGGGACCATCTAACTCCCAAGATGTTAGGTTCATGGATGGAGTGTTGGAGGCCACATGTGATGACATGCTTCCTCTCCCAACGAGAATTGGAGAGGAGCAAAGTCAATGGCCTCCTCACACCAATGCTATTACATATGAGTTAGTGAAGGGTAAGGGTGTGATTGAAGAAGCACCTGCACTAGCGGTAACTACTAGGGCTAGGAGAGGGGATGCCCCGTTGGAGGTAGGAATAGGAGAGCAAGGAAATTACTCTTCGGATGAAGAGATTAATCTCTCCGAGTTGGATAGGGTAGCTAGAAGAGCTACTAAGGATGTGGAGAGGGAAAATATAATTTTACAAGATAGGGAGAGGACTAATGCGGTACATGACTTGGATAATAGCGATGTGGGTGAATGGGAAGGACCGGGGGTTCCCGTAGACGAATTCGACGTAGTGGGTAATTCTAAGGTGGAAAGATCTACCGGGTACGACTTGTGGGCGGACCTTAGTACACTCAAGGCGGATATTACTTTCGGCCAACTATTGGAAATTTCACCCACGGCAAGGAAAACATTAAAGGAGGGAATGCCGGTACACAAGAGGATGAGGAAGGTGAAAGCTAAAATAGCCGCTAGGATCCAATCACAAGGTGGAAGAGACGTGAAAGCTATAGAAATAGAAGTTGTTATGGTAGATAAGGTGGTTCCTAATGTGCTAGTCGACGGAGGGAGTAGTCTAAATATACTACCGGAGGATACTATGAAAAAATTGGGACTTGGACTCACGGGGCCTTCACCTTTGGTCATAAATATGGCAAATCAAAGTTCGACTACGCCTTTGGGGATGATCAAGGATTGTAGAATGACTACGGGAGGTGAGGAGTACTTGGTCACCTTCCATGTCATTAAAATGCACTCCAACAAGGACACCTTCCCCATTTTGCTAGGTAGGCCTTGGTTGCGGATGGCGAATGCTATGGTCAATTGGGGTGGACCTAAACCATCCATCACTTATGGTCCGGAGGGTAATAGGGTCATAGTGTCCATTGGTTCATTAGAAGGATGGATGAAGAAGGAGATGTATTTGCCATTGGAGAAGGAAATTGATGACTTAAACGAGAATGAGATTGGCAAGGCATTGGTGGGAGTCGTCCATCCCGAAGGTCAAAGGGTTGTTATAGATTCGGGCTCGGGAAGTCTAGGTCCTAATTTTTACAATTATGGGGATAATGGGGATTATGCCCAATGGCTAAGGGAGTACCCCGAGTCCGAGGTTGATGTAATGGTTACATTTCACCAAGTAGGCTTAGGGAGTGAATTTCCTAGTGTTAGTTTAGGAGAGGGCTCATTGTTGGAGCCATGTGAGGTGCTCACCGAGGAAGAGTGGGTTAGCGGTGGGTTAACACCTTGGGTAGATGACGTGGAAGAGGGTGAGGTTAGTTTAATTCATGTAGATGGGACTCAAGAGGAGGATGTGATTATTGAGTCATCGAAATTGGAGGAGCCTTTACATTTCAAGACCACGTCTACGGGGATAGTTGTAGGTCAAGATGTGAAAGATTACCCCAATGTGCCTTCCGATTGGTATCGGAACAAAGAGGAACAAGCACATGTGTCGGAAGCGGATTGGCGGTACGTGGATGTGAAATTAAAGAATGGAAAAACCCGACAAATGAAGATGGGTTCCAAATTGGGGGAGAAAGAGGTTAGGGAGTATAGCAATTTGGTGGATGAGTTTAGTGATACTTTTGCATGGTCCTACGATGAGCTTAAGGGAATTCCTAGGGAAATGGTAGAGCACCGGATTCCTTTAATTCCGGGGGCGAGGCCAATTAGACAAAAGGAGAGGAGGATGAATCCTCAATTGCAATTGTTGGTGAAAGCGGAATTGGAAAGGTTATTGAAGGCCGGGTTTATCAAGCCGGTGGAAATCACGGATTGGGTTTCTCCTATGGTCTTAGTAAAGAAAAAAAATGGGAAATTAAGGGTTTGTGTCGACTATAGGAAATTGAATTCGTGCACACAAAAGGATCACTTCCCCTTACCTTTTATCACCTTGTTGCTTGAGGAGGTTGGAGGTCATTCGCGATATACCTTTATGGATGGGTATGCGGGTTATAATCAAATTTCCATAGCCCTCCAAGATATCCATAAAACGGCTTTTACTACACCTTGGGGTACTTTTGTGTGGGTAGTGATGCCATTTGGGTTATGTAATGCCCCGGCTACTTTCCAACGATTAGTAATGTATATCTTCACCGACTTGTTGTTCAAATCCATGACCGTCTTTGTGGACGATTTTAGCACACAAAGTAATGTGGACGATCACCTACATTGTGTTAGGGAGGCATTGGTTAGGTGTAGGAAGATGAGGTTAGCATTGAACCCGGATAAGACATTTTTGGGAGTGAATAAGGGAGTGTTGTTGGGTTATGTTGTTAGTGAGAAAGGTAGAGAACCCGATCCGGATAAGATTGCGGCCATAAGCGACTTGGCAACTCCAACCAATTCCAAGGGGATCTCTAAGTTGTTAGGACATGTGGGATGGTACCGGGAACTTATTCCTAATTTTTCAAAGATAGCGGTGCCCATTACCCATTTGCTCAAAAAGGATGTCAAATTCGAGTGGACGGATGCTTGTCAAAAAGCCTTTGAGGAATTGCGGGATAGGTTGAGCACCTATCCGGTGTTGATACCACCCAATTGGGGTAAACCTTTTCACGTCTATTGTGATGCTAGTAATGTGGCAATAGGGAGTGCGCTTTGTCAAGCAACGGGAGAAAAAGAGAAGGATCAACCTATAGCTTATGCGAGTAAGCAATTGACCCCCGCCGAAAGAAACTACTCTACAACGGAGAGGGAGTGCCTAGCCATGGTGTTTTCCGTTAAAAAGTTTAGGCATTACCTCATGTGCAACCCGGTTGTATTTTTTGTTGACCACATGGCTATCAAGTATCTAGTTAACAAGGCGGAGTTAAGTGGTAGGTTAGCTAGGTGGGTTTTGTTATTAGAAGAATTCGACTACACGGTGGAATATAAACCGGGTCGTATGCATTTACAAGCGGACCACTTGTCTAGGTTGTCGGAGGAGATAGGAAAAAATCCGGTAAATGATATGTTAGTAGATGATAGCCTCTTTGTGGTCACTTCTACACCGGAGTGGTATGCGGGCATAGTGGAATTTCTAACAACCCACAAGTTGCCCAAAGAGTGGACAAAAGAAGAGAGAAGGAAGGTGAGGGTAAATAGTAGGCAATTTATTGTAGTGGGCCATAGGTTGTTTAGAAGGGGGTCCGATGGTATTTTACGACGATGCGTGTCAAAAACGGAGGTTGAAGCGATTTTAATCGCTTGCCACGATAGCGCTTGCGGCGGTCACTTCTCGGGTCAACTCACCGGGCAAAAAATACTTAGAGCGGGCTACTTTTGGCCTACACTATTTAAGGACGCCCATGACTATGTAAGGAAATGCGACGCTTGCCAACGGTATGCCTGAAACGACCTTAGAATGGAGATGCCTTTACATGTATCATTACCCTTAATTCCTTTCGAAAAATGGGGCATCGACTATGTGGGTGAGGTCCATCCCCAATCTTCAAAAGGAATGAAATATATTGTGGTGGCAACCGAGTACCTCACCAAGTGGGCGGAAGCCAAAGCGGTGAAGACCGACACGGCGGAACACGCGGCAACATTTATGTACGAAAACATAATTTCGCGGTTCGGGGTGCCGAAGATCCTAGTAAGCGATAGGGGTACTCACTTTTTGAATGACTTGATTCGAGAGATGACAGAGAAATTTAAAATTGATCACCGGAAGACTACTCCCTACCACCCACAAACCAATGGACAAACGGAAAGGGTTAACGGAATTTTGGTGAGTATACTACGCAAGACGGTTATAGACTCGAAGCGGGATTGGGATACGAAACTAACGGCGGCACTTTGGGCATACCGTACAACCTATAAGGTAACTACGCGTGCTACACCATTTTCCTTAGTCTATGGTCTTGAAGCGACACTACCAATCGAATATGAAGTCGAGTCACTTAGGGTGGCCGTGAGTACGAGACTTACCGAAAGTCAATCCTTACGAAATCGACTAACCGATTTGGAAGCACTTGACGAAGGGAGGAGAATGGCGGCTCAACATATTGAGGCAATCCAAAGAAGGAGAAAGATTACTTTCGACAAACGACATAAGAGAAGGGCCCTAACACCGGGAATGATGGTCATGATTCAAGACGCACGAAAGCTTGAATTTCCGGCGAAATTCGATGCAATATGGTTAGGACCTTACCTTGTCTATGAGGTCTTTCCTAATAATTCAATTCAATTGGAAACGTTGAATGGTGAGCTCTTTCCTACCCGTACATCGGGAAGTAGATGTAAGGAGTACCGAGCTTGACTAGGCAACTTACCCTTGGAGCAAGAGATGTTTGGATTCATCCCCCGATGGTCGCCAATTATGTGAGCCCAAAAGGGTGCCCACATTTAGTCTTAGACCCTTGAAACGTTAGTTGATGCACTTTGAAGTAGCATGTTACTTCACAAAAATATAAAAAGAGTGAAATGTTAGTCTTAGAAGTACCATGTTGTAAGAGGCTAGGATGTGAGTTGTTATTGTGTTTTTACCTTCGGAAGGATTTGAGTGAATGAGGATAGGTAAGGAGAACTTGGATTGAGTAGTTAGTGAGTAGGCTAGTACAAATGGATGGAGACAACCAAAGTGACTCAAGAGGCAAGTGCATTCGAATTGGGATGAATGGAGGATCACATGGAGCGCACAAGTGGACCACCTCATCATGGCCACTTAATGGGGAAGGTCCAAGGAAGAATGCAAGGTGGAGGATAAGCAAATTCTCAAAGCACCAATCAAATCACGAGTTAAGCATCGTGGTTTGAATTAAGTGGTGAGCAACGATTTGGGAAAGTAAGGGGAGAAAGTTATGGCGGCGGAAAGCGAAGGAGGCTAAGTTTGGGTTGAAGCATCCCAAGTTTGGTAAAGTTTGGTAAAGTGTGGTAGGTAGAAAGCCAAAGCTAGTTAAATGTTCGAATTAGGATCCTTGTTGATCATTTGAGGGAGGAAGGCTTAGAAGATAGGATTGGCGCCTACTAAGTAGGAGGAAATCTCAAGGGCTTATCGTGAGCCTTGAGGGTGCTCACCCCCTCAAGCTTACTATATAATCCCTCATTCTTCCCTCACTCATCCTCTCTTTCCTTTGTGCTCCAAGGCACCCCACGAGTTATAAGTGTGGGTGTGGGAAGCCATATTGGAGCACATGTGTGTGCTTAGTTTTTAGTTTGAGAGCCAAGGCTTGTTAGCCTTGAAGAGGGCTTGACCTCTTGGTAGAATTAGTGTTGACGTGAAGGATTTTAAAGTTAATTCATGATTCCAATTTGTGGTACTTAAAGTTCATGTTTTGAATACACGTGGTTGCAAGTTCCATGTTTAAGAGTTGAGCACTTGAGGTTGTGATGAGTGCAAAAATATACTTGTGTGGATTAGTTAGTCTTAGTGAAGTTAGGAAATTCTCTCTCCCCCTCTCCTCTCTAGGATTTTAAGATTTTAGGATTAGAGAAGAATTGTGTGATTAGAAAGGGGTTGTTAGTAGAATTAGGAAAATTAGGTAGGAAGATTAGTTAAGGGCTTGAATAATTAGTGAGGTAGTTGGGGATTACAACTACAAAGTTGTGGGTTCATGAAGGAGCTGGGTTTATGAAGGAGCTGGGTTTGTTTAGTTAGAAGCTAAGAAGTTGGGTTTATGAAGGAGCTAGGTTTATGTAATTAGAAAGTAAAGAGATGGGTTCATGAAGGAGCTTAGTAGATAGCCTACTTAATTAGCTCATAGACAAGTAGTTAGTTACATTATGCTAGTTAGTGTTATGTGTGGCTTTCACAAGTAAATGTATTTGAGATTGACTATAGAGAATAGTGTTTTTTAACACTTGCATCCTCTCTTTAAAAATAAACCACGTGCACAAATTAATGGAGAATGTGGAGCACTCTCGCGATGGCAAGACAAAGGAAGCAAAGACCAAAGTTAAATCCAAGACCACTTGAAGGGTGAACCTTGCACTATGGACTCATCCAAGTCCAATTCCAATACCGCGGAGGAATGTGAGCCCAAACCCACTACTCGGACTACGGACGCTTAAGGGTGGGGGGTTTGGCCTCACAGTCCCCCCGGCACCCTTCACCTTACTATCGGATCCAACAGTACGATGGGGAGGGACAGGAGGACCCCATGTAAAATGAGTTCAACCGAAGGTGATTCAATATCTGCATACTCCTCCTCATATGATAGGGCTATCTCTTGATATATTGGCATTCAAATTCTGAGTCTCCACTCCCGGGTATCCCAAAGCGCGTATCAAGTTGATCGTTATTTCCTTACACAATTGACTTCGCTTATTGCTCCACCAATGTCAATGTTAACATGTCAATGATAAATGAATTTAAATTAAAGGTCCTAAATTTCATCATGTTAGATTTCTTATGTTAAGGGAATTTTCCAGCATGACAATGGACCATCCTCACCTTCAGAGATTTATTTTCTTTATAGGGAACATAAAATCTTGGGTCCCCCTTACCTTTCCAAGTATTGTCGGATCCGACAATACTCCATTGAGCACCAGGTGGACCCCTAAAAGGCAAGCATTTAATTTTTTAAATTTTCATTTAAAACCTATACGTAAGTACTTAACAAAGCAAATGCTCAATCTATTTGATTAAAATCATTTTCAATGAGCAATTGATTTCATCACATACATGTTCAGTAGATTTAATGATTGTTTAAAATTAAAAGCATAAAATTAAAAGCATGAAACTATTACTTAGTTTCATCTTAAAGCGTCTGTAAATATCGTGTGATTCGTGTCATCCACAAATGCAAATTCAAGTTGTTGATAAATAACTGTCTTTCATTGGAATGTACTTGGTACTCTTTAAAGTACCTTTGGATCCGACAAATGAATTTAGAGTATAGATGGACCTCCTAACTATTCACTAGTTAATTTCTCATTTGTATTTATACTCAGTCTTACAACCACAGAGCAATTCACATGATCATTTTCTAAGAATGAACATAATAATTATGTCCCTATTTACTAAGTAAAATCACTTGCTTTCTGGAGAAATCAACAATGCGGCTCAACCCGTTGAGGCAATATTTAGTTATTATACTTGTGTTCCTAATTGGTGTTGTTTCTTAATTTATAGCAATCTTAGTGTATGATTATTTCAAATTCTAAACTCAGATTATGAGGGGTCCCTTGGGCTTCTTTTAGGCCATTGTCGGATCCGACAGTTCTAAGTGTTGTGGGAGATGGACCCCCTTAATGGAAGTGGATTAATTTCAAAATGATTATTATTGCTTGCAGGTTAATTGAACTATGATTTCTTTGTGAATGTCTATCCGGGTTACCGGAATTTATATTTCATGAGGAATGATCCAAGACATATACATTTCAACAAAGCATTATAACATTTTCAAAAGCTATTAAATTCATTTGAATTTTCTTGTTTCATCTTTGCTAAAGTCTTTCAAACTCTATCAAAATAATAATAATTTTCTTTGATATTGAGATGCGTGGATTTGATTGGGTCTCCCTGGTATACTTCATGTGATCGTTGGATCCGACAGTACAATCTGCGAGGAAGAGAGGACCCCTTGACTTTTATGAATGACCAATTCACTCTGTAAAGGAATGAATAAGAACTCTATTGAAATATCAAAGTGGGATGTCTTTGATTTTTTATGTATACATCAGGTTCAAAAACATTGGAGTACAAATGAAGTTCATGAAATGACATTGGAGAAGTTGCAACTGATTGCAACTTATAACATTAGCTTAACTCACATAATCAAGTTTCTCAAATGGTGGAACTGTTCTACGCTTTCACGTGATGCAAGATGATTTCCTCCGAGGCCTATTTCAGAGATACTTCTTGGCCCATTCCTGAACCGTTGTGTGTGGTATGCTGGGGTATGTATATCATATCTCAAATGATTTGAGTTTTAAGAATTGTATGTCTACATTGAATATGATTATGAATTGTTTAAATCATGACTGTGAACTTCATTGCCTGAATACTTAGAAGATTGGAGGAGGAAGATCTAGGATCAAGGTTTCTTGCCTCATCTCAGAGGCGCCAATAATTTCAAGAAAAGTGACAACTTCAAAAGTTTTGAAGGATCTAAACTAGCAGTCCGGAGAGTTCTTTTTCGGTAAGGACTTAAATTCTACAAATGTTTATTTAGATTTTCAATTTTCAAATCCACTATCTAAGAAGGATAATAATTTCTTGATGATATTAAAATGAATGGTATGTTGAATATAATGTTAATTATTGAAAATGTATGTGTATAGTATCCGCTGAATTGGTTTTAAGTTTCTGAAGTTTTATTGGATGACTTTATGTGTCTTCAGAATTCAATTAAGCATAATTATTTCTATAATTCTATATGTATTATTCTTCAAATTGTTATATTTGTTACAAATTATTAATGTTTTCAATTTGTATATATGATATCATTTTTATTGTTGTATCTCTTACAAATGATCATACTTTCTACTTCCTTCACACTTTGATTTTCTTAGTTATCGATTAATGATTATGTTGATTGCAGATATTTTAAGTATGAGCTTGAAGGGAAAAGAGCAATGGAGAGGAAGAACCTGCCTCCATTTCTCTCAAACTTTCTTGACCACAATTCTGCAAACTGCATGTATACACCAAATCAGTTGCGCACATTTACCACGGCTCATCTCGGCAGTGGAGGATGGTACATTGACTGTCCAATCTCCTTTATTCATCCCTTGGAGTTACAACTTCGGAAGTCATTAGAAGGCATTGGAGTCGTCGACATGGACGTCGATGAGTTTGCAGAGCTCTCAGAAAGACGAAAAAATGAGGGCTATTTCAATGAGAGAAACTAATGACCGGAAGAAAGCGGCTCGGATTCAAGTGGCTTTCGAAAAACAAAGGGAATAAGGAAGCCGAACGTCAAACAAAGTTGGTTGATAAGGAGAGAAAAAAACTGAAAGAAAAGGAAGAGAAAGTCAAAGTAAAAGGATAGATAATGGAGAACGATATAGGTGTAGACCTTACCTCTTCTGCAATGGACCAAGGCTCCCACATGCAACTTGCATCTCGCAGCGGGTTAAAGAGAAAAATATTATTATTTGATTTCACCGAAGATGTGGTGACTCAAGGAACACAGATCATTTCCATTGATGACGATGACGATATCACTTCGGAAGAGCTGCTGCTGAATGTATCAATTACGAATATTGTCGATGATGAAGACATTGAGGACCCAAATTGCTACACTGAGGTTATTGATTTCCTCAAAAAGGTAAAGTAATTATATTCTTCTTCATTTAAATTCTTGCAATGCGATATTATAATAGAATTTTTTTTGGAAAATTCTAAAGAGTTAAAAAATTTCCTTGCAGATGGCGTTTGGAAAGGCAAGGATGTTCGATGGAGTGCTGAAAAACTGGCCAACATTTGATCTCATGATTTTTGACTGTCAAGAGAATTTGTATGTCCCTGGGTTTATGTTGGAGCGTGATGAAGTGCCTCCTTGGAACTCGGACCCTAATTATTATATAAATTTTCAAGCATTCACATTTGCGCAAAAGCATTTGGAAGACCATGGCTGCGTTGTGGTATTCCATTCGTGGAGCGTGGATGCCAAAAACACCATTGCTGGACTTTTTAAGGAGTACCCAAACATGGTGAAGAAGAAAGAATGGATGGGCATGAATCGAGTACATCTAACATCAGCCATCGACAATACTACCACGATATGATGTTTGAATTTGTATGTATTTTTTGTTTCATTTGCAATTTTATATTTTGGTACATATTCTTTGTAGATGAATTATGATTTTATTCCTGCAGACATTAAAATTTGGCATCACCCTCTTTATCAAAGACATCGATATAAAGGGAGAATCATAATTCTCATTCAAACGTTCTGCTACGATGGTGAAGGCCAAGGTTGATCTTCAACGAGACGATCTCTTGATGAACTACACAATAGAAGATAGTATGTTGATGAACAAAACAAATGGTATGCCTTGGCGTGGAGCTCGAGAGAAGGATGCACGCTTCTACCAATTTATCATTGAGGGAACAACCAACGAAAGAGATGTAGTTCTTGATTGTACAGCATCTACTGGTGAATTCAATTATTGTGAATTATTATGAATTTTTTTTAAACACATATACTATTCTAGATAATAAGTTTATTGGAGAAATTTGCAGGTACATCTATAACAACATGCCGTGCAACGGGCCGCCATATTGTAGCATTGGAGGCAGACAAGGATATTTTTGAAGCCATTCTTCAATCAATGAAGAAAAATGTTCTTAATCCTACAATTGCTGCAATCGCCAATGAGCCAGAGATTACACCGTCACAAGATCCTGATGCCATGACCATAGTACCTCGCAAGTTTGTTCGGCGACCTAAACTTAGTAAGTAAGTTTCATTGGTTTTTCTATTTGTGGTTTTTTTCAAACTTTTAATGAGTAATAATTTTAATATTCAAATTGTTTGGTTTGCAGCAGTGAGAGATTGAAGACAAATGATAGACTGAAGAAAAGAAGAAGACTATTGTTAAGTCCAGAGAAGCCCTTTGACCTTCCAGTGTATGCCAAGCAACTTGCATCTGCGTTTGTAAAGTTTGGTACAAAAAAATCTAAAGTCCGAAGACCTAACTACTGTCTAAATATCAAGAGTTTTATAGATAATTCAGCATTAGAGGGTAAAGATACTTTTGACTCTTCTAGTGATATGGATTTGGCAATAGAGTCCACTGCGCTATAGACTCATGAGATTGACGTGTCTCATGGGTCACTCAGTATATATTGATTTTCATTATCATCACTATATTCGTTAATTTGAGACTTTCTCTTGTCTCAAATTAATATATGGACCACAACAACATGGTCTAATAATTTTCAACAATCTCAGTTAAATAAATGGGAGTGGGAGTCCTCCCCCCCATCCCGGCGCACTCCCACTCTCACTCCCAATTTTTAAAACAAAATTTAACATAACGTTTAAGGAGACCACCTGTTCACTACCACTAATCTACACTTCTCACTACGCTGCACTTGGCCCGGCCGCACACAGCCCAACCAAGTCCCAAAAAACAAGTAACTAACTCGAAAGGAAGTTTCCCCCAATAGTCTTTTATACACTACGAGACTCTTCCTCCCAAATGATATGGGATTACTGCGTTTAGAATCCTAGGTTCGATGGATGACAACTCTGCAAAATGATTCATCACCGAGACCCCCTGGCTCACCTGTCATTACACTAACCTGTTGCTATGCTACATGTGACCGAACCAAGACCCGGTCGCACACAACCCAGCCAAGTCCCAATGCATCCAAGTCACCCAAGTAACCAACTCGAGAGGAAGAGCTTCTCAATTGTCCCTTATACTCTACAAGACTCTTCCTCCCAAACGATATGGGATTCCTG
Organism: Polytrichum formosum; assembly: GCA_964035585.1. Taxonomy (NCBI): domain Eukaryota; kingdom Viridiplantae; phylum Streptophyta; class Polytrichopsida; order Polytrichales; family Polytrichaceae; genus Polytrichum; species Polytrichum formosum. Next base: position 49,427,457 of record OZ037940.1, on the reverse strand, counting down.
CGTTTGGAATCCATGGTTGAATGGATGAAGATGCGTCAAAATGGATACAACACCGGGACTTCCCGGGAGGTCATCCATCCCAGTTTTTTTTCGGCCCATAATTTCTTATATAAGTCACTCAATATTTAAAATGTGTTTTCTTTTACAAAAAGTCCACGTTTTTAAAATTTATACATGAAAACGAATGAATTATTAGTCACCACGGTCATGGGTACCGGCCCTAATTTTTAAAGTTTTTTTTTCCCGCTCACAGGCTCACCTGCTCACATGCTCACACTCACGCTCACATACTAGCAACCCTGGGACAGACTCACACACGACTCAAAGCACCAATGAACCATAAGAGTGGAGATTAAGCCTAAGAAAGAGGAAATAAAGGAGTAAAAGACCTAGCTTGTTATTAAAACCTTAATCCAATGTGACATTAATCCTTATAGACACTAGCTCAGTCTTCCCTGTGACCTAGTTCCCTAGGTTGTTGTTTTTTAAGGGATAGCAAAAAACTAACTACAGTCATCATATTCACTTGGTGGACTGCAGAGCATGAATATGTTTAGTCGATATATTGAGATAGATGGCAACGTTTATTGCAATAGATGGCAAAGTATATTCAATGCTTTTTATCAGTTCACTACGACACATTACACATGCACGTCTCATCCACAAACCACATTTACACTCATGTTTGCAGATTGTTGTGCACTAATACCCATCTTGTACCCAACATATGTTTCTTGCATTCAGCTACGACTGCACACATGCATGACGTAGAAACTCAGTAGGCCACATTATAAAGTTCCCTACAGCTTTTCCGATGTAGGCCAAAAGATCTTGTTGCATCCAGTTGTGATTAAACTTCATGACTCCAAATTTCACTCAAATATTTGTCACATAATTCTTTTGTCAAGCAATTAGAGTCGCCTTGAGATAAAGTTGTTCCTTGACAATTATTTGACATTCAAAGCCTGACCAATACATCTGGCGTAATGTACATTCCTAATAAACAGAAATTTTCCTTCAATATATGAAACAAACTTCCTCATTTCTGCACATTTCTGCAAGTGAAAAGTTGTAGAACCATGAATATTTCACTTGACACAACATTAGCTAAATGTCGATTTAAGTAGCACAAAGACGGTACTCCCTGCCATCATCAAAATTCCGTTTGTGTTGCTCAAACATCACCACAAATTCTTTGAACCCAAAACCCTAAACCCTAAACCCTATATTTAAAGTTCACATATCATCAACATTGATTTCAAATTAATGTGATCACATCAAACTACACCAACATTGGAATCAATGCCTACCCAACATAGTGTGGCAATTTTAAATCTTTTGATTTTTCTTATGTTTCATAGCTGCAAGACCTAAAAGGTCAAATTATGAGTTGGATTAGTGTTGAATGAACCCCTAGCTAAATTGTCAAGTTGAATAGCGATAAGAAGGCAACTCCTTGGCAACAAAAAACTGCAATTGTGATGCTCAAAACATCCTCACAAACCCTTGAATCCTTATCTATACACAAATTTCACATTGATTCAGTGCTTACCAAATATAGGGTGGCCTCTCAGGCATTTCAATTAGCACTGAGAAGGTACTCCCTGCCAACAAAAATTTCCAATTTAGATGCTCAAAACATCACCACAAACTCTCTGTATTCATAAGTGTATCACCACCACTAATATCACATTGATTCAATCACATCAAACTACATCAACATTGAATCAATGCCTACCCAACATAGGGTGGCAATTTTAATCTTTTCATGTTTCTATGTTTTATAGCTGCGAGACCTAAAAGATCAAATTATGAGTTAGATCAGTGTTGAATGAACCGCTGGCTAAATTGTCGAGTTAAGTAGCACTAAGAAGGCACTCCCTGCCATCAACAACTTTCCAATTGTGATGTTCAAAACGTCGTCACACACCCTTGTACATGGATTTCACATTGCTTCAATCACAGCAGACTACATCAACATTGAATCAATGCCTACCAAACACAGTGTGGCCATTTTAATCTTTTAATGTTTCTATACATTTCAAAAGCATTTCATTTTAGTTGCAAGACCTGAATGGTAGTCTAATTATGAGTCGGATCACTGTTGATTGGAATTGTTAGCCAGCTAAATGTCGAGTTCGCACTGAGAAGGTATTACTAAACCCTAGTGCTCATATTTGAAAGAGCACCCTTCGCCAAAAGCGCACTATTGCAATATTTTCACAAGAATGGCCAATCAACAACCCCTGCAAGTTGAAGAACAGCCTGTTACTTTTCCAGATTTCTCTTCCAAAGATTGATATAAAAAAGAGAACTTCGCAAAAAAAAATCACATCAGTTGCTCATCCCATGAAGGAATCAAAAAGTCTAGGTAGGTGTTGGATAAATTTGCCTGGGCATCATACATGATAATCACGGCGATCACAACAGAGAGGCCAAACACCCCATTTGACAAACCTCTGTAGAGAAATATGTATACCTATCAACATTAGAGTCAACCACAAAATCTCGACGACATCCCAAACTACTCACTTCTCAAAATAGAATTGCAGACAGTTTTATCCCTTTACAAAATAATTCATCTTCTGAACTATAAAGTCACAAATAACGCAACATCCACCAATAATACCTCTGAAATGCAAGGGCCGTTGCAGCTGCTGTCACTGCCTGCACCCCACGTGACGATACACATTCTTGAGAGACGGAAAAATTGCCTGTTATTGAATTAAAATCTACAAATGGGGAGATCCGACCGATAGTTTCAGAGGAGCTGTTCAAGTTTGAGAAATAACTTTATGCAACTCGGCAATCATTTTGAGGGACTCCATCAAATATACCTTATATTAACAAAGGAAAACAGAGAGACATGAACATGTGAATCAGCTGAACTTGGAAACACTTGGATCTCGACTAACCGATTTTACCCAAAATCTCCCCAGAAACTAAGTCAGAATGTGGAATCAGATTCCTGAAAAAACACGAATATGCGAATACGGAAAAATGTATTCAAGTGAAAAAGAGGGCTGGGGATTCGTGGCACTCACTAAGGAACATCCATCCAAGATATCGTGGATGAAGTGGCTCCAATAAAAAAAGCCCCCCTATGGGGTTGAGGGCCGATTCATTCGAATGTGACATCACTAGACTAATTCGGGGCCTTTGACTCTATTTCCGGAATCAAATTGCCTTAAAATAGTCATTTAGATGATTCCTGTGTTTTTTTCATCCGCATGGATGATTTTACTTGAGTGCCACGAATCCCCGGCCGAAAAAGAGGTGCTTACTGTTGAATGAGAGGACTGTATTGACACTTGGCACACCTGTATTGACAGGATGCATGGTTCTAACTATGGAAGATGTCAGCAAAGCGTTGGAAGTCGTGGAGGAGGATCCAAATTTGGTAGATGATGTTGTCTAACACTAGGAAGGGAGGTCGCACGGCAAAGACAATAGCTATATGCATACTATATGTCGTTCTATATGTACTATATAGACTATGTATTTGCATTTTTCAAAGCCAAGAAATAAACTATGATGTTGTGTAATGAAAAGTAATAGAACTCAAAAGCATTGCAAATGAGTGAAAATATGATTATACTGTGAAAAATGAACATACAAGCAGCAAAAATGCCATTGCCAAACAACATTTGGTGAAACCATAAAAAACTGGGGACTCCCTACAGGGACAAGCACAAAGGAAATCCAAATGCAACCCAAAAACCATTCGCTATTGGAACCTGGAAATCATAGTCAACTAAGTATCAATCTTAGTCATGTGGACCGTTATGACTACAATGAAAATATAAAATATTGAGAGAACATGTTCCCAACACGTTCTCTGCAGGGTTCCCAGCCAGGTCCTATCCGATCTAACTAAAAGCTTAGTCATATAATGACTAAAGTCAGTTGTAGTCATCACTTTGGTTCAATATGACTTCCCTGATACCGCTAGTCATATCCGGTCATATGATCCTAGTCATTTTTTCGTGTTTTCCTTGTAGTGTACACTATGCATACATTACACTGCCCATATATTACTCTGCACATTACACACATACAATCATCATACTATAAACTTTAGCATCCAACCAACATAGAAACAACATACATAGCAATAAAGTAACTTCAAGATACATAAGCTTCAACTCCAATATACATAACAAATCAACACCAACATACATAAACCTTCAACAACAATAAAGAACATTACACCTTCAATTGTAATATACACCTTGAAATATACACTTAAGGATTGAACTTCAATATTACCAGCAACGAACATTACAATGCAATTAACCTTCAAGTATTAAAACATACAAGGGACTTCAAAATTCCAACACCTTGAACCCAACCAAAAAAACTCTCGCACAAACATCATGAAATTCAAACAACGAGCAAGCGTTCAATCTCCGAAGCACAGGAGCAAGCAAGCACAATGAGCGAGCACCCCTAAACCAAAGCAGAACAAACGCTCCTAAACCGAAGCAGAGCAAGCAAGTGCTCAATCAAAAGAAACTGCGGCAGTTGACAAGAGGAGAAGACAAAAACCTAAAGATGGAAATGAAAAAGTGAGCTCAACGTTACTAAGCTCCACGACCCCTTCCAAAACCCTAAAATTGCCCCTTTCATGCTTGTATGATGCTTGATACTACCCTGATACCCTGCAAATAGTTCCCACTATCCTAATACCCTGCGTATGGTTCTTGAACCCCCCAGGAAACCCTAAATAAATCAGCCAACCCTTCCATTGCCGGATGACGGTACTTTTCATCCAAAGGTGACCGTTTCAACAAATCCATCCACATGTCCATATACATTTTGACTATTTCTCATCCAATGCCACTAATGACAGATGATTTATGTTGAACCTATGAATTAGAAAAAAATATAAACTTAATTTTATTTATGCTATTTTACATCTAAATAAAGACAAATACCACAACTTAATATACATTGTATATTATATAATTTCCAAATTCACATTTAGAGGATGCTATTGTATTTCTAAAAATATATAAAAATTATGTGTCTTGAATAAAATCCACCTTACATTTTCTCGCACATGGTTTTCTATATTTTCACCAGTGCCCGCCCCTAGAGGTGGGTACAGGACATGCTACATGCCAAAACAATGTATATTTTGGGTAGGCAACTCATTCTAAATAGTATGGCCAAGTTTTAAAGACATATGTTGCATTTTTGTGCAATATCAAGATCTATAATATTTTTTAGTGTAAGAAAATCTTGTAACTATTGTGTAGAGGAATCCAAAAACATAACTATTAGAAGAAACTATTATTGTTTTGATGTGGTAAAATGGTTGTTTATAATTGTAAGATTTATTTAATTTAGATGTTTTAGGCAACCTAGGCAAGTTTTGGGTCCTTAAATTAAATTTCAATAAAACTACTCAATGGGTTTTAATATTATTACAAGTTAATCTGTCAAAGGGGTTCAAAGACAAATTTTGTAGTGAGGTTAAGGCTAGGGACCAAGATTGGGCAAACCTTTTACACATGTTCACATTTTTGGTTGGACCATACTCACCAAGTAGAGAATGTTTGAAAGACTCATTTTTATTAAATAAAACTTAAAATAAACATTTTGGTGTTTTTATTTTTATGTAATTTGATCTTAAATGCATCAACCTAAAGTATCCCATGTTTGAATGCCGAACCACCCTACATTTTATATGGAGTTGCCTACCCTGATTGCATACAAGATTTTTATTTTTAGTAATCTATAAAAAAAATTTAAAAATCCAAGGAAAGAGTTAGATAATGAATTTATATCCCAAGGCTCTCAATAAAATTACTTATACGCAACATAGGTTAAGAGATTTTAAAATTATATAAATAGTGGGCAAAAAAAATACCAAATGTTGCATAGAATTGTACCCCATATTACTTCACATGCTTGGCCGTATTTGCACCCCAATTTAAATTTATTTCTTCGAAGGGAGAATGGCATTAGTAAAATTAAGCTACTTCAATGAGATTAACTTCTCCAAAACATGACCAATGATTAACTTATCAACAGAAGAAAATCAAAATCATTATTCTTGTCTCCAAAGTCTTGCTCAAGGTACTTGTAAAGTTTTGCTATGTCATGGAAGTCACTAGGTTATGATGAGGGGTAGCCTTGCCATTCATAGACATGTTGATCCCTGCTTCTGGTGTTTGGGCTAGTATTTGTTGGCTTTGTCCCATATCATGTGGATAGAGGCATTGTGGAGACTGCCTTTGAGTGGTAATAGGGCCCAGGTAATGCATGTTAGAACTTAATGAATAAGGTTTGGTGAAGCTAAGTGAAAGCTCAGTAGAAGCTCAAAGGAAGCCTAGAGGAAGCTCGATGAAATTTCCAATTTAATATAAAAACCTAGTTATTAAAATAATTCATTTTAAAATGTCATTTTAGGACAGAGCCTCTTGTGGCAAAGACACATTTCCCTTGTTGATCCTAAGCATATCTTGATGTTGTTGACGATTGTCTGGCTTAGAAGTCCGGTGCTTGTTTGTGTGCATGTTTGCCTTGCGTTTTTGGTAAATGTATACATGAGGTAGATGGGTCTTGTAGTGGCTCATTTTTTTAATCAAACCCATAGATTTGATTGGTATGTGGTTCGGTGAGGAATCAAAGATGAAGCATCATCAAGACATATGTTTAAAAGAAATTGGACTACATTTTTATATTACTCAATTATGAATACTAGTAATACAATTTAATGATTTGGCAAACCATTGCACTCGCATCTTGGTTTGGCAAACATATTTGGCACTCAATTATGTGCTTAATCGACAGTTGAATGTGTACTAGGTGGGTGATTCCGCACTTGAGACTTGATTCTTTTGACACAAGAAAAAGTGTGCACAATGATCTTTCAAACGTTGGTTGATGTAACACACTAATCATCCACACTTCTAGTAATATTGTATGTAGATCATGTGGAGCTAACCACTTTGAGAGTTTGCAGTAGATCATGTGGAGCAATGATCATGTATTGCTTGAAAGAGCTTAGGTACTTGCACATGACACCCATGCATAAAAATCATGAGTCCCCAAATATTGTATGTATTCTCTAGTGCACCAGTGAGAAGCCATAGCCTTAAAGCTATCCATCACCGTAAGGTATACACAACATTAGATGACTCCAGACATCATGCTAATACTGGAGAATAGGGAACTGTCTACATGAAGATGTCAGCGAGCAACAGCAAACTCGGTGAAGTGAGGAAAGACACTATTTCAAACAACCACACTGAGAAAACGTGTGGTGAGTTCTAAGAGCCCTTTGGCTCTAGTAATTCTTGCATCTTAAAAAAATTGCCACTAAAAGCTAACCACTATGAAATGACATTAGACTCACATATAGTAGCCACCTCCATTTGCAGGAGTCATCCCCTGAGGTCCTGGCCCGCAGATCTGTTGATAAGGTGGTGGCTGCGGTTGTGGGCGGTGGGTTTGCCCGCCTTGTGGTGCCATACCAGGGTTTATATGCCCCGGAGGTCCCATTTGCCCTGCCATTTGCCGCATTGAAGTGGGAGCAACAGGAGGGCCCTGGTAGTGGCCTGGCGCACAAGGGGGGCCATGGTGGCTAGGAGGGACCGCTGGCACTCCACCTTGCTGTGGGTGGTTCATGTACCTAGGCGGCTGAACAGGCATACCCTGTTGAGGATTTGAGCTTTGATCATATTCCCACATTTGATGTTTAGCACCTGAATCTTGCGGAGGGAGTGCAGCACCATATTGTGGTAAAGGGTAGGCAGGACCAGCAGTTGGGGAGGCCTGCACAACATCAGTGCCAGTTCCTGGGGCCTGGCCAAGGACAGGGGGCTGAGTTGGTGGCAGTCCTGGGTTCGTGTAATCCCTACTCCTGTCATTGTTGACCTGTGCAAATAATCCAGATTTTACCGTCAAAATGCTATCCTACAGTTAAAATTGCTATGTGAGAGTGTACAATGGACGGCCATAATTTAGAAATTGAACTGCAAAGTGAAGTAGCCTTCCATATTTAGTCCCAGTTTCATGGTTGGGATGAAGGTGCTGAACACATGTTAGAAGTCAAAATTTGATATATGAAAAGTGATATGAAGACCCCACCAGGTGTTAAGAAAACCTGATCTGCATTTTGTGCATCAGAGGCATCTTTGCATGTATAATCGAATGATTGGTCACCACTTCTGGACTTCTCATATGATTGGGTTCACCATGTGGAGCAACTAGACCAAGGAAAGGGTTCTGGATCTTGCTCCAGAACAAAAAAGTCCCTATCCACACAGAAAACCCAATCATGCACACAAAGCATTACCAAGGGGCACAGTACCTTTACATTGAGGTCAGTATGTCGTGAATATGACAGATGGAGCTTGCAAAAGCCACCATCATAGATGCAGTGCCCCTCCAGTGCATCCTTTGCTGCCACTGCTGTTGGTACATCTGCAACACCAGACACATGTAGATGAACGTCCTATTTCCCTCAAACTCTAAATTATGATGTTCCCAACGATACTCATCAATTGGATGTAGAGAATTGCATCCAAGTGATGCAACAAACATGTCAAGTTGCTAAATGCACTACTTCCAAGTTTCATGAACGGCACAATCTAAACTTGTGAGCATTGGCCACAAATAGCTCTATCGCCGCATCTAATGCATAGTTCCAGATTTCGTCCATTCTCTAGTAGCTACATTAGTTCCTCAAAGATGGTACAGACACAGGAAATGACAGCCTATATATTGTTGAGCTTGTTCATTAAAACCAAGTGTGCATACAAGACAACTATCATCTACAGTTGGAACTGATTCTATATGAATTATGATGTGCTATCTAAACACCAAAGCCCCATGAGCACACATAGCCCTAAAGGATTATGCGGCACACGAACTGATTATCAAAGGTGACCACCAAAACATCACATAAGCACAGATGTAGGATGAAGAAGCTGTAGTGATGATACATACCTGGATACTGCACCAGAGCTTGGAAACCAGCACTCTTCTCAAAAATTGCAATTTTTTGAACAGTTCCAAATGCTGAAAACACCTGGCTCAGACCCATACACCAATTCTCAAATACAATGAATTGTGCAAATTGAGCTCTTCAATTACATGTAGACCAGATACATGAGAGTATCCCAACACAATATAGATGAGAGGTGTAAAGTGATGCCTGGGAGGTGATTAATCACTAGCCAAAGTAACCACGGAGATGATAATCTTGCAAGACAGGCTGAGATTACATACAGTGTGTAGCACATCGATGGTCACAGCATACTGCATATTCTCAATTGAAGCCAGTAACACATTGCTCTCCAGTTCCCTTCGCTTCCCATCAGGTCCAATTCCACACTGAATCTCACCAGGAATTTCAAGGGATAAGCAGTTGAGATGTGGAACAGCAGATCTGAAAGTAGTTTTACCAATCTGTTGATAAGTGGTTGCAACTATTGTAGTAAGAAAAACAAAGTTCGGAAGATATCATACTCACCTGGCCACTACCATCAATAGCTGATGGGGCAACTGGGAGGAAAGGATTTGTAAAGTCTCTGTCAAAATGCAGAATAAGATACATGAGCCTCAAGAAGACACCCAACTTTTATGTCAACTGAGAAGACAACACTTAAATTGTGCAAGAAATTCCATAGCCACTTACCTGCTTCTGTGACTCTGGAACTTAACATTGAGATCATTGTGAGCAGAGAAGGAGATCCGCAAATGGCATGGACCCACATGGTCTGGCAGCAGATACCTGCAATGCACAAGGAAAACAATGCCACTCAGACACCTGGGGTAGACTACAAAAGAATTGCTTAAATGCAGGCCCACACTAACCTCTATTTTCAAGTTGATGTATTGAGTGGCCACAAATCCCACTTATCCCTCAAAGTAAATTTATCCAGTGGTCAGAAAAAAAAGAGGATTGAAAGCACCCTTGCTGTCAATCCCATTCTGACAGAATGTAGAGACTACTTCTCAAAGCTCTCATCTGTGTATCCTTACAAACTACAAAGATTCGGACACCTAGATTTGAGAAAGAGACCTGGGTATACTCCGTCCTTCAAGAGCTGATTTAGCTGAATTGGCAGTGCTAGCATCACTGAATTGCACAAGAGCCTGTAACACAAAAATGGTGGTTGGCTATCAGCCCTCTATATGATGTAGAACAGTAAGGAAGGTTCAACCAGGACAAAGAAAATGAAAACAAAGTTGTCTTCCAGAAAATATTAAGGGCCAAGGTTGAGAGATATACCAGCCCCATACAGATGAGGGTCTAGTACGCAACCAATAACATTGGTAAAAGCTGAGTGACCCTCACCATAATACACACCTGGAAGCCAGCGCTCTTTTCAAAGGTCGCAATCTTATGAACAAAGCCAAAGGCAGAAAATACCTGCATGATTGGTGTGAAAATAAGTTCAATTTGCTCAGGTTCACATGTAGCAAGTCTACATAAACTTCGAGTCTGCCATGCTGGTATGTTTTAGGTAAAGGCAAGTAAACCACATCTACATGTTCATCATGTACACAGATATGCAACAGTTTAGCCTAAGAAGCCCTTTAAACAACCTACAGAAGAGAACAACCCAGTGCACCACTACTACAACATCTCAAGTCATAAGCACTACATATCTCTGCATTAAATAATTAAATAATTAAATAAAAAATACAGAGTAAATAACCCGAAATCAAGTGAAATCAGTATTCCACATAGACAGAACCATGCACATAGACTTAAATCAAACAAATGCTTCTTTGTTGTCAAATTATACTACTCAAAGGCTGTTGTCAACATAAATTTCTACTTGAAACTTTCAACACTTTTCGAGACAATGAGCTTGCAACTCATAGACATTTGTGATATTCCAGAACGCATATGGTACTTAAGAAGGACACAAGCTCCACATACTAACAGGTGGGACAGATCTAGAAGTGTTTGTGAACTGTTCAGCTTCATAATCAGAAGAGAATGGGACGCTGTGTTTGTCTGAAACGATTGGTTAAGGGCTGCAAAGGAACCTAACAAGTGACTGAAATAAAGGATATATATGAGGGGTGGCAAGCTTGGCAATTCAGGTTCAAGAAATAATCAGTAGTTGATGGATAGAAATGTAGAAGGGCGTTGAGGAGAGGAAGAGGGAACATAATGAGATGACGCTAATCAATCTCAAGTTGCCAAGGGATAAGGTTTAAGTGGAGTAGGGTAGAAAGAAAGGAGGTTAGGCAAGGAAAGGGAAAAGAAACACACATGCGCTGTCTCCCATGCACCAGGCTGCCATCAACGATGTGTCCGTCATATGGACCTGCTAATCCATGTAGTTTTAAGTCAAACTCAATCCTTGTGTCCACCAAAACCCCATGAAATAAAGCAGGAAAGCAAGAAACAACCTCGGTAAAAACTCAAATAATCCAACCCCCGTCCAAGTTCACTCACTATTTTAATCTGTGCACAGCGAGAGGACTCACTTTGCAGCACAACAAACTCATACGTCACAGACTCCTCTCTACTGCCACACAAAACTAATTAATCGAGCTCCAAAGTCTGCAATCGAGAGAGAAAACTTACCAGGTGCAAGACGTCAATGCTGACATCACCGGCCTCAACACCTTCAACAGTGACTAGCAGGACATTGCTTGCAATATCCCCAGAGTTTTTACTGGTAACAATTTCTTGCCTGTTAGAGTACTGCAGGTATACGGTTTTCCCTCGTACTTGAGCTGGCTCAGATGATGAAGCATAGTAAGACACCATAGCAATTGCTTGGTTCAAGTCAGCCTGCAGCAGCCAAGAGAACAATAAGAATATGATAGCAGCACACGTGCACATGCCCTGATTTGAAGTAATAAAACCAAGGCAGCATGCACATAGAGCGCTTTGCAAGACTGGTGGCGTTCTGTGCTACTACAAAACACGCCCATATGTATTTCCAGAATACAGGGCAGTTAGCTCATTGTGACATCTACATCATCTGATATCCACCTCAATACCAAGAAATAGGAAGTACATAGCGGCTCAGAAATTTCAGATGAACAATATACATCATGACGTCTTCAGCCAATTAAATCTACAATTTCTTGTTGCTAGATTTAATAATGCGGCATGAAGTCCATAAAAGAACTGTGAGAGGAAGGAAAGACTGCTGTAAAGTTAGCTCTATAAACCGCAACAATGAGTTCCCTAGATGGAGCAACCAGGTACAGTAAATTTTCCAGTTCCAAAAAGCAGATCAAATTATGCAATCTTACACTGGTCGGAAACACTTCACTACAAAATCTCCAAGAACACATCTGAAAATGCAATTCCTATCGATCAGAATCAGAGGTCCTTGGAATCCCTCAAGAAGTAGCTCCTGAAAATTCCAAATTCCACAAATGCCTATGATTCCCATCACATTGCCTCGCCATTCACTGAAAACAATAAATCACATAACTCGAAGAACACATCCGACAAGTCAAATTGATTCACAGCAATCAGAAACCAAATAACCTTACACACTCTACAGAAGCTCCACTTCCAAATTCCAAGAATACCTGTAACTCGCAGTACCATTGACCTCAATGCTCACCACAAAATCATCATTCACAGTACCACGTAAACCATATCCGACGCCATAACTTAGTTCAAATAGATCATAAAGCTTAAAAAACTGCGAAGCCCGGGGAATGGACTTCTACATCCTAAGCAGACCTGTAGGTCGCAATGCCAATTGAGCTCGACGCCCACCAGCGAAGAATCAATCACAAACCATCGGAACACACATCCGATTGCATAGTTCAATCCACAAGCAATCAGGAAGCCCGAATAAATGCAAAGCCCAGGGACTGGACTTCCACATTCCACGAACACCTGTAGTTCGTAATGCCATTGAGCTCGACGCACACCAGCAAAGAACCAACCACAAAACCGTCGGAAAACACATCCGATTGCATAGTTCAATCCACAAGCAATCAGGAAGCCCGAATAAAATGCAAAGCCCGGGGACTGGACTTCCACATTCCACGAACACCTGTAGTTCGTAATGCCATTGAGCTCGACGCACATTAGCAAAGAACCAATCACAAAACCGTCGGAAAACACATCCGATTGCATAATTCAATCCACAAGAAATCAGGAAACCTTAAAGAAGTGCACAACAAAATGCGCAGGAGTGGAAGTAATTTGATTTCCATCGCTTACAAATTCCACGAACGCCTGATTGTGGTTGGCCCCGACATTGACCTTGGTGTTGACCACCTTGCCGAAGGGCTTGCAAAGCTGGACAAGCTCCTCGTCGCTGCACTCCCACGGCAGGTTGCGCACATGGAGCACCTTGGACGGCGGCTGCGTGTACCGGAACTGCGGTTGCCCGGCGCCCGTGGACGTCATTGTTGATGATGCTCCACACTTCCAAATTAACTGGCGCAGACGAGCGATGGCTGAGGGAGGGACACAATTGGAATTGGCGATGGCGATGGCGGTGCGAGAGGCACAGCGAAGAGCGAGAGAGCGAGCGAGGGTTAGGATGTAACCGCCATAGCTGCGGAGGTGAGCGCTTCCAGAGCGCTGATGAGCCGAAGCCGGGACTCTTTGAGTTTCTCTTCCTTCTTCTAAGGGCCACTTCACACACGAGACTGAGAGCCCGTGACCATTACACTTTAAGCACCCTCCCTCATTGGTGGAAAAGGCGGAGCCGGTCCAAGTTCGCTTCACACTATGCGTGAGCGACCAACGGAGCATGTGAATGCAAGATGGATGTAAAGTCTACATGGATTCCTACATGGCATCAAATGCATCATGTTTCATGCTCACTTGGACTATTTTCAACAAACCATCTCTTGGAGGTAGGCCTAACACAAAACCGGGAGACCATGGCACTCCAAACGGTCACAACTGTTACTTTATTCAATTTTATCATGTGTAGAATAAATTCATTGAAATAGCATTGGGTTGAGGGCTAGTCACATATAACTTCATACTAAACTTGAGGGTCCATGACCACACTACATGATTTTGGAGGTGTTTTGGGAGGGCCTTTGGACCCGTTTGCACATGATCAATGCTCAATGGGTTCATCCGGTTCTCTATCAATGTTGACTACATCATTTGCAGTTCCAATAGACTTGTATTATCGCGTACCTCTCCATGAGGAGTGCCCGAAACACCATGGGCACAAGGGGGACCCCGGAGTGACACCCGGGACTTATGGCGCCGTTGGTGAGAGGGGCCAAGTGATCCTAGTGTAGGTGAGGGCCTCGGGCGTTGGGAATGCTTCCCACCCACGGAGACTATGAGGCACGAGGATAAGGCCATAAGCTATGCGTAGCTTATGGCATGCCGATTCTAGAATGCTCAAGAACACCTCAATCGGAGGTGTGAGCAACCACAACATTGTCCACCCAAGGATGCTTACAATGGCTAGCCTCTTTGTCCTCTCCTGGAATCAAATGAACACAATCTTGAATTGAATTCAACACCTCAATGTCGACGTCAATCCTACATCCCTCCTCAACATCCCAAAATGGAAACGGCCCCAATCGCTTGAAGACGTTGAGTTGCTCCAATTTTGCCCTTAGGGTCTCCAACGAAGCATCTTCTTGAATGTTGATAGGGCTCAACAACCTAGGCAAATCTCTCTCTTGTTTGAGAAAGAATATCTTCACCCGCACCTTCATGGCGCCACACCCTAAACCTTCAACACCTAAACCTTGAAATACAAAAACATACCAAAAGCGCAGATTTAAAATTCCAACCACATATCAAGAAGATTGAAATAATGGGATAGGTACAAATTGAAATGTTGTCTCTCATCAATCAATACCTTTAAAGTTCTTGTCCATTTGATCTTTCATTCTTCCATGCACTAGGACTATCTCAAAATGCCGAAAAAGTCCCAAATTAACGAATATAGTGAGTAGTGCTCATCTTCAAGTTCCATGTACAGTCAAGACTCTATAAATGTTACAGGTCGGGAGTAGCAAAAAATATAACATATATAGAATTATAACAAGTAACACTTATAGAATTCATACCGATGATTAATAACATTTATAGAATTAACACTTAAAAATTCCAAAAATGAAGAACATAACGTTTTATAAAAATAAAAATAAAAGTATAAATGATAATACATAATTCAACTAAACTAATTGAAAGAAATAATCTATATAGTAGTAACTTGACGAGATTCTTCCAACTATACTAACCGAAAGAAAGAGGTCTGACGAGAAGCTTCCAAATGATGTGATGAAACTTCCTTCTAGAGTCCTTGAATGCTCTTGATGTGTGATAGGGCATCATTTGGTCTTTGTTCAAAGTCTCTAGAGAACGCTCATCAACACTCAATCCTACAACTTCTTCTACCACATCAACCATAACCTCATCAACATCAATTTCTTGATGTTCTGAGGAATACATATCCAAAAACTCCTCATCAATAGGTTCATAGGGGTCGTTTAAATCAAACTCCATCTCATAATTGAGGTATTCATGAGCACCCATCACGTCACCCACCTCACTATCAAATGACAACAACGTCAGTTGATGAAGTAGAGTAGCAACTTCATCAACCTCTACCAAGCGCCTAGCTTCCTCTATCTCCCACTCAATAGAGATCGAAAGAACACCCGTGTGCCTCCAACAATTTTGAATTGTCGATGTGGTAAGAGAGAATACTTGACTTGTTCGCAAAGAATATGGGATAAATGTGATTACATGTTTAAAATGTATGCTCTCATATATTATTACCTTGATTTTCTCAAAATTAACACTTATAGAGGTGCAATTAACAAAGAAGGGAGTAGAGCATGTTATAACACCTAACACATAACACTCACTAGTCTTACCAATTGTGTTTTTGTAGGGGAGTAAAATTTTCTCAACATATATGAAATTATAACGCTTATAGGGGTAACACTTATAGAGTCTTGACTGTATTTGGAAGTGTTGAAGAAAACTTCAATAGCATCAATCATGGAGTATATTGTTGACGAAAACCCACTAATGGTTGTGAGCCCAAAAGGGTGCCCACATTTAGTCTTAGACCCTTGAAACGTTAGTTGATGCACTTTGAAGTAGCATGTTACTTCACAAAAATATAAAAAGAGTGAAATGTTAGTCTTAGAAGTACCATGTTGTAAGAGGCTAGGATGTGAGTTGTTATTGTGTTTTTACCTTCGGAAGGATTTGAGTGAATGAGGATAGGTAAGGAGAACTTGGATTGAGTAGTTAGTGAGTAGGCTAGTACAAATGGATGGAGACAACCAAAGTGACTCAAGAGGCAAGTGCATTCGAATTGGGATGAATGGAGGATCACATGGAGCGCACAAGTGGACCACCTCATCATGGCCACTTAATGGGGAAGGTCCAAGGAAGAATGCAAGGTGGAGGATAAGCAAATTCTCAAAGCACCAATCAAATCACGAGTTAAGCATCGTGGTTTGAATTAAGTGGTGAGCGACGATTTGGGAAAGTAAGGGGAGAAAGTTATGGCGGCGGAAAGCGAAGGAGGCTAAGTTTGGGTTGAAGCATCCCAAGTTTGGTAAAGTGTGGTAGGTAGAAAGCCAAGGCTAGTTAAATGTTCGAATTAGGATCCTTGTTGATCATTTGAGGGAGGAAGGCTTAGAAGATAGGATTGGCGCCTACTAAGTAGGAGGAAATCTCAAGGGCTTATCGTGAGCCTTGAGGGTGCTCACCCCCTCAAGCTTACTATATAATCCCTCATTCTTCCCTCACTCATCCTCTCTTTCCTTTGTGCTCCAAGGCACCCCACGAGTTATAAGTGTGGGTGTGGGAAGCCATATTGGAGCACATGTGTGTGCTTAGTTTTTAGTTTGAGAGCCAAGGCTTGTTAGCCTTGAAGAGGGCTTGACCTCTTGGTAGAATTAGTGTTGACATGAAGGATTTTAAAGTTAATTCATGATTCCAATTTGTGGTACTTAAAGTTCATGTTTTGAATACACGTGGTTGCAAGTTCCATGTTTAAGAGTTGAGCACTTGAGGTTGTGATGAGTGCAAAAATATACTTGTGTGGATTAGTTAGTCTTAGTGAAGTTAGGAAATTCTCTCTCCCCCTCTCCTCTCTAGGATTTTAGGATTTTAGGATTAGAGAAGAATTGTGTGATTAGAAAGGGGTTGTTAGTAGAATTAGGAAAATTAGGTAGGAAGGTTAGTTAAGGGCTTGAATAATTAGTGAGGTAGTTGGGGATTACAACTACAAAGTTGTGGGTTCATGAAGGAGCTGGGTTTATGAAGGAGCTGGGTTTGTTTAGTTAGAAAGTAAAGAGCTGGGTTTATGAAGGACCTGGGTTTGTTTAGTTAGAAGCTAAGGAGCTGGGTTCATGAAGGAGCTGGGTTTATGAAGGAGCTGGGTTTGTTTAGTTAGAAGCTAAGAAGCTGGGTTTATAAAGGAGCTGGGTTTGTTTAGTTGGAAGCTAAGAAGCTGGGTTTACGAAGGAGCTGGGTTTATTTAGTTAGAAGCTAAGGAGTTGGGTTCATGAAGGAGTTGGGTTTATGAAGGAGCTAGGTTTATGTAATTAGAAAGTAAAGAGATGGGTTCATGAAGGAGCTTAGTAGATAGCCTACTTAATTAGCTCATAGACAAGTAGTTAGTTACATTATGCTAGTTAGTGTTATGTGTGGCTTTCACAAGTAAATGTATTTGAGATTGACTATAGAGAATAGTGTTTTTTAACACTTGCATCCTCTCTTTAAAAATAAACCACGTGCACAAATTAATGGAGAATGTGGAGCACTCTCGCGATGGCAAGACAAAGGAAGCAAAGACCAAAGTTAAATCCAAGACCACTTGAAGGGTGAACCTTGCACTATGGACTCATCCAAGTCCAAATCCAACACCGCGGAGGAATGTGAGCCCAAACCCACTACTCGGACTACGGACGCTTAAGGGTGGGGGGTTTGGCCTCACATAATTGGTGCGTCCGCCGGGAGCGAAGCGGAAGGTAGTTACAAGACTTGGAGGCGACTAGGAGACTTGGAGGCAACTAGGAAAAATTGGAGACACAAACTTGAGAGAAGGGAAGGAGCACCCGAAACTCGGTAAGTATTCTCTCTTTGGGTTACATTTGAATTCATTGTATTTCAACTATTCCTTGGAATGAATTGCATTGTCAATTACGCAAATTCATTTTTGAGGAAGGAGCGCGGCGAAGGTACGTCCTCAACCTTTTTGGGGATTTGCTAAGAACTTAAAAGGAACCTATAACCGAGTAGCTCATTAAAACATTAGAGGGTAAATTCACCTTAGGACATTGAACTTTGACACTCACCTCGGGGTGAGTCTCAAAGTTTTGGGAGTTGTCATTTCATGCTCTAGATTAAATTAATATTTCACAAAGTTTATGGTGTTGTTACATTGAGTCACGATTGAGGGGAGTGCTAACTCACAGGGGGATGCGATTGCTCAAGGTATGTTTATTTCTTCAAAGTGAACTCATTAACTAATTAAGGAATGCCTTTTGTACTCGTGATTGTTGTTATCCGTTGTAGAGGGTAATTCCCGAATTGTGGATGGTGTGAGAAGTTGAAGGGTGAAGCCTCGACTTTTAACATAATCTACTCGGAAGGTCACCCCCTCACAATCGGTATTGTGGTGAGTGTTAATTTGCGGGAAGGTGCGGAGGTGATGCTCCGACTTAACCAAAAAATTAACATGAACATGCATATCCCCTATTGGGATTCTTTCACCTAAGTGGGCTTGCAGGTTCTTTTCCTCACCTCCTAAAAAAATTATAACCACACCAAGACAAGTGAAAATATTAAGAGGGGAATTGCTAGGATTATGTGTGGTCAAGTGAGGGTCGATCGATTCTTATGGAATGCAAGGTAGGACTCGCTCACAAAAACCAAGTTTGATAGTAGGACTAGAGAAATCTACTCGGAAGAGGCGGTCCTCTAAAATCAGTGATAGATTAGAACAAGATAATGTTAGAATAGAGAGTTGTTTGAACGTCGAACCTAGGACTAGGTCAATTCTAGACACCTTAGAACTTGGAGCTCAACTTGAAGAGGAGATCACTCCCTCCAAATTGAGTGGTGAAACTTCTTCGGAAAATTACACACTTAGAGAAGAATTCCCGATAGAAGTTGATAGGGGATTGTTGAATAGTTCACCGGTCACCATGGCCGAGGAACGGGGGATGGATCCACCACCCATACCCCCAATTCCGCCCATACCTCCTATACCTCCAATAGACCCATTGGTTAGGCCAAGAGGCCTACCAATTGTGGTTCCACAAAATTTAGCGGCGATGGATATGCCATCTCATCTCCCTAAATTTTATGGGACCAAGGATGAGGACCCCTCTCGGCACATGGAACGGTATATCGAACGGTTGGCTAGCTTCCTCATAACCGACCCGGGTTATTGGTTAGTGTGGTTTCCTACCACTCTAGAGGGGGAAGCCTATGAATGGTATCGGGATCATGCCGAGGGACATTTTAGGGGATGGGAACAATTACAAAGGGAGTTTCTTAACGAATTTAGGCCGGAAGTGGGTCAAAGTACCGCATTAAGGGCATTGTCGTCATTGAAGCAAGGAAGGGAGGAAGAAATTTCGGCTTACATTAGGAGGTTTGATTTAGTGTGCACTAGATTTGTGGGTACCATGCTCAACGACGACACGCTAAAGCAATTTTTCATTCAAGGGTTTTTTAAGTCCGGAACTATTAGGGGTGTTCTAGAAAGGAATCCCTTGACCTTGGCGGATGCCAAGCGTGCGGCTAGAGATATTGAAAACTTGGATAAAGATCACGAAAGGCTATGGAGAAGGGAGGATGAATTGATCCCACAATTCATCCCCATACGCCCTAGGGTGGTAGCGGTAGAACCCGCTAAGTATGAGAACCAAATTCCATATGCCATTGTGGACACCGGCCCCCGACCTTTAGCGGTTAGGGAACCGGCACCTCTTTTGGCACTACCGGCCCCTAGAACGGATCCACACTTGGAGGAGGTTGAAAGAAGACTAGGTGCTAGCCAACTAGGATTCCAAGAGGCTATGATAAAACAAATGCAAAGCCTCACGGATCAAATGTCATTAATGATCCGGAGTCAACAACCGGGGCCTCCACCCCCGGTTGAGTCGGGTAGGCATTCTTCCGGATTATGGTGTGTCCAATGTGGCCAACCGGGCCACACGCGTCAATTTTGTAGAAGTGGACAAAACCGTGACCAAAGAGGAAACGGTAACCCACCTCAACAAAATCAACGAGGTCAAGCGCCACCTCACTATGGATATGGAAGCAATAGAGGACCACAACCTAGAGGGCAAGGTGGCCAAAATTTAGAGAAGAAGGAATTTCATCCCTTTTGTGGAAGGTGGCACGCTCAAGGACAATGTTGGTCCGAAGGTCAAGAGTTTAATTGTAGCAATTGTGGAGGAAGTCATCCCTCGGATACGTGTCGCCAACCGGACAAAATAATTAATGTCCCTTACCCGGTGGCTAATCCACAACAACAAGCAAGGGATAATATGCGAGGTGCTAGGCCACAAGGAGTACCGGCCAATGAACTTAGGCCACCTAACTTATACTATGACCATAGTAATGCTAGGCAAACTTTTCATCCACCGGCGGGCTTGCAAACTACAACCGGTTACATTCCAATACAAAATAGACAAGGAGTTCCACCTAATGGTAGTAACGGGAGACAAGCGCCTCCAACGGATCCGGGACCATCTAACTCCCAAGATGTTAGGTTCATGGATGGAGTGTTGGAGGCCACATGTGATGACATGCTTCCTCTCCCAACGAGAATTGGAGAGGAGCAAAGTCAATGGCCTCCTCACACCAATGCTATTACATATGAGTTAGTGAAGGGTAAGGGTGTGGTTGAAGAAGCACCTGCACTAGCGGTAACTACTAGGGCTAGGAGAGGGGATGCCCTGTTGGAGGTAGGAATAGGAGAGCAAGGAAATTACTCTTCGGATGAAGAGATTAATCTCTCCGAGTTGGATAGGGTAGCTAGAAGAGCTACTAAGGATGTGGAGAGGGAAAATATAATTTTACAAGATAGGGAGAGGACTAATGCGGTACATGACTTGGATAATAGCGATGTGGGTGAATGGGAAGGACCGGGGGTTCCCGTAGACGAATTCGACGTAGTGGGTAATTCTAAGGTGGAAAGATCTACCGGGTACGACTTGTGGGCGGACCTTAGTACACTCAAGGCGGATATTACTTTCGGCCAACTATTGGAAATTTCACCCACGGCAAGGAAAACATTAAAGGAGGGAATGCCGGTACACAAGAGGATGAGGAAGGTGAAAGCTAAAATAGCCGCTAGGATCCAATCACAAGGTGGAAGAGACGTGAAAGCTATAGAAATAGAAGTTGTTATAGTAGATAAGGTGGTTCCTAATGTGCTAGTCGACGGAGGGAGTAGTCTAAATATACTACCGGAGGATACTATGAAAAAATTGGGACTTGGACTCACGGGGCCTTCACCTTTGGTCATAAATATGGCAAATCAAAGTTCGACTACGCCTTTGGGGATGATCAAGGATTGTAGAATGACTACGGGAGGCGAGGAGTACTTGGTCACCTTCCATGTCATTAAAATGCACTCCAACAAGGACACCTTCCCCATTTTGCTAGGTAGGCCTTGGTTGCGGATGGCGAATGCTATGGTCAATTGGGGTGGACCTAAACCATCCATCACTTATGGTCCGGAGGGTAATAGGGTCATAGTGTCCATTGGTTCATTAGAAGGATGGATGAAGAAGGAGATGTATTTGCCATTGGAGAAGGAAATTGATGACTTAAACGAGAATGAGATTGGCAAAGCATTGGTGGGAGTCGTCCATCCCGAAGGTCAAAGGGTTGTTATAGATTCGGGCTCGGGAAGTCTAGGTCCTAATTTTTACAATTATGGGGATAATGGGGATTATGCCCAATGGCTAAGGGAGTACCCCGAGTCCGAGGTTGATGTAATGGTTACATTTCACCAAGTAGGCTTAGGGAGTGAATTTCCTAGTGTTAGTTTAGGAGAGGGCTCATTGTTGGAGCCATGTGAGGTGCTCACCGAGGAAGAGTGGGTTAGCGGTGGGTTAACACCTTGGGTAGATGACGTGGAAGAGGGTGAGGTTAGTTTAATTCATGTAGATGGGACTCAAGAGGAGGATGTGATTATTGAGTCATCGAAATTGGAGGAGCCTTTACATTTCAAGACCACGTCTACGGGGATAGTTGTAGGTCAAGATGTGAAAGATTACCCCAATGTGCCTTCCGATTGGTATCGGAACAAAGAGGAACAAGCACATGTGTCGGAAGCGGATTGGCGGTACGTGGATGTGAAATTAAAGAATGGAAAAACCCGACAAATGAAGATGGGTTCCAAATTGGGGGAGAAAGAGGTTAGGGAGTATAGCAATTTGGTGGATGAGTTTAGTGATACTTTTGCATGGTCCTACGATGAGCTTAAGGGAATTCCTAGGGAAATGGTAGAGCACCGGATTCCTTTAATTCCGGGGGCGAGGCCAATTAGACAAAAGGAGAGGAGGATGAATCCTCAATTGCAATTGTTGGTGAAAGCGGAATTGGAAAGGTTATTGAAGGCCGGGTTTATCAAGCCGGTGGAAATCACGGATTGGGTTTCTCCTATGGTCTTAGTAAAGAAAAAAAATGGGAAATTAAGGGTTTGTGTCGACTATAGGAAATTGAATTCGTGCACACAAAAGGATCACTTCCCCTTACCTTTTATCACCTTGTTGCTTGAGGAGGTTGGAGGTCATTCGCGATATACCTTTATGGATGGGTATGCGGGTTATAATCAAATTTCCATAGCCCTCCAAGATATCCATAAAACGGCTTTTACTACACCTTGGGGTACTTTTGTGTGGGTAGTGATGCCATTTGGGTTATGTAATGCCCCGGCTACTTTCCAACGATTAGTAATGTATATCTTCACCGACTTGTTGTTCAAATCCATGACCGTCTTTGTGGACGATTTTAGCACACAAAGTAATGTGGACGATCACCTACATTGTGTTAGGGAGGCATTGGTTAGGTGTAGGAAGATGAGGTTAGCATTGAACCCGGATAAGACATTTTTGGGAGTGAATAAGGGAGTGTTGTTGGGTTATGTTGTTAGTGAGAAAGGTAGAGAACCCGATCCGGATAAGATTGCGGCCATAAGCGACTTGGCAACTCCAACCAATTCCAAGGGGATCTCTAAGTTGTTAGGACATGTGGGATGGTACCGGGAACTTATTCCTAATTTTTCAAAGATAGCGGTGCCCATTACCCATTTGCTCAAAAATGATGTCAAATTCGAGTGGACGGATGCTTGTCAAAAAGCCTTTGAGGAATTGCGGGATAGGTTGAGCACCTATCCGGTGTTGATACCACCCAATTGGGGTAAACCTTTTCACGTCTATTGTGATGCTAGTAATGTGGCAATAGGGAGTGCGCTTTGTCAAGCAACGGGAGAAAAAGAGAAGGATCAACCTATAGCTTATGCGAGTAAGCAATTGACCCCCGCCGAAAGAAACTACTCTACAACGGAGAGGGAGTGCCTAGCCATGGTGTTTTCCGTTAAAAAGTTTAGGCATTACTTCATGTGCAACCCGGTTGTATTTTTTGTTGACCACATGGCTATCAAGTATCTAGTTAACAAGGCGGAGTTAAGTGGTAGGTTAGCTAGGTGGGTTTTGTTATTAGAAGAATTCGACTACACGGTGGAATATAAACCGGGTCGTATGCATTTACAAGCGGACCACTTGTCTAGGTTGTCGGAGGAGATAGAAAAAAATCCGGTAAATGATATGTTAGTAGATGATAGCCTCTTTGTGGTCACTTCTACACCGGAGTGGTATGCGGGCATAGTGGAATTTCTAACAACCCACAAGTTGCCCAAAGAGTGGACAAAAGAAGAGAGAAGGAAGGTGAGGGTAAATAGTAGGCAATTTGTTGTAGTGGGCCATAGGTTGTTTAGAAGGGGGTCCGATGGTATTTTACGACGATGTGTGTCAAAAACGGAGGTTGAAGCGATTTTAATCGCTTGCCACGATAGCGCTTGCGGCGGTCACTTCTCGGGTCAACTCACCGGGCAAAAAATACTTAGAGCGGGCTACTTTTGGCCTACACTATTTAAGGACGCCCATGACTATGTAAGGAAATGCGACGCTTGCCAACGGTATGCCCGAAACGACCTTAGAATGGAGATGCCTTTACATGTATCATTACCCTTAATTCCTTTCGAAAAATGGGGCATCGACTATGTGGGTGAGGTCCATCCCCAATCTTCAAAAGGAATGAAATATATTGTGGTGGCAACCGAGTACCTCACCAAGTGGGCGGAAGCCAAAGCGGTGAAGACCGACACGGCGGAACACGCGGCAACATTTATGTACGAAAACATAATTTCGCGGTTCGGGGTGCCGAAGATCCTAGTAAGCGATAGGGGTACTCACTTTTTGAATGACTTGATTCGAGAGATGACAGAGAAATTTAAAATTGATCACCGGAAGACTACTCCCTACCACCCACAAACCAATGGACAAACGGAAAGGGTTAACGGAATTTTGGTGAGTATACTACGCAAGACGGTTATAGACTCGAAGCGGGATTGGGATACGAAACTAACGGCGGCACTTTGGGCATACCGTACAACCTATAAGGTAACTACGCGTGCTACACCATTTTCCTTAGTCTATGGTCTTGAAGCGACACTACCAATCGAATATGAAGTCGAGTCACTTAGGGTGGCCGTGAGTACGAGACTTACCGAAAGTCAATCCTTACGAAATCGACTAACCGATTTGGAAGCACTTGACGAAGGGATGAGAATGGCGGCTCAACATATTGAGGCAATCCAAAGAAGGACAAAGATTACTTTCGACAAACGACATAAGAGAAGGGCCCTAACACCGGGAATGATGGTCATGATTCAAGACGCACGAAAGCTTGAATTTCCGGCGAAATTCGATGCAATATGGTTAGGACCTTACCTTGTCTATGAGGTCTTTCCTAATAATTCAATTCAATTGGAAACGTTGAATGGTGAGCTCTTTCCTACCCGTACATCGGGAAGTAGATGTAAGGAGTACCGAGCTTGACTAGGCAACTTACCCTTGGAGCAAGAGATGTTTGGATTCATCCCCCGATGGTCGCCAATTATGTGAGCCCAAAAGGGTGCCCACATTTAGTCTTAGACCCTTGAAACGTTAGTTGATGCACTTTGAAGTAGCATGTTACTTCACAAAAATATAAAAAGAGTGAAATGTTAGTCTTAGAAGTACCATGTTGTAAGAGGCTAGGATGTGAGTTGTTATTGTGTTTTTACCTTCGGAAGGATTTGAGTGAATGAGGATAGGTAAGGAGAACTTGGATTGAGTAGTTAGTGAGTAGGCTAGTACAAATGGATGGAGACAACCAAAGTGACTCAAGAGGCAAGTGCATTCGAATTGGGATGAATGGAGGATCACATGGAGCGCACAAGTGGACCACCTCATCATGGCCACTTAATGGGGAAGGTCCAAGGAAGAATGCAAGGTGGAGGATAAGCAAATTCTTAAAGCACCAATCAAATCACGAGTTAAGCATCGTGGTTTGAATTAAGTGGTGAGCGACGATTTGGGAAAGTAAGGGGAGAAAGTTATGGCGGCGGAAAGCGAAGGAGGCTAAGTTTGGGTTGAAGCATCCCAAGTTTGGTAAAGTGTGGTAGGTAGAAAGCCAAGGCTAGTTAAATGTTCGAATTAGGATCCTTGTTGATCATTTGAGGGAGGAAGGCTTAGAAGATAGGATTGGCGCCTACTAAGTAGGAGGAAATCTCAAGGGCTTATCGTGAGCCTTGAGGGTGCTCACCCCCTCAAGCTTACTATATAATCCCTCATTCTTCCCTCACTCATCCTCTCTTTCCTTTGTGCTCCAAGGCACCCCACGAGTTATAAGTGTGGGTGTGGGAAGCCATATTGGAGCACATGTGTGTGCTTAGTTTTTAGTTTGAGAGCCAAGGCTTGTTAGCCTTGAAGAGGGCTTGACCTCTTGGTAGAATTAGTGTTGACATGAAGGATTTTAAAGTTAATTCATGATTCCAATTTGTGGTACTTAAAGTTCATGTTTTGAATACACGTGGTTGCAAGTTCCATGTTTAAGAGTTGAGCACTTGAGGTTGTGATGAGTGCAAAAATATACTTGTGTGGATTAGTTAGTCTTAGTGAAGTTAGGAAATTCTCTCTCCCCCTCTCCTCTCTAGGATTTTAGGATTTTAGGATTAGAGAAGAATTGTGTGATTAGAAAGGGGTTGTTAGTAGAATTAGGAAAATTAGGTAGGAAGGTTAGTTAAGGGCTTGAATAATTAGTGAGGTAGTTGGGGATTACAACTACAAAGTTGTGGGTTCATGAAGGAGCTGGGTTTATGAAGGAGCTGGGTTTGTTTAGTTAGAAAGTAAAGAGCTGGGTTTATGAAGGACCTGGGTTTGTTTAGTTAGAAGCTAAGGAGCTGGGTTCATGAAGGAGCTGGGTTTATGAAGGAGCTGGGTTTGTTTAGTTAGAAGCTAAGAAGCTGGGTTTATAAAGGAGCTGGGTTTGTTTAGTTGGAAGCTAAGAAGCTGGGTTTACGAAGGAGCTGGGTTTATTTAGTTAGAAGCTAAGGAGTTGGGTTCATGAAGGAGTTGGGTTTATGAAGGAGCTAGGTTTATGTAATTAGAAAGTAAAGAGATGGGTTCATGAAGGAGCTTAGTAGATAGCCTACTTAATTAGCTCATAGACAAGTAGTTAGTTACATTATGCTAGTTAGTGTTATGTGTGGCTTTCACAAGTAAATGTATTTGAGATTGACTATAGAGAATAGTGTTTTTTAACACTTGCATCCTCTCTTTAAAAATAAACCACGTGCACAAATTAATGGAGAATGTGGAGCACTCTCGCGATGGCAAGACAAAGGAAGCAAAGACCAAAGTTAAATCCAAGACCACTTGAAGGGTGAACCTTGCACTATGGACTCATCCAAGTCCAAATCCAACACCGCGGAGGAATGTGAGCCCAAACCCACTACTCGAACTACGGACGCTTAAGGGTGGGGGGTTTGGCCTCACAATGGTCAAAATAGTTGAATTTGTAAAATATGTGAATTATTTTTGTTTTATGAAGTTGTGAGATTCTCTCTCCGATTCCAAGAGACAGTTGTGAGGAAGATGGATATGACATTATTAAGTAGTGTGCATTTGTTTGTCATTTATATTCAATTTCTCAATATATGTGAAATGGTTTGTTACCAATTTTGATTTTTTAAAGGATGTGTTGTTGTTGACTTTGGATGGAAGAGAAAGGTGTCTTCAAAGGCTTCCAGATTTGGAGGGTTTGGCTCAAGTATTGCAAATTCGTTAGAAGGTCTATTTATGTCCAATGTTCCTTCTCTACCTAATAGAATCTATTTTTGGAACATCCACAAGAACTTTGAGGCTATTTTCAATGCGCTTTGCATATCTCACCAATGACGATCCCTTGGCATTCTTTGTTCCTAAGAAGAATGATGTTAGGGACGATGTGAGGACATATGTAGCTTGTTATAATTTTGTATTGCGAAAGGATTCATATACTTATTTTGAAAATGTTCAATGGTTTTCAATGGCTTGTGCAAATTAATTGTCTCAGCATGTGTTATATTGGCAGGTATGTCTATTCATGTTTGTAGACGTAGTGGTTGCCATCCAATCGCATACAAGGAGGACTCAACATTGTTTGATGCCATTTTGTTTTCTTTGCATGATCTAGTACCAAATCCCATTGCAAGAGCATCTAAGCTACAAATCGTTGATGTTGAACAAAGTGACATCAAATAACTTCAACAATGTCTTCACGCGGCATCAATCTCATTCATGATCTAAAAACAATACAAGCATGATTTTTCTCCACAAGTCATGTTGACACACTACCAAAAAAACGGGAATAAGACAAACAAAAGTCAAACAACGCGCTTAGAGCAAACGGAAGGACCACAAGAGCCATTGCATCACGTTTGGCACCTTATCAACATCGTCATCGACTACAAAGAGATAATAGTTGGGCCCATGTGCTGTCAAGAATGCATCTACAAAAGTAAAATGATAGACTAATTGCATAGGATCCACCTTCTCATATCCAATCTGAAAACTTCTTGAAACTTCATTGCTCGGATACAAACCTCTAAGTTTCTACTGGGCAATCTTCTCCTAGTCTCTACTAGGCAATCTTCTCCTAGTCTCTACTGGACATTCTTCTCCTAGTCTCTACTGGGCAATCTTCTCAAGATCTTTGTTCTCCGCGAGGCATTGTCTTTTGCTTTAGGATTAATGAGCTTCATCCCCCCTTTCTTTCCCTTGCATAGAATCATTGCTTGAGACTAGGCTCGACTCGAGAGCTCTACCTTCGGTGGCGAGTCAGAGCATTCAAACTTCAAACCCTCGCTTCCCCGTCCCCCTCTCCTCCCCCATTTGCTTCACAACACTAGTGGCAACGGCAGTAGCGAGCAACAACTAGCAGCAACAACAACAACGAGCAACATCAGCGAGTCTGTGGATCAACAACAACAAGTCGAAGTGGTGGATCAACAACGAGCAACACCGGCAGCCACAACAACAACAAGCAGCAATAGAAGCCAGCAACAACGACAACAACGAGCAACACCGGCAGCCACAACAACAACAAGCAGCAATAGAAGCCAGCAACAACGACAACAACCACTAGCAAGTCCAAGTGGTGGATCAGGAGCTTCTAGTTGTTGATTAGGAAGACGCGCTAAGGTTAGGGTTAGGGGAGGCAGAAGAGATCTTAAACCCTTTTAATATTACTAGTTATAGATGAACGGGATGAGTTTGAGAATTAACCGGTTGAGGTTAGGTTTAGGGGAGGCAGAAGAGATCTTAAACCCTTTGAATATTACTAGTTATAGATGAACGGGATGAGTTTGAGAATTAACTGGTTGAGGTTAGCTTTAGGGGAGGCAGAAGAGATCTTAAACCCTTTGAATATTACTAGTTACAAATGAATGGGATGAGTTTGAGAATTAACCAGTTGAGGTTTGGGACTTCAGGAAACTTCCTAGTTACAGATGATTCATTTAGGTTAATTGTGGCCGCCATAGATGTAATGAGGAAAACCATCCATGAATTAAAGAAATGATTTGGATGAATGTCTAACTTATTTTAAATTAATTTTTGAATCTGCCCAATTTTGAAATATTAATTTATGGGTTGCCTAACTTACTTTCACACTTTAATTAATTATTAGGTAGAAAGGTGCCCAAGCTGCTAGAGAACTACAGTATGTGTGATACATGTAATAGTTGATCCTTATAATGGAGGTGGATATATTATTTTCATTTTGAAAATATGATCATTAATAATGAGACCACTAGATGTTGTTTGCATAGAAAGTGTGAACTAATATTGGATATAAATGTTAATTTAATGAAAGTGATAGTATGATAAATAATAACTTTAAAAAAAGCCCACAATAGTGTATCAACACTAACTAGTATTACGTTAGGGTATTAACATTAAACCTTCATAAAATCAAGAAATATGTATATTATGGATGTTAGGTTAGGTAATAAATTTGATATAAACACCAGGGTTACTTGTTAGGGTAATCTTTGATAGACACCTCTTAGTTGAGAGCGTAACAAAGGCATTTGAACTTGTTTAACAAGTCAAAACTGATTCAATATGCAAATATATAAGTACTTGCTTTGGCATTGTTATATTTAAATGTTTATAATATAAGTGTTGGTATTGCCAAGTAATGTAGAATGAGACCATAAAGATTAAGATATTGTGTGAAAACGTATATGTGCATTTTTTAGCAATTGGAGTATAAAAATAAGATTTTAATAGAACCCAAAGATATGAACGACCCAATAAGCAAGGTGGATTAGTAATAAACATCCTTAAATATCTATGGACAACTGATATTAATGAATTTGTCCAATTTAACAAGAACGATCCAAAGACACATCATGCACACCTTCTCTCACCCACTCCAACTAAATAAATTTAGAAATAGAAAGCTAAGCTCATTATGTTTACATGTTTTTCTTCTTTCTTGAAGATTAGTAAATTGGGGACAAGGAGGGACTTCTCGCCAAAATAAAACACTTATTAGAACACTTGAAAATATTTACTTGTGAAAATAATTATGCTAATTAACAAAAATCAAAATTGTAGATGTTCTTAAACTAGCACGGTATTTAAAGACATTACACTGATTATTCCATTGAGTAGTGTGTTTGTTACTAAAATCCCGAGCACACATTGTGTTGTCAAATCTCAAAACTGTGAAGGCGTAAATTTTCACTGAGTGATACTAAATTCATGAATACATGATCATTACCATACTTTTCAATATAGTTAGTGCGTGTTCTAAGGCATTTGTAAAGTGTATAATTTGTTTTGGTGAGCTCAAAGAGGTTTCTTCATTTCAGTTGGTGTCACTCACTCCTGCTACATCTCCTAACACTAAGAAAGTGAAGAGAGCTTGCATTGAGAGTTTCCGGCACTTTGAAACTTTTGGCTCTTTAAACCCTAGATCTTATGGTGGCACTAATTTCAAATCGTAAAGAAATTTAGTGTCACCTTCACTAATTTCCCACATGTACTATTAGCCCACCCTCAGTAAATGGGATAATCAGTGTAGTCAAAGTTTATGTTCAAAATTACTTGAAGGTTATTTCTTAGAGCACTTGTAGAAATTATCTCAATTTATAGATTGACGGTTTCATTTTGGGGATGGAAATGTAGTCAATGGCTTCTTTTATGAGTGGAAGTGACATATATATTAGTTTTCGGATCTTGAAGGTGAGGTGCACTTGATATGGGATTTGTGGACAAGGTGGCCCATCACAAAGTGAAGGGATAAAATTCTTGTTTATTTGGTTTTTTGAGAAAAAAATCAGGCATAATGTTTTTTGTCGAGCCGTCCAGGGTTGTGGGCCATGGGATTTGTGCATGATCCAAGCTGTAGATCAGACCTTGACAAAGGTTGTAGGGGGTCTCTAATGTCCGCCATGCCTCCATATTTGCCCTTTGGATAAGATAGAGGTGGCAAAGGAGAATAATCGACTAGTGTCACTAATGACACATTATCTCCATTATGTAATTCACCCCTAATATCCTATATGGACGTTTTTGTCCAAATGAGAAATTTTGGAAGGGTGCATGGTTCATTTTTTTGTTGAAATGTCTTTATGGCAATAGATGGCATATGCACCTCTTTGTGCGAATAAAATGGATCAAAATTTCATACGGAGGCATCATTTTTAAATTAAGAATGTTGCAAAAGTCATTTTACAATTGGTGAATGTTTTTTACCTATCAAATGTTATAGAAACATATTTTGGTATGAAAAAAATAGGTTCCCATCTAAAAAATAGATGTCATTTTTTTAAAGAAAACAACATTTGTGAGTAAGCTTTTATAAAAGACACGCATGCAATTTTTACATGGTTGAACACGATATATAGTTCCAACATAGTTAATGTTTTTTAATCATTCCTAATTTATAAGAAACAATCTTCAAATATAACTACATTGAACTTGGCACATAGATACATATTATCACACACATGTCATGAAAATACACTCATTTATCTCTCTTTCTACTATCATTTTTCATCCAAATGTATGTTTTGTTATGTACCATCCATGGATAGTCATTATAAATTATAATCTTTTGCTATACTATAAACCTACATGCGCTCAGGAGTCATGACTCCTAAAGAGCTTCAGCCCGAAGTTGGATAATCGTGATTTAAGAGGAACTTATGTAAAATTGAGCTAAAAAAACACTTACATTGTGTTCGACTAGACTAATTATCCCATTTAGTGTGTGCGGTATCAACTCTCAAAGCACGCACTATTTTGCCAGATCTCAAAATTAGTGAGAGCTGATTTCTTACAAAGTGATACTAATTTCATGAATACAATATTATTTACCATTCATCTCAAGTTAATTAGTGTATGTTTTAAGGTTTTTGTGGAGTGCACAAATTGTTCGGTGAGCACAACGAGGCTTCCCCTTTTCAATCGGTGCCACTCACTCCTAGGGAATCTCCTAACACTAAGAAATTGAAGAGAACTTCGCATTGAGATGTTTTGTGCTCCCGAAATCCTCAATCTTTTGGTGGCACTAATTTCCAACATGCACTATTAGCCCACCCTTACTAAATGGGATAATCAACATAGTTACTCGAGGGTCACCCACATGGAGGCGAGAGGGAATAATATGTAATCTAAAGATTGTTTCTTTAATTGGTTTAAGATTGGAATCAGTGCCAAGGACCCCAGATTAGTCTAGTCCAAGTCATTTGAAAATAGTCCACAACAATCCTAGAGGTGGCAAAATTTTTGTTTTGGATGGATGAGAGGTACACTTGTATTCAAAATTTCCATGTTGCCCTGCACGGGTGTAATCTTTGAATCCAATTCAACAAGTTTGCTTCAGTAATTTTTCCTTCTAGGCTTGAGACCTTCATTTCGTAAATAATGAAAAATATGTTACTATGTGAAAAAGCTCAGCCTATTAGGAGTAATTGCCCAGTGCTAAAATAGTGTTGTGAAGTCAAGAGTTTAGGGTTTAGGGTTTTGGATGGGTTCCCTACATGAACACATGGGTGTAAATGACACAATCCAAAAGAACCGAAATTATAACATGTCTTTCAGACTGGGTCGCAAGGGACAAATGTTTTGCCACAAATATGTCCCTTGATAGCCGGTCTAAATGTCATATTCTCATTTCGAACTCATTTTTCTTGTAATGCTTCAATAGGTCCATGGGTCCTTAACAGAGATTTTGGACCAGGAACACTTTTGGCATGTGCTATCTGGGCTTACATCCTGGTCAGGGGTTCTTGATTCTTGATGCAACACATCAAGAATGGAACAGATGAAGCAACACTAATTATTGACATGCTGATCAGTGAACCAAGCACATGAAGGTAACGAGCAAACACCCCTAATGATATTGCAAACTATCTATACATATTAACATGCTGATTATGAATCCAGAAATATAATCAGATTTTGTCAAACATAAAATTGTGGTACTACTACAAGTGCAGGTCTGGAGTACAATAAATGCAGATTATACTGCAACAAGAGCAGCTTCTTTGCCAATAGTGGAGAGAGCCATAGCTGCGGCTGCAGTATCCAAATCAGCAAGGTTGCCTGTTTTGGAGGCCACTACTACACAATCTGTAGCACACTTTGGGACAAAGATATTGGCCTTTTCTTGGGATGAAAATAATGTCACTCTGTAGTCCAGAACAAGAGTCATCGTCAAAAGCGAGACCTTACTCTCTGGATAAACTTCAAACAAGTAGTGCATTATTTGCTTTCCAATTTCATTTATCTCAACTTGATCAAGGATACTATAAATATTCAACACATACTGCCACTTCAACCAGAGAAATCATGTATAAAGTTTCCACATCCCCATTGCATATAAAAAAACTCTTCCTCCCCATAAGCATATTCTCCAAATTCAAGGATCCAACTAGTCTAAGAAGCACAAAGCCCATCAACTATTCACGCTGAAAATATTATGAATGCCTCCCTGCAAGTTATTATAGTGCTAAATGAAGGGATTACAACAAGATAGCATCATAAATAAACTGCAATACGGACGGTTTAGAAATGCTTACATGGGCTTCTTCAATGCAATAGCCATCTGTAACGCCGCAGTGTTTGTAGTCACAACACCTGATGAGGCCTTGATCAATGCGGCTAGCTGTTTGCCCCACCCAGTAACAACATTTCAATATACATCTTATGCAACACTATCTTTTCCTTTAGATCCAGAAGCTTGGGATGCCTTTATCCCTTAATGTTTCCTTTTGGCACAATTGAAGTACCTCAGAGGCAAACCAGTCATTACTTGTGTAGGTTAAATGCATCTAGGATTTTGCCAAATTACCACACTTTGAGGAAAATCATATCTTTTGAGGTTACATGATGACCTTGAGACAATTCAATCTCAATCTGATGGGAGCCACATGTAAATCCAGAATAGCATGGGCCAGATAAACATTCCATAAGCTATGTGCAGAAATTGGTGAGTAGCATACCTGGCCAGGGGTGGTGATCAACACAATGTGAGAATCCTCTCCACAATACTCTTTCACCTTCTCACGATCCTTTTCATTTGGAATAATGAAAACCACAGTCTCACTGCTTCAACAAGAAATGACAAACTTAGATTCTATGTTTCCCACAAAGTTACCAGTTCCTGGTGGTAGAATTGAGCTTTCAGTCACTACCATGAATTTGATTGTAATTTGAAATTTGGAAATAGCAAGTATAAAACTGGCCAAAGACAGGGTCTGAAGAATGGCTCTACACAAGCATCGAGAGGGCACATGAAGGTCATGGGAAGGGAGCATTGAAAGTTTAGACCAGGGTTCAAAGCCTTAACGCTTCTGACAAACTACGTCTCCCTTCTGAAGCAACATGGACCATGAGTAGCTAACAGGAAAGGATGTGCCAGGGACAAACAGGAGAGAGGAAACTATAGTTCAATTTGCAGAACTAAAGCAAGCCTACACTTAATCCCAACAATATGAA
Organism: Polytrichum formosum; assembly: GCA_964035585.1. Lineage (NCBI taxonomy): Eukaryota > Viridiplantae > Streptophyta > Polytrichopsida > Polytrichales > Polytrichaceae > Polytrichum > Polytrichum formosum. The sequence continues at coordinate 49,392,927 of OZ037940.1, read as the reverse complement.
CATACCTCGTAGATTTTGCAAGTTTGGACCACTGTTTAGGGTGAAGGAGGCTGTCCAAGTCACCTTTTGATGTCATGCATGCTGATGAATCACTTTTGATGCCATGGAAAACCAAGAAACTACCCCCCTGAACACCTGCATCCATGTACTTGTTTTCAACAAAAGCTTTGACCCTCTTCGGCACAGCAATCTCCAGTGGCAGCACATCAGACTTGAACACATTCTTTCCAAGCTGGCAGAGCTCCTCCATCAATTCGGAATACCTTATGCAAGACATGCTTGAAACCTCAGGGAAAAGCCCACTAATGCGATAAATCATGCAATTGAGTGATGATAGTCATGAAGAGCAAACAACTAGAATAAATACCCTCCAAGTTGGACTCTTGTATCTTAACGAACTAATTCTGGTGGCAATTTCACCCGTATCTGGTCGTTGTTATCGTCCCTTAAACTTGGATAGATTATATCATTTTAGTTCAAGTGCACTTCGTTGGCTACAATAAGTGAATCTGCCCAAAAGATGCAAAGGAATTTAAAAAATACTTAAATATATATTCCACTTTCTGCCAGCTCCAAATGTGGTGGTTTTATGGCAACGTCAAGAAATTTGGCAGATCCAGCCGAATTCACATTTGGGTATACATAGCTGACTTTATTTCATACTGTAGAAAGCCAAATTAACATGGAGTGGCCCAATCCGGCATGTTTTGTTGATACAAGCAAGTCGTAGTATTCATTCTGTACCCAAAGCCCACCTTAAGTAGTGTTGTGAGCACTATAGAATTACTGGATTCAATGAAATTGAGCTGCAAGGCTTAGTATACATCTATCTTAATAGGGATTGTGTTTCAGAAAACTCTTACAGATAATAGTAATAAGTAAACTACATTGTAAGACAGAGAGCTAATCCAGAGATCTTAGAGCTACACACAACCTAAAATAGAAGGAAGCAAACAAAAACAAGAATGAAATGGAAAGCAAACAACCAGTTCCCAACAGTGGATCCTTATCTTATGGAGCTATAAAGTCCAAAGATATATAAATGGTTTGGTGAATGTAGGTTGCATTCAGAGTTTGACAATATCCACATACATAAATCTCATATTCAAATACAAATGTTAGGTTCCAAAGCAAGATACTGACCATAGATTGATTTTACAAAAAAGAGGAAATATTGGCTTCATGCAAGAAATATCACACAGGTGATAAGCTTCGTTGAAATTTAGAAAAAAACTCAAGAGGTCTCTCACCTCAACAACACCAAAGAAAGACCATGATTGCAGTTACTAAAGGTTCACAAGACAATACAGAGTTGAATTATGCATCCAAATTCATAACAAGGCAACCTTTGTTGCATTTTGAGACAAGCTTCTCAGCTCCATGGAGTTTGCCAATTTCACTATGGCTAAGACTGAGATAGCTATGAATAATGACTCGAGTCTCAATCTCATGTGTGTGTTACTTCTTGTACATAATGAACCTGATGAAATTCATATAGGATTTTACAAAATGCAACAAGAGAGTAAGGTGATGGTGGTGATAGACTGTCAGATGTCTGTAGATAGTCACAAAGATGAAGAATTCAGATTGAGTAAGATTTGGCAGAATGACTGTTGTGCTGAGTGTATCAATGGCTCACTTAGACAAGTAAATTAGCAATATGAGACAGGACACAACTAACACCTTGCCACTTTCCTACAGGTACGAAGCAAAAGCTCCTGCCCTTCTCACACAGATCACTGAACCGTAGGACACGTTTCAGATTCACAAAGCAAACAAAGTTTGACACCCCGGACCAATGTGGTGCTAACATACCTTGATCTTGCCGATAGTCTCTAGGAAATCCACGGGTTTCAGAAACTGCCGATCCACGTCATGTACCCAAGCCCTCCGCACATTTTTGTTCAACTCGTAAACCTACAGCCAATATAACAAGCATCAAATATACGGCTAGTAACACCTTTTGACTGGCCTGCAGAATTATATTATGGCGTGTCTATTTGGCGTAAGGTATTTCATATTTGGCCTGCAAAAAACCATGGCATGTGATCGTGTCCACACTTCCCGCAGAGGAAAAGGGGCACCTTCTAAATTGCTTTTGACCAAAATAGCTGACTAGTTATAGCATCAGAGGCCGCTTTTCAATCTAGACGGACTGCAATACCCACGAACTGGAGGGAAGTCTCTTCAGTGTACAACACACCGTATGCAACAATGACCCCTGAAGGAGAGGTGCCTCGATATTCATAACATTTGGCGGCGGGCTAAGAGATTATTTATTAGCTGTTTGGGGCAATCCATCAATCTCATAGTCCAAGTACAAGAGAGTGATCGACCGTGCTCTGTGAGTCAAGGTAGGTATCAAGGTAGCTCTGTGAGTCAAACAAGACGGACAGAGGCATCCAGATGAAAATCAGTACAACAACTGCCGTCCTCGGCACCCAATGTATGCTATATTTCTGCAAGTTATGTCACAAGTAAAGCATTTAGAGATACAAAGACAAGCCGCAACCCCAAATTTTCTTGTTTGTAGGAAGTGATATGTGCCTCTTCGTAGCTGCACAACATCCTGTGGGCATTAATGCCGCAATTCCCTCCCACTCGCGTCAACCTCATTGCTACCAGCTTGCCTGCGCTGCTGCCGCGGTCGTCCTTTTTCTCCACGCCCGTGCCGCCATGGCCACGCTCGGAATGCTCCCCGTTAATGTTGCACCGCATTCGCTTGCGCCACGTCCAGCCCGTCAATGCCTTGGCTCTCGATTGTGTACTTGGTTTCTTTACTTACATGACTCGTCCTGCACACGATTCGTACGCGCTGCTATTGGTTGCGGATGTGGAGTCGTCCTCTGTGTTGATGCAATTGTTCTGTCACAGTAGACATTGTGGCATAGGTGAAGCGGTGTTAGGAATCAATTCACGAATCAATTCTGTAAGCGCTAAATCTATGCCGTTGTAGGTACGAATTTACAGGGGCTGTGTGCTCGACCTTTGCAACTTGTGCAATTCGTTTGGTGGTTTGCAGATGCTGCACGTAACTCACCCCAGGCTCTCCCTCTCACGCCCCCGGAGCCACTTGGTCTCCATCTGTGCATTTCAACTTGCAATGATATGCTTGTTTTTGAAAGTGCACATAGTTTCTTGTCGGTGAGAGCTTACAACATGATGCAGTGACCCAGATAATTTAAGCTCCCACTTCCCATCAATCAACTTGGTATTCGGAGACGATAAGACAGTTTCCTTGGCGGCAGAGAATTACCTTCTTAGGATACTTTTACGAACCTTCTATTTCCTTGCTTCTTCTCATTTGGGGTGCTTGGAATGGAATTGATGAATTCTAGACTACGCCTGAGGGAGAGGATACTCTGTCCATCTCTTTAAGCATTCTAAACAATATGTTAGTGTGATTTGGAGGAGATCACTGTGGGTACAAGAGCCAAGTCTGTTGAGATAAAAAGTTTTATCACTACATCTGAATTTCTTATGCAATTTCAAAGTGGGAGGTTGTAGACCGCTGTAAGTGGCAGTACACAACCTCATTTCCATTCAAAAATCAGTAGCCATAGATATTTAGTCATGCTTACACCACTTGCTAATTGAAGCGTGAATAGATGAGTTGCGCTGGTTACAGGGGTCGGCATAGGAGACTGTATCATCAGGTCCCCCATCACGGTTTTACAATTCTCTACCTGAATGCAAAAGACTATTGTTACGAGGACTGATGAAGTGTGTATGTACGTGTACCCAGCACACGACCCATCCAGGGGCGTATTGTTTGGGATTTTTTCAGAACGAAGATTCGACCACAATCCTTGGTGGGATCGTGACACGCAACATGCTGGTCACGTACGATCGAGAGCATGATTAGATTGGCTTTCTCAGAACGAAGTGCACTGATCTGTGGAGGACCTTGCTTGAAAGCCCCGCCTCGGGGAATGACTCCTCTATCCTCTTGCGGCCCGAGCTGACACAGACAATGTGTAGATCAGTCCTCCGACTCTAGTAGAGAACCCTCATTTTCCTAATCGATCCTCCGCTCCAGACCTAACTTCTCCCCAAACTGTGAAGAATCACTCCGATTCTGGTGACGCGATTCCGCTGAAAGATGTGGACACTTCAGATGCTTCCTCCTCGCTCCCTTTTCTGTTCACGGTGCGTTCCTTGAGATACTTGCACATGCCATTGATACTCATCTTGGGCAATACATTCTGAATATATATATATATATAGAGAGAGAGAGAGACTCGGCTTGTTCATACGATTTTCTTATTCCATTCTATTTGGTTGCGGAGTTCCTGAATAATTACACCACAACCCAGCCTGAATTAGAATGCACCTATCTGAGGAGCTGATGTGAAGGAGTAGTTTCTACTTCTGTTTTGGTGCATTAACTTACGGCACAGCGTTCGGGATGTTTTTGAGTTTTACCAATTGATTCCCGTACTGATTCCGTTTTTCAAGTATGGAGCCCTGTTTTTTCTCTGTTTTTTACTGTGGATAGAAATTTTAACCTCTAAAGGATATTCTTCACTCCTTGAACTAAGAATCTCATCACTCAAACATGCATGGTGGGACGTCATCATGATATCGAATTCCGACTCCGGATAATCCCTCAACCATTGGGCATACTTCCCATCATCCCCATAATTGTAAAAACTAGGACCTAGACTACCCGAATGAACCACTCCTACCAATGCCCCATCATTTTTTCCATCCTCCTTGGCATCACGTTCATCCTCCGAAGATGACACAATCTCTTGTCTAATCCAACCACCTAACGACCCTATGGGGACTTTGACCCTATTGTCCTCCGGACCATAAGTAATGGATGGTTTGACTCCTCCCCAATCCACCATGGCATCCGCCATTCTCAACCAAGGCCTACCTAACAAGATGGGAAAGGTATCCTTGTTAGAATGCATTTTGATGACATGGAAAGTGACTACATACTCCTCCCCTCTGGTGTTAATCCTACAATCTTTAATCATTCCCAAAGGCACGGCCGGACTTTGATTCGCCATATTGATGATGAAAGGTGACGGACCCGTAAGACTAAGACCTAACATCTTCATGGTATGCTCCGGTAAGATGTTTAGTCCGCTACCTCCATCCACTAACACATTAGGAGCCACCTTGTCCACCACCATAACCTCAATCTCAATTGGTTTGACATCCCGTCTTGTTCCTTTCGTTTGAACAATAGCCGACATCCTAGGCTTAACCTTCCTAGTCCTCCTAGTCACCGGCATTCCTGGACCAAACCAACGCTCTACTTCCGCCTCAGTGCAGTGTGTTCCCAATCGCAATTGTTTGGGGCTTATACCACCGTTATGAAGATTGTATTTTTTGGCAAATTGGATCCTTGAAACTGGTTGGACTCAATCAAAGATGAGTTCATGCACATGAGCAAAGAGAGGCCTAACGTATGAAGCCGTCCTCCTCTCAACCTTACCACCTGATGCACCTCGCTCAATACTAATCACATCTGACATTGCTAATTTTGTATAACACAACAAAAGGAATCAATCTGTAAACTTAGAAATCCACAGTAGTATGATGTAAAGTGCCTCCAACAGTACTCCGCCAAGAACGCAATCATGCAAGAAGTGCAAGAGTAGACAGAAGAGACGATGACTACGGCGACCACGTGACCAATCGTGAGCGTCCATTCTGGAACCCTAGGAGATGAACGGCGTGTATTACAAGGCGAGGTATCCACTTACATGAGCGGGAGAATTTTGAAATGCTGCTAACTGTGCCAGTACGTTCGAGCACACAGTCCCGCGCTGAGTCAAACCCATCCTCATTCAACCACTCATAATTGTACACATGGCCTAACATCAATGAGTTGGTCCCTAGAACAAATTTCTTAGTGACTCCACGCATGCCGATAGTGAGACACCAAACCATGCAACCACCCTGTTAACGTGGATGGCTTGTTGCAGAGAAGCTCTTGGTAATTCTACGAGATGGAAGGAAGATAATTGGCGTGCTTCGATCCTTTGATACAACACAATCCAGACAGATATTCTAATGATTAAACCTAAACACCTACTACATGTGCAGATGGCAGCTTCCGTCTTCTTGAGGTTCAAAAGTAAGTAATATGTTACCCAACCCCATGATTATTGTATACCAACACTGTCATTTGTGGCTCGTTCGTATTCTCCCTTTGAAACACACTATCCCTACGGCTCATTATTTCAATATTCTATTTCCAATTAAGTGTGAAGTACTGATTATGCAAAAGAGATTCATACTCTCAAATATTTATCAGTGTACCTTGAATGCTAGTCTTACACTGGGATAGACATGAACTTCTAGGTTCTCAAAACTTCAATGAGGATTGAACTTCTTGTTGTCTTGCATGGGCTTTCTTTTCTGCATATTCTCTGCAATATACATTTTCGTATTCTGTCTTTGGACCAGTTATGAAACCTTTATGAATATTGGTGACATGACCTTTGCTATGCATTGTTGATGGTTACTTGAGTTCAATTGTGCGCCCCCTAAACCCCAATAGGATGCTCTTACAAATATTCTTGGATACTAATTTTGTGGTTTCTGCCTTGTTGTCCAATGCTAATGATGGGAATGGATGGAGTATAGTGTTATAGGAGGAAAGTCTGGCCAGCTTGCAAAACCAACTCAGTGGCAACGGTATCGGCCAATGCCGTTGTGCTTTGCAGTGTTACTTCCTCCTCCACATGCTTTGGTTTCTGTGCAGTATCTTGTCAACATGCAGTGAGTAGATAATGCATGTTCCTTGTTGCAAGATAAATGCTACTTGTCTCGAGTGGGCCTGGTTTGTCTCTACATGGAGGATGTAGAGACTTGAGTGCCTCGTAGGTTGGTCTCCTAGAATCCAAATAATTAGCCATACATGTACTTGTTTTGCATCTCAAGTTAAACCTTTTTGTTCACCATTGATGGGTTCTTAGAGGTGGCCTTTGGTGCAGCTCTTAGAGTCCTATTATAGCTAGGGGTGCAACCTTCCTGGTTCTCATTGGACTCGGCTTCCAATGATGTGAAAAATAATCTAGGGGCCATAATTCAGCCTTTAGGAACCAGTGGAGGAGACCTACGACAATATCTGTTAGAAGCTAAAAATCTTGTTCTAGGAGAGATTGTCTTTGCTGAGGTGTTGCTAAAGGCCTTGGGACCTTATTGCAGAACTGGTGAGGAATACCATGCAATGTTAGTGTGAGCCCAATATGGTGCCCACATGAGGTGTTAACCTCAAAAGTTCAATCAACAGTTGCTTTTACCTTTTCTTCAATTAATCAAAATTCCAAAAGAAGTGAAGCTTTTGTGTTGGGCTTAAAATTAAGTTTGCAGTGTTGGGGTGTGTCACCTTGGAAGTGGGGTTGTTCGTGATGGTTGAGTTAGTGTGAAAGTGGGTTAGGGTGGATGATTAGTGGGATTTGGTGGGAGGTTTGTTTTTGGCTCAGGTTGGTGTTGTTTTAGGGGAGGGTTGACTTCACGGAGGGGTGGGAGCCCAGGGATTACTGGAAAACTAATCAGGCCGGTAGCTGGGAGCCGGGAGCTGGGAGCCGGGAGCTGGGAGCTAACTCTGGTGGCAGAGGAAAAAAAAGGAGGGAGGCGGAAAGGAGACGCAAGAGGGCCCAGGGCCGGTCCAACATTAGGCTTGGAGCACATTAGTTGAGATCGGGTTTTAGGCTTTGAGCACATTAGTTGAGATCAGGTTTTAGGCTTTGAGCACATTAGTTGAGATCGGGTTTTAGGCTTTGAGCACATTAGTTGAGATCAGGTTTAGGTTTTGGGCACATTAGTTTGAAAACAGGTTTAGGCTTGAAGCCATTAGTTTAGATCAGGTTCAGGCTTGAAGCACATTAGTTGATATCAGGTGGGCCTTAATCAGGTTGAGGCCTTGGGGCAGACTGGGTTGAGATTAGGTTTCGGCCTAGGCAACTGTAAGGGAATTCAGAGCTACGGAGGATTTATGCTTAGTCCTGGGCAGCTGCAAGGCCATTTAGAGCTAAGAAGGACTGAGGCTTCGGCCTGGGTCAGCTGCGAAGGGGGTTAGGGTTGGGAATGTAAGCCAGAAATGTGAAGTGGATTCGACTTCTTGAGAATCAAAGGGGGAGCCATTTGGGAAATAGGAGGTTTTAAGTTGAGTTGATAATGGCAGGGTCCCAATACCTTGCAATGTGGTAAGGTGGGTAGTGGGCATTTTGAAGGATACAGTAGGTAGGGCTTAATGTACTTTCAGAAAGTGGAAAGTGCCCTCGGGTTTAGAAACCACATTAGTGATTCCGATGACACATGCAATATGTAAGAGGTTAGAAGAGGAAAAGAATGGACTGTGGTTGTGAGTAAATATCACCATGGGTGCATATGTATTTTTTCAATACTAACACTATATTCGTTAAATTGAGACTTTTCGGGTATTTTGAGACTTTTACAAACATAAGAACAAGGATAAAATGGAACACATATTGGTTGCCAACACTTTCAAGCGGGTGTTCATACCAAGAATTCCATTAATAACTCATATTTGTGATGGTTTGGGTAGGGGAACCCAAACCATAGACCGTATTGCAAGTAAAATGTAATATTGCATGCAAAATATGGTAATTGATATTTGTGATAGTTTGGGTAGGGGAACCCAAACCATAGACCGTATTGAAGGGAAATCTTATAACACTCATATTATTGCAAATAGAATATACAACATATGGCATGTAAGTTGAATAGCATGCCAATGCCACAAATGCATTGGATAGTATCGTCTAAGATTATCCCGTCCACGTGCAACGCTACAAATACGATGGCTATCTAGACTTGGAGACTGCATCTTTCTCTTTTGCCGCCGCTTCTTTTGCTCGCATCGCCGCAATGTTCCGGAAAATCTCATTTCCGCGACTGTAGCCGTGCTTTGGATGCGAGTCTACCATAATACATGTAGGGTTCCGTCGACCGCCCGAACTATAGGAGGAGGAATTCGAAACCGATGAAGTAGATTGTCTGGAGTTCCTCATCATGGCGTACTCTCGCTCCAGCGCAATGGCCTCGAGCGACCGCGGAGGTTTAGGTACCTGCCACCGATTTTAGAAAACACGCGAACATGTGTTAGTTTGGGTAGAAAGACCTAAACATGTCGCACAAATCGCTTAAGGATAGAACGATTGTAACGTATGGTACACCAATGGGAAGGGGGGCCTTACCTTGGCACGACGGGCATTTGCGTCCAAATTCGCGGGTAAAGGCAAGGCGTCCCGCGAGGGAGTAGGTAGGGATGCGCTCTTCGTAGGTCGCGCGTCCATACATAGCCGCCGTTGAGGTGTAATACCCCCAGTTGGTTTAGTGGGAGACGGACGGACAGAGTCGCGATCGACGCCCTTGAGCGGTGACGGGGACGGCGATTGTCGGAAGATTTGCTTGGGCGGGGGGCTATCGACGACACCGGCATCGAGAGGCTCCTTTGAGTAGTCGATGGTAGACGCGGCGTCGTAAACGGTCTCGTAGATGAAGCTTTCCAAGTTCGACTCACTGACGACATCAATAGAGGGCTCCAAGGGCTGGCGCCAAAATGGGGACAAAACAAAACCCAAGGGAAGAGGGAGAGATAGAGCGTGTGAAAATCGAGATACATGTGAAGCATATAATTTACACAAAAGTTTGTGAACGCACGCACATACATACATACAAACATAATAGACAAGTCAAAGGAGCTTGTTATATTTCGCGTGAGTGACCAACTCATTGTACAAATGGTCTTGAGGTTCCAAGCGCCTCTCGCCGAAGGGATTATGCCTAAGATAGTCCTGTACCTCCATTCCACTACCCGTGAGCTCTAGCAGGTATTTACCAAGGTCTAACAAAAATTTGTCCCGGACTTTCTCGATCGTCCACGTAGGGCAGACTATGAAGCTGGCCGTAGGGTTCAAAACGTTTTTGGCAGCGCTGTCGTCCACCATGAGAGTGTTCTCGCGGGTGGGACGGACGTCGTAGGGGACGCCTATCAAAGACGGCCGCTGGTCCCACAAAGCTAGTCTAAGGATCTTGAGGTATTGGGGGGACGCGGGGTTGTTCGGTTTCTTTACAGTCTTGCGGTCCGGTGTGTACAATGTTTTACATGCATCCTGTGCTAGGACTAAGCAGGGGGGCTCGATGCCCTTGAAAATGAACTCCACGACCGCATTGGTGTTCTCGGCCGTCATGGAGCTCCACACGACCACCCACCATTTTCTTTGGATGGTCTGTAGGAAGCGCCGAAGACCCGGCCGCAGGTGGACGAGCTTGCTCTTGATGTACGTGGGCGGCCCATCGTAATTCGCGTCTTTGGGCTTGCAGTAGGGGACCGTGGGGACCCTTGGACAATACACGCATTGCACCAAGACCCCGTTGAGGTCTAGTACGACGAAACGGGTCTTAGGTTGCAAAGGCCGCGCGGGTAAAGGGGGTGGGGCCATCGCGCTACCCTCCTCGCTTCTTGGAGAGGACCGGCGGGGAGCCGCGACGCTAAGCTCCGATCCCTGTGAAGACGAGCGAGATAAGGCGGGGGAAGACTATGTCATTCTATGTCCAATTAGAGAAAAATACGTATATATATTTATGTGCAAAATACAAGAACCACTATACATAGGTGGCCATACAAATCCAAAGGGGGGGAAGGGGGGCAAGAGGACACAATATGCATTTGAACACGAATACAATCATAATGGCACAAAAGATAATTTTATTGTTACAATGCTCTATGTACAAAATCCCCAGTGGGGGGGGGGGGCGAAGCCGCGTTGAACGAGCCGCTCAAACTATCCTAAGACAATCTACAAAATTGTGTGCGCGCCTCCATGTTCCGAATAAAATCGCGGGGGCCGGGGCGACGGTTGCGAGCGTGGCAGAAAAGGAACGGGGGTGAAGGGATTCGACAGCGGGGTGGACCTGGGTGGGGGCAGTTCCTCCTAGCTAAGGAAGACATGACCAAGGGCAACAAGACAAAGGACCAGGAGTTTGGGTCGGGCGACCGAAACTGGGGAGGTCTCAGTGTATTACCTCGCCCTGGTCATGCCTGGACGCCATGGAAGGCTCCACCGCCACCGCCGGTCCTCCTCTCTCGCCAACGCCTTCTCCGACGTTGTCAGCACCCCTCTCCTGCAAGCGTTCAGTGTCAGGCCCTTCACCTAACCCAACCTCCGCATGTGCAGCATGCATAGGTTCATCGATTGGGATAGGTGTAGAGGTATCACCAGGCCCTTGGGGACCTTCAACATCTGGCATGGGTGAGTCTTTGTCAGACCCATGCTGGTCCACTGAGGACTGAGTGGCCACGGGGTTTCGGTCGTCCGACCCAAACTCCCCCCCATCCTGAGGTGGGCCTTGTTGCATTGCGAGGGGGGCTGGGTTTGGGTCGGACGACCCAAACATGTGCGGGTCGTCCTGCTGATGAGGGGGTGTGTGAGGCCAAACCCCCCACCCTTAAGCGTCCGTAGTCCGAGTAGTGGGTTTGGGCTCACATTCCTCCGCGGTATTGGATTTGGACTTGGATGAGTCCATAGTGCAAGGTTCACCCTTCAAGTGGTCTTGGATTTAACTTTGGTCTTTGCTTCCTTTGTCTTGCCATCGCGAGAGTGCTCCACATTCTCCATTAATTTGTGCACGTGGTTTATTTTTAAAGAGAGGATGCTAGTGTTAACAAAACACTATTCTCTATAGTCAATCTCAAATACATTTACTTGTGAAAGCCACACATAACACTAACTAGCATAATGTAACTAACTACTTGTCTATGAGCTAATTAAGTAGGCTATCTACTAAGCTCCTTCATAAACCCAGCTCCTTCATGAATCCAGCTCCTTAGCTTCTAACTAAACAAACCCAGCTCCTTCATAAACCCAGCTTCTTAGCTTCTAACTAAACAAACCCAGCTCCTTTATAAACCCAGCTCCTTCATGAACCCAGCTCCTTAGCTTCTAACTAAACAAACCCAGGTCCTTCATAAACCCAGCTCTTTACTTTCTAACTAAACAAACCCAGCTCCTTCATAAACCCAACTCCTTCATGAACCCACAACTTTGTAGTTGTAATCCCCAACTACCTCACTAATTATTCAAGCCCTTAACTAATCTTCCTACCTAATTTTCCTAATTCTACTAACAACCCCTTTCTAATCACACAATTCTTCTCTAATCCTAAAATCCTAAAATCCTAGAGAGGAGAGGGGGAGAGAGAATTTCCTAACTTCACTAAGACTAACTAATCCACACAAGTATATTTTTGCACTCATCACAACATCAAGTGCTCAACTCTTAAACATGGAACTTGCAACCACATGTATTCAAAACATGAACTTTAAGTACCACAAATTGGAATCATGAATTAACTTTAAAATCCTTCACGTCAACACTAATTCTACCAAGAGGTCAAGCCCTCTTCAAGGCTAACAAGCCTTGGCTCTCAAACTAAAAACTAAGCACACACATGTGCTCCAATATGGCTTCCCACACCCACACTTATAACTCGTGGGGTGCCTTGGAGCACAAAGGAAAGAGAGGATGAGTGAGGGAAGAATGAGGGATTATATAGTAATCTTGAGGGGGTGAGCACCCTCAAGGCTCACGATAAGCCCTTGAGATTTCCTCCTACTTAGTAGGCGCCAATCCTATCTTCTAAGCCTTCCTCCCTCAAATGATCAACAAGGATCCTAATTCGAACATTTAACTAGCCTTGGCTTTCTACCTACCACACTTTACCAAACTTGGGATGCTTCAACCCAAACTTAGCCTCCTTCGCTTTCCGCCGCCATAACTTTCTCCCCTTACTTTCCCAAATCGTCGCTCACCACTTAATTCAAACCACGATGCTTAACTCGTGATTTGATTGGTGCTTTGAGAATTTGCTTATCCTCCACCTTGCATTCTTCCTTGGACCTTCCCCATTAAGTGGCCATGATGAGGTGGTCCACTTGTGCGCTCCATGTGATCCTCCATTCATCCCAATTCGAATGCACTTGCCTCTTGAGTCACTTTGGTTGTCTCCATCCATTTGTACTAGCCTACTCACTAACTACTCAATCCAAGTTCTCCTTACCTATCCTCATTCACTCAAATCCTTCCGAAGGTAAAAACACAATAACAACTCACATCCTAGCCTCTTACAACATGGTACTTCTAAGACTAACATTTCACTCTTTTTATATTTTTGTGAAGTAACATGCTACTTCAAAGTGCATCAACTAACGTTTCAAGGGTCTAAGACTAAATGTGGGCACCCTTTTGGGCTCACAGGGTGGCAGGACCAGTGGCGGCCGTAGTGGTGGGGGGGTAAGGGGTCTAGAAGACCCGGCCTGGCGCCAGAGGTTGGGGTCATCTACTTGTTGGACCGGTGCATAAGGATGCACGTGGGGTCCAACCATGTGCTGGAAGCTGAATGACCCTTGCGAACCCGACGGTGGAGGTATGCTCTGAGGAGGGAAGTTGGGGGGCAAGTGTGGAAACGAGCCCGGGGGGGCCATCATCATGCCCTGCGCCCACATGCCTTGGATCACTTGCGTGATCATGTCAATGCTAGGCGGTGGTTGCGCCATCGCTCGTTGACGTTGTTGCTCCAACAACATCGCCCTCAGCTCTGCAACTTCGTTCCGCACCGAGGGTTCTTCAGCAGCGGCCCTTTGCAAGCGGATGCGCTGCTCTTCCTCCCTCAACATCTTCTCGTTCGCCTCTTGGACGGTGAGAACCTCGGGCTTCACCCTCACCATCCCTGCGAAGGCACCGGGAGAGGGAGGGTCCGACCTGAGCCGTTTCGCGAGCTCCATGTCGTCCTCGTCCTCGCTGCTGATGGCAATTGTCTCCTCTACAGCATAGTCGCTATAGAGTTTCTTGCCCTTGATCTTCCTCCTCTCCCTGAAAACCTCAGTCGCATCCCTCGAGTACATGTCGCGCGCATCGTCCACTGTGAGGACGGGCACCAACTTACTCTGCGGAGTTGCAACCCGCATTGCCTTCTTTCGTTGAGGGGCTTCAGATTCTTGAGTGAAGCCCGTTGCCCCTTCTTCAACCTCGCCTTCCTGCCTAGGCTCTTCTCCCTCTTCCTCCTCCTCCCCCTCCTCCTCCCCCTCCTCGTCACGAGGCCCTCGAGAAGACTGACCTGGATGCACTTGGACCAGAGGCTCTGGTGCTGCATAAGGAACCATCATGGCCAACTCGGCTGGGTTGACACGCCTAGCCCTATCCTGTGGGCTCTCACCCCCTTCCACAGTCTCCTCGGCGTAGCTCCCAGGAATCCAGTCCAATATGTCCATCTTCTTGGCCAATGATCTCTGGTTCTTGTAGAATTGCAGGTCAGAGGCGTCCACATAGCTGTAGACATTCAGGCCCAGCATCTGCATAACCACACTTGATATGTTAGATGGCATACAATATTATCGAAAGCTCAAAATATCAATGCAAACAGGAAAGCATGGAGTGCTTATAGTTTGGGTCGAGCGACCGAAACTAGGAGTGCTCATAGTTTGGGTCGCTCGACCCAAACTAGCTCATCAAATAGTGCGAGAGAGCTCACCATGCCAGCGAAGATGGGTTTGGTGCCGCCGAAGATGTTGAATATAGCGTCCCCTCTCCTCGTCAGAGCCCTCATTATTCGCAAATAGAATTCCATCCGCAACTCGTCCGCAGGGTACATTGCATACTTCGCCTCGTCGTACAATGACTTGCTTGCACCCATGCCGTCCCGAACTTGGAACAGTTTCTCCATTCGGGTTAGGGGGTGGCTGGGGTCCTTCAACAGGTTTGCTTTGAAAACAAAGTACAAACACAACAAGCTCAGGACTTTAGTTTTCTTGTCCTTGAGTGTTGTGTACACCCCCTCCGCCGGTGCAAGAACGTAGTGCGACTTGGACACCGCGTAGTCAGGCTGCAACTTCTGAACAAGTTCAAACACCTGCTCTGCTCGCCTGTCCTCTACTATCCACAACCATACATCAACCTCCCTGAGCCTGGGGCTGGCATAGTCCAAGAACTTAGGCATGAACTCCCCGTAGAAGGGTGTGCTCATTGTGCCCTCAAACTCATGGCCAGGAATATTGCGGAAGTCTATTAGGCCAAAGGGGAACCGTTCCGCAGCGTTTACTCGTATTTGCTTCCTGGATTCAACGCCCGGCCACCCCTGGATTTTGAGTGGCTTGAAGGAGACAGGGTTGAAAAACTCGTCTCCTTCGAAACTAACAATCCTCTTCTCCTTTATGAAGTTGGAGAAGGCAAGCATGGTGTGGGCGGGAAGAGGCAGGTTCTTGTTGTTCTTCACCATTTTTGACTTCAGAAAGTCTTCTCCCGCCTCCCTCATCAGAGCCGCCATTGATGCACTGGTGAAGTTGTATTCAGCCTTGAACGCTCTCCAGTTCACCTCGTTCATCTCGTCCTCCTTGAATATTAGTTTTTCGGGAACTAGCTTGTGCAGCTCCTCGACGATTGTCGTCTTCTTCTTCCTATATTCTGCCCACTCCTTCAATGTGTAGCACGAAGGAACAAAGGACTTCGGTTTGGTGAAGACGATTTTCGGATGGTCCCAAAGTCTTTTTGCAGTCTTCTTGTTGTGCAACATGTGGGTTGCCGCCTTCTCGATCTCGGACTCCATAAGACCCTGCAGACTTCTGAAGAACTCTCTCAGAAGAGGTCTCAGCGGTTTGAATTTGGGGACCTTGTTGTACTTCTCGAGCGTGTCGGGATCGATAAGATCCCCGGTCTCGTGCCTCTCGAACAGGGTCTTCCATTTCTGCCAAACCGCGTCGGCTGATGTGATCAAGTAGATCTCTCCTCTCAGCTCTTTGTACTTCTTCTGCTTGCGGCTTGAATTGTCGATCGAAGAGAACTTGTTGATCATGTGGTACTTGAATTGCTGCATAAGAGCACAGAATCTGTATTAGTTAAGAGTATGGACTGTCCACTTACAGAGGAAATATGAAGCAGAAATATGAAGAAGAAATCCAGAAGTTTGGGTCGAGCGACCGAAACTATGTAGCAGTTTCGGTCGCTCGACCCAAACTATGGGGTGCCTAGGAAATCTCACCTCCCACTTGGGATTCTTGGCTTTCGCATTCTCCCTTTCTCTTTGAGGTCTTCCGTAGAACTCCCACACCTCCCGCGAGGCCATGATGTTGCGAATCCACGATGCCTGGTATGGCCGCAACTTATTCGTTTTGTTGAAATAGCGGGATATGTCGCTGAGCCGCGTTTCGTCGTCAGACCAGACGACTAGCGCGTCCCATACCTTCATTTTCTCCTTTAGCCGATTGGGGTCATCCCAATTGGTCTTGGTCTGCAGTTTCTTAGCTGCCTCGACACTGTGCTGACTGTCAATCAGCCAAAAATCGCCTTTTGCTATGGTGTCCCACATATCTGGTGTGGGCATTTTCTTGTGCCCCTGAGGCATGAGAACAAGAGTCTGCTTGTCGAACTTGAACTGGTCTCCAAGCATCTTGGTGAGAAGCCATTCCACATATGCGTCTTCCTTCGCACGAACGCACATCTCCGGGGGAGCAAGGTGGCATTGGGAGATGTTCACCTTAAACATGAACTCCCTGCCCATAAAAAAGTATTGTAAGCACTTTGTCTCGAAGGTCTCATTGATCTTCGTGATCTCCTCCGGCTCCACCTCTTCTCCGGCCTTAGGCATTTTCAGCTCAGGCGAAACAGGCTCCTCTGTCATGGCAGAGGACGACTCTCTTTGTCTCTTGGACGGTGTAGTCTGCCGGCTTTGGGATGGCGTTGGTGCCTCGCTATCCGCCGGGGTTGCTGTAGGAGTTGTTCTCCTGGAGTCAGCGGGTACCGGACGGGGCTTCCTCAATGTTTGAGGTCTTGACGACCCTGCGCCCTCTTCGACAGTTGATTTGCGCCTCGTCGCGACAGCAGGTTTTGACTTGCTTTGCGCCTCCTTGTTGATCGCGTTGATTGTCTGCTTCAGCTTTGTGAATCTCGTGGCAATCTTGGTGATTGAAGTGGCTCCATCCACGAAGATGGCCTCCGATTTGATGACCTCCGGCTCCGCGCACTGCTCCCTCAAGTACGCATGATCAAACGGCTGGGCGACGTCCTTCATGAATACATGCGCGGTTTGTTGGGATGAATTCTCCAGGATGATGTCCACATGTCCTCCTAGAGCCTGGACCGATGAAACCTCCCATCCTGTCACAAGAGCCCATGTGAAAGACTCTTCTGTGCCGACTTTGAGGGCGAGCAAAATTTTGAATTGGGCTGCCTTGACCACAGAAAAAGACCATGCGACGAGAATGTCCTCCTTTGGCACGTAGGACTCATCCGTCGGTGTCTCGTACTCCTCGACTATCTCGAATGGTGCCAGCTCCAACCATCGTTCTCCAGGTCTTTTCTTGGGAGGCATCTGCAAGGAGAGGTAGATATGTTAGTTTCGGTCGGGCGATCCAAACTATTAACCCTCTTTTGAGCACATTTGTGTTTTTAGTAACAATTACTCACTCAAAGATATCGTGTAATGTGATAGAGGTTAGATATTTCGTTGTTTTTTAGATGTATGAGTTGTCTTCTGTAAGATTAAAATATTTTGTTATAGATAGCAGAAAAACACGCATAGTTTGGGTCGCTCGACCCAAACTTTGTGTCCTTATATATAAGTTATCTATGGCATCTAGTCCTTTTATATATTATCATGTAGCATGTGATTGGGACTTTGGGTCGTTCCACCCAAACTCGTCATGAGGTTTGGGTCGAGCGACCCATACTCTTCTGGAGTTTGCTTTTATGGGTCTAAAATTGTCAATAGTTTGAGTCGCTCGACCCAAACTCTGCAGCTGGTTTCGGTCGCTCGACCGAAACCTGCAGATTAGTGTGGATTGTTCAGCCCAAACAGTGCTGCTGGTTTCGGTCGATCGACCGAAACTAGCTGCACTGTTTGGGCTGAACAATCCACACTAATCTGCAGGTTTCGGTCGAGCGACCGAAACCAGCTGCAGA
Source organism: Polytrichum formosum (assembly GCA_964035585.1). Lineage (NCBI taxonomy): Eukaryota > Viridiplantae > Streptophyta > Polytrichopsida > Polytrichales > Polytrichaceae > Polytrichum > Polytrichum formosum. The sequence continues at coordinate 49,374,985 of OZ037940.1, read as the reverse complement.
GTTTGGGTCGAGCGACCCAAACCAGCTGCAGGTAGTTTGGGTCGGTCGAACGAAACCAGCTGCAGGGTTTGGGTCGCTCGACCCAAACCCTGCAGCTGGTTTCGGTCGACCGACCGAAACCATTAACATTGTTAATTATGCAACATATACTATATTTAGAGTGGGCTTAAGAGTTTTGAGAGTGAGGTTTGAGTCGTCTCTCCAAACTGTTATGAATAATGAGTTCTCTACAATGTGTTTGCGCAGCATATACAATGCTTATGCATTGTAGATGCTGCGAAACACTAAATGAGTTGGGTTAAGAAAATACCTTTCTTTGCAACCTAATGAAGAACCTGCTGTTGGAAGCTGTTCCAACAAGCTGGTCTTACTTGCTGATTGTAGAAAGGCTTGAATCTGGAAAACTGAAAACGCTCTGAACAACTATAATTTCTCCAAAACTAAAAAGGAATTGGACAACTGATGTAGTTCTCACAAACACTCAGGAACAAACTTCTCACTCTTCACAATCAATCACAATCAAGCTTTCACAATCAAGCTTTCACAATAAAGCTTGAACAATCACTCACAAACAAGCTATGCGAATATACACTGATTGCTCACAAACAATGTAACCCTGAAACTCAAACACCTGAAACTCACACACCAGAAATAATGCACTCAATTCACAAACACAAAGACATTCTGTTGATTCAAAGCAAACGCTTTGATACAAAAACAAAACTACAAACCGCATGCTACACTCTTAATGCACACAATACACTCAATGCGCACTCAATACACTCAATGTGCACACAATACACTCAATGCTTCACTCTCAATGGACCAGAGGGAGGTATAGGAGAAGAGGAGAAGAATCAGAGAGAACAACAATGAGGAAAAGCGCCGCTTAGCGAGGGCGGCGCTACAAGGAGAGAAGGAGAGAAAGGAGAAGGGGAGAGGGAAGATGCGTCGGGGAAAGGGTGGAAGCTTGGCGCGGAGGTGAGAGAGAGAAAGAAGGAGCGGAGGGAAGGGGTTAGAGAATGTGGGAGGGGAAAAAGACACGAAAGGGTGGGACCCATTCGGGAATGGGTCCGGCCTTTCGTGTTCGATGGACGCATGGCCGCCACGTGGAGCGGCGGCGCTCCATGCCCCAAACGCATACCCAATCTGGGCTATTGGAGCGCCTCTGGCCCATCGACGGTCCATAAGCCTCGCAAGTGGGTGTCCTTTAGCCACCTATCCCAAACCATTATTGAGGACACTCAATAATGGTTATAGCCTAAGGTACTGCACAAATGTAACACCTCCGCCAACTCGAATAATGATGGTTTTTATTTTAATGGTCCCCCGTAAGATTTGCTAGAATCAAACATTGAAACTGTATTAGTTTTATAATTTTAGTAATCTATACATATGGAATGAATCGATAATGATACATACTATAATCTACCCTCTATAAATGTTAACCCTCGGGAGTGGATCAAAGTTAACAATTAACAATTATGAAATTACTTTTTGAGTAATAAAAATCTTGACATTAATAAATATAAGCAATTGTGAAGAGTCCTTGTGGGAGAATACTATTCATACAATTGCAAAACCAACAAAATTTTATTAAATATCAAGTTCACAAATCACGGGTGAAGTATGGATCAATTATGGTTCTTTGGTGAGATTCATATGCATGCCCAACTTGCAAATATTTCTCAATCTACACCATAAACCCACATATTTGGACACAAAACAAAAACGTGATTGCATGTACCTTCGAATGACACCAAAACTAGATCGCAAGTCATTATAAAATGGAATAGTATGGTTATATTTCAATAGTTTACATTTATAGAGTCAAAGTTACAAAGACGGGAGTACCATTTTGTTAATAGTTAACACGTTTAACATTTATAGTGTGCAATATGTGGGGAGTAGAAGAGAGTTAACATTAATTTTAAAGAGGGTTAACACTTATAGGTGTAACATTTATTGAGGGTGGACTGCATACTAAGAGGAGTATTTGATAATTATATTGCAATCGTCATAGGGAAGTCCATGATGGTATAATATAATTATGGCAACCATTTACACATTGAATGGTTTAGAGTTATGTATTGCAATTATCTACGATGGTTGTTGGTAGAGGACAGGGCTCTAGCTTGAGATGGTGGATTGTACCATGAATTAGGATACTCAAAAAGCATTATACATAAGGTACTCCACAAAATGAACACATTTGCCAACTCTAATTAAAATGGTTTTTAATTTAATGGTCCCTCATTGGATTTGCTAATATCATAGAACGAATCCGTAATTTGTGTTATAATTGTGGTAATCTACACATATGGAATGGGTTGAGGGTGATACATACTATTCTAAGAGGAGTATTTGATAACTATATTGCAATCCTCATAGGCAATCACAAGATCGAAAATTATAAGTATGGTAACCGTTTACACAATGAATGGTTTAGAGTTATGTATTGTAATGGTTAGCGCATATGGAACTATGCAATATTAAGTCTTGACACCTTAATATCATTATTGTTTGCCCAAAGCAACAAAGATGTTGTTCAATTTATAGCATCAAACATTAACATACTTATTTAGAATAGTACATATTTATAAGATGCACATATTTCGAAGCGGGTGTTCATATCAAACCACATTAAAAGGTCATATTATACAAAGTTGAGACAAGAGAAAGTCCAAAATGAACAAATATAGTGATAGTAAATGAGAGAAGCACCATTTACACAAATATGAAGTCATATTTGTACAAATATGTGGAGTTCGGCATTATATGAAGCCATTTAAGCAATCACTCTGTTGTTGGATGATCCCTCCACATATATTAAACAAGATATCATATTAGGAAATGAGGCACAAAGTACAGTACATGGTGTTCTATATGAAAGCAACCCTTAACAACTACGAGGGTTTAGGGTTTAGGGTTTAGGGTTTAGGGTTTTAGGGTTTAGGGTTTAGGGTAGGGTTAATGAACATGACTTGTTGAACCCGAAGGCATAAATGAATGGCGCATAGGTCAAATGAGGGGGCCAAGACGCACGTGGTTTTAAGTACAAATGTATATACTAGATATCACAAAAAACACTATATTATTATGAAACTGAATGTTGGTTAGTTTTCATGTTGTGTTAAATTATTGTTGGGACATACAATTCAAACTTGTATGTCTAGCTTGCAATTGAAGTGGGCATCATGATAGGTTCAGTTACCATTGAAAGATGGAAGTTGAAAGGTTCATGTGTGATGGGATTCACATTTATGCGTTCTACATAGGTTTCCAAAAGCATACACCATTTTCCTGCCGATGGTTGCCACCTTTCATGTCATCTCATATTGGAGATCTTCTAAGATCTTTTTTTTTTTAATTTTCTACTAACACCATATTCAAACATATTACGTTTATATTTAACATTGAGTGCTTCGGTTTACATTTAATGTTAATTACTTTCATAATGGTATTGGTATGTCGTAGATGCATTTGTATATAGTGTAGCTAACACTAATATATATCTTATTTAGTGTAGTGACACTAGGACACACAACCATGATTTTGTGGACATGTTCATATCAACTTTCATTGACTAGATAGAACAATATATGATTAGGTTTTTCATCAAACACTTGTTTAAACAAAATTATAAAGTTGGCTACATTTTATTCGCAAGCCAAATCAATTAAAACTATAGATGAAATACACAACTTCAAAAAGAATGATATTTACTGTTTGATACATTAAACACAACCACATACACAAAATATCAATAACCATAAGAAAGTAAGAAGCATTAAATGCAATCTCAAACAATAAATATCAGTTCTAATAATATGTGGAATACCGTATACATATATGAACTGAGTGTTAGTAAGGAATGAAACGAATTGAAAATTAATGTTGACCATGGTAGGGTTGTAAGAACACTACAATTAATCAAACACTGACTTCATATTTTGTTTAGTTATTTAATAGCGGAATTAGGCGGTTAGTTCTCCAAGGTCATTTCATGCTTGGGGCCACGAAGAGGCCCTCTAAATATGGAAGATCTATTTACAACAAGAGGCGGGAATGTCCGTCAGAAGGTTTGAACAAAGGATTAGGGTTTAGGTTCGGGCGGGAAAGGGATCCAAAGGGGCAGGCCAAGGCGGAGGCAGGCAGTATAAAGTTCCAAGCCCCCTAAACTTCGGTCATTTTTCCTCATCTCCCCATTGTGAAACGGTAGAAAGGTCTCTCAAGTACTGCTGCATTGCAAGGTTTGTCTAAACGTCCTTTGCTGAGTACCCAATTTCAACAGCCATGCACGGTGTGATTTACTACAGATAGTGTACAGGGAGGCGGATATGGATTATTTCCGCAATTGTAGGCGTAAATCACGGAGGGTTTGGGTCGCTCGACCGAAACCAGCTGAAGGGTTTGGGTCGCTCGACCGAAACCAGCTGAAGGGTTTGGGTCGCTCGACCCAAACCAATGGCTGTGAGGGTTTGGGTCGCTCGACCCAAACCAGTGCCTCTAAGGGTTTGGGTCGCTCGACTCAAACCAATGGCTGTGAGGGTTTGGGTCGCTCGACCCAAACCAGTGCCTCTAAGGGTTTGGGTCGCTCGACCCAAACCAATGGCTGTGAGGGTTTGGGTCGCTCGACCCAAACCAGTGCCTCTAAGGGTTTGGGTCGCTCGACCCAAACCAATGCCTACCAATGCCTCTAAGGGTTTGGGTCGCTCGACCCAAACCAATGCCTCTAAAGGTTTGGGTCGCTCGACCCAAACCAATGCCTGTATTTAACCCTATTGCTTTTGTCAAATTTTTACAAGGTTTTGTGTTCATTTGTGTAGGTACAATGGATGGGTATACTGACAGAGGGTATTCATCATTTGAAGACATGGGCACTTCTCCGTCTGCATCTGAGGACGAGCTAGACATTGTTGGGGAGGCTATCATGGATGGGAGTTCCGATGAAGAACAACTGGCTATACCTACACCTTCCGTGCCGCACACTCCCATTGTGGAGTGTGCAGGGCTTTCGAGAGCTTCATGGGTGAATGAGGATGTCTTACTTCTAAATGAAAGTGGGGTTGCTGTGGCGGAGGGGATTTGTCGTAACACCCATCCACAAGATTGCATTGATGAACACCCCCTTGGCATCGAGGACGTTGGCATTGTCATATTGGAGTCACTCGTTCATTCCGAGGTGGATCCCACTCATAGGTTCTCCCTCCGCAGGTGGCCATTGAGGAATGTCACGATTGATGGAGTGAGCTTGCGTGACCATGAGCAACGTCACATGGAACTCGAAAAGGTACTGCAATCCAACATGCGGCCACGCAAGGGTCTAAGAAAGTACGAGACATTGGCACGTCCTACTCCGTCGGCAACTGATTGTAAACGTCAAAGGTTGCTTGGTGAGGAGTCCATTCGTGAAGTTGCCACAAAGGATTGTTGTGTGCATCGTTGCTGCCAATTGTTTTCGAGGGATAAATTGAAAGCCATCCGCGAAGAAATGTGGCTTGGAGATTTTCGTCTAAGATCCACAAAAAAACTTGATGTCCATAGGGCTATACATGAGAATGGTACGGGGCGCAAGGTCATCACCATTGAAAGCATAGATGTGTGTTGTAAGGCATGGTACACCATTCACGGGGTGTCAAAAGCGGACTTTTATAGACAAGCGACTTATGCTAAGGAAGGCCGCCGGTCCCGACACCACGGGAACGTGGGTTTGAAGAAACCACGAGAAGCAACAAGGCAAGCAACGGCCACTCTAGCGACTATCATTGTCCCCCTTGCTGATGCAATGCCGCACAAAACACGCACACTCACAACCGGTGAGAAGGTTGTGGAGAAAGTTCTTCCCACAAGCACAAAATGGAAAGATATATTGCTCGACGTAAATGCTGTTGGCGAGAAGGTTGGGTTGGATCCAATTTCATTGTCAAAATTGAGCGCAATCAAGAAAGCAAAATTTAACGAATACATTACTAAACGACGAGGGGACAAATTTGCTCGGTGCTCAAATTGTGAGAAGTTGAAGCGCCTTCGGGATGCACACACGATGGGAACAGAATCATATGTTGCGCATCAATTGAACTATTTCAAGCATGTAAACATGCAAGAGGCACACCGGAATGATTACTACACAAATAGAGCGTTGTCAATATCCAGGCCCTTGGAGGTTCTTACGGTCATCCATGACAAAATGGACCATGCCAAAACAGCCTCCCCATGTTTTGCAAATTGGATTAAGGCCACGGATGGATTTTTCAAGCTGCATGTATCGGTTACAGGTGAAGACCGAAAATTGTCGTCAGTTACCGTAATTGTTGTATTGTTTATTTTACCATGATGTACTTGACAACATGGATTCACTTGAAATGGTTTATTTCTATTCAGATATTAATTGCATTGAGTTGCCATCGCAGGAATGATTGCGCATGGACACGGTGATGTCAAGTACGCTCATTATGCTCTTGATTTATATCCAGCGGATTCAAACCACACTATAGGGTCATTTGCAAGGCTTCTACGTGATCTGGAGAAACCGCCGGCCTATTCTTCGGGATTGTTATTTGAAGACACGGGTTCAACTCCTTTGTATGAGGCGGTGTTGGATGGAAAAGATGTGTGTTTGCATTCGTTGCCAGATCCGCCCAGTGAACCTGTGGTAGCGAAGAAGTTGCCCCCCACTTTGCGTGTGCAATTGGATAATTGTGCGAAGGACAATAAAAGTAGATATGTATTTGCATATTGGTCATTGTTGGTTGCGAAAGGCATTTTCAAGGAGGTTTTTGTGTCTTTCCTTTTGGTAGGCCACACACACGATGACATTGATGCATCGTTTGGGCGGTGGAGCATGAAATTGCGAAAGGAGGATTTTCCAACAATCCCATTGTTGATGAAGTCATACATGGATTTGGAAAACGTTCCCGTCATCCCCCATATGATCGAGGAGGTGCCAGACTTTAAAGCCTTTATATTACCTTATATTCGAAGTGGGGCTCACCGATTGATCGGGCATACCAAGGCACAACAATTCCGCTTCTACATGCGCAATGATGGTAAACCCGCTATGCAATACAAATTGTTGTGCACGTCACAAGACTGGAGTCCACCGGAGGGTCTCCTTGTATGGCGTTTGGATGCGGATGGGAAGACGATGTTACCGGCTGGAGAGCCCAAGCCTTGCAAGCCAATAGCCATGAAGAATTTGGAGGATATTTTGAAGGGAATATCTGGCTTCATACAATATTGGGAGAGTTTGAAGGTATCGGATGTTGGTGGATCAGCATGGCATCGTTACGGGAGTTGGATACATTATTGGACACGTGTTCGTGCCGCCTTAGCAGACCTCCACCAAGATAGCCCTGATACGTTGAGGCACGGGTTTTGGCCACAAACTCGTGTCGATGTACAAGCTTCGGATGCGTGCATGTTGGAAAACGGAGAGGTTCGTGAAGAATTCGATACGGACGACCATTATGTTGGGCCCGCTAGAGAACGTCCTCCACCATCTTTTCGCATTGCGGTTGATTGTGATGAAGGTTACATGCTTATTTTACGTCCTGGGGATGAGACATATGCGAAGCCGGTGTGGGTGGCAAGAGCATTGTCTAAACCAAACTTTACAACTTCCAGCGCACATTTTCGACAAATACAAGTGGAGTATTACAAACCCACAGCAAGAAATGAAGATGTGGTTCGGCATTATACAGGCTGGGATACCAACCATAACTTTCGGTGGAAGGTGGATTCTGAGCATGGTCCATCTTGGGTTGATACAGATTCCATATTCATAGCGTGGAGACCACGGAAAAATCAAAGCGGATCGGTGTCCATCCCTCAGAAGTATATAACCTTCGCAAAAGACAACCTTGCTCGGATCGCACAAGAAGAAACCCACGTTGAATGAGAAGTTCCGTAGGATTATGTTAGCATGATTATAGTTTCAAATATAATTCGTGCAATATATATTCAACATATGTGTGCTCATCAAAATTGGGGTAGAGTTTGGGTCGAATAGTTTCAGATATAATTCTAGCAATATATATTACACATATGTGTGCTCATCAAAATTGGAGTAGGGTTTGGGTTGAACGCCCCAATGTTATATTGTTTGGGTTGAACGTCCCAATGTTATATTGTTTGGGTCGAACGCCCCAATACTATATTGTTTGAAGAAATATGCATTTATTACATGCACTTTGTATGTTGGAAACCCTATATTTTATGGACCATGCTAATAATAGAAAGTAGGTTATATGTTTTTTGGGTGAATTGTGTTTGGAGTGCTCTACCCAATGTGTTTTTGTTGTTGTCAAGTGGTCTACCATATGTGCTCATGTCCTAACATTATAGGTTTGGGATGTTAGAACATATAATATTTTTGACATTGTTCACAATATAGTTTCGGACGCCTTCATGTTGTTGGATCCATATATTAATTTGAGACTAGAGAAAGTCTCAATTTAACGAATATAGTGTTTACTAATGCCTTATGAGGTCGAATAAAGAGAGTGTGCTTGCATTTAAGTCATTGGGTTATGAGTATGGAGGTTCCTACGCTAAGTTTCTACAAAGACATGTGAGCCATGGATTCCCATCCGGACCACAGACGCTAAGGGTGGGGATTTATGGCTGACAGTTAGGCTTGCATTCCTGCTTCATGCCATATGGTAGACACTGCTGTGGTTCTGGATTCCTCCTGTTAAATTTTTGCACATGGGAAATCTTCCAGCACTGTGTTCAAAACATCTTTGCTAGTAGGAATTACTCAAACTGAATTCTAGATGCATTCATGCAAAACGTTTCGTCTTTACTTTATCAACATACCAATCTTGAGTCCATGCAACCTGGCTAAATTTCTTCCTGTTGGGATTCAAATGAAATGAAATACCTAAGAGAATCACATGGATACTGGTTTTGTGCAGGTCGATTGTTGGATAAGGAGAAGGCGTTACAATATGAAGTTATATGCAAGCGAGGTGTATCAACAAGGTGTGTTTTTGCAGCTGCTCACTTTGGGGAATACTCAAAGGCTATATTTTGGCTCCAACTTCCTCGGGCCCTTGCGCTGCTCAGTTATGGTTCTGCTGGACCAAGTTCATTTTGGAGAAAACTTGACAAAAACAACTCCGCTCGGGCAAGAGGGAGTGGAATAATAACCTCTGAAGTACAAGTCAACAAGCTAGATCGCGGAATGACGTTTATTTCTCCTAAAATCACTATACCCAATTCTCTTGAGGGAGAGCTGCCTGCCGCTCCCTTTAAGTTGGTAAACACTGGACTTATCTGCTGATGTATGTGGGATTGGGTTCACCAATATTCTTTGGTAATCTTATTAGGTTGACATCAAATCTCATGTAAATCTCCTTTAGGCTCAAAAAGGTTTGTTAAGTTCTTATTCACCAGATAAGGAAGGGGATTCTTCCTTTTTGGTTAAATTTTTTTAACATTGGCCTTGGAAGTTGTTGTACAGTGCGTCCTAGGTGATCAATGAGTGCATTCTCTTCAAATGACTAGCTAAGAGAATGAACTATACTAATGAGAAACAAACATACATCTGATGGACAAGAACCATAAATTTGATTAGCTTTCATAGATCCATTTGATTGTTATTAACTTATTGTTATGCATGAAGGAAATCTGCACTATTGCTAAGAGCATGTGTTTTGTGATGGGTGGTGGAAGCAACCATATGGGTGTATGGACATTATGCCTTCTGAGCAGGCTGAGGTGTGCTCTGTTGCACGCGAGCGAATTGGCTGGCATGAAAAACTTTCAGGGACCGAAGCCACTCAAAGAAGAGTGCATGAGTAATGTCCCCAGCTTTGCCTTTTTAGAGAGAATTTGTGGCATAAAATTTTATTATTATGCATATATAAGATTTACAGTTGATTGAACTAGTAGGGATTGTTATTTTGAGTGTAAAATAATGCAATTGGTTTGCTCCCAAACCTTGAGTATCTGGATCATTGTGTTATAGCAACTCTGTTTATGCAAAGTAAGCAGTCAATGAGCTTGTTGGATATTCTACTTGGTATCTTTCCATGTTATATTTTCTTATCTCCATGTTTATTGGTAACCCTTTAACCAGTATCCAAGTGCTATTGGTTGTGTTTTGAATGGAACTTTGAATGGTTTAGGATTGGTATAACTAATTGAAACCAATTGAATGACAAGATGGATGGTATACAATGTTTGTTGCTCATATAGTCGATTTTGCAATGCTATAGTATTCTGTCCACTATTTGGTACTTGTAGGATTTATAAAAAAAATATGGTGCCAAAAATTAGCCTCTCTAAACAATTACAAATAAATATAGGGTGCTAAAAATACGTCAAAGTAGCTTTATATCTACAAATAGGGAGGGAAAAAATATTGAGAGGTGCATAAATATCCCCCCATTAAATACCCCATTATCGCACGTGGTTACAAAACGTAAGGGGGTGTGAACGCCCCGAGTTTTTTCTTTACTCCACTTCTAGTAAATCCATCCCAAAATCCGTCATAAATGATTCACCACTTACGTGGCTCATGATCCACTCTCCTCTCGCTAGTTATATAGTCCTTCTCACATTGGGACCCTTAATGCATCCACACTTATGCCATTTCCACAACGAAAAAAATAAATTAAATGATCGTTAACAAGCTTTTTCTTTTTCCAGCTACTAGTAGCCACTTTGCTTCAATGAAGTGAATTGATTTGCACACACATGTTAGAAATTTTGGATTTTTGTCTTGTAAGGTGCCACCTCCACTCTTTCTGGATAAGAGGTGGTGCCAACTAGCTTCATATGGGTGGAGTAATTAAAATGTGAATTCTCAAAACGAGCAATTAAACTTGATACATGGATATGTTAGAGCTAACCTTGAATTCAAGCGGTGCTTTGGTCAGGAGTTGGTTGTTTTGCATTCAAAACTTTCATGTTCGGTAAGTTTTCGGTGCATGCTCGGAGTCAGTCAGTGTGGAGGTTTGAACGAAAAACATTGTAGATTGGTTCCAGGGGAGGGGGGGCGGGACAAACTTATTTCAACTTTGTATGCCAAATTAAATTTGACCCTAAATAAACCAATATAGAAAATACTCATGGGTACATAGCCGTGTCATTCAAAAACCATCATGTGGTCCAAGAAAATCCTTCAAATTATGTGCATAATCACTTCATGACGGAAACTACGTTAGATAATGGTCATCAGGTGCACCTGGCTTGTGGCCACCTGCTGCATGGCTAGGTACACCCAATGACCATTTATCTAGTGCACCTTTAGAGATTCAACTACTTTGCAGTAAGCTCGGGGCACACAGAACTTCTGGCCAACGCAGGCTGGTGAGCAAAACTGCCAACGACCATCACACAAGGAATGCGATTGAGTGTCATCTCCTAGTTTGGGAACGACCACAATACTATGAGCCTCATGATCACGTGTCTAGATTCACAAAACACAAAAAAAACATCGAGAAATTATCTTGGGACTGCAGAGTGCACTGCCACTGCAGCATACGACTGGAGTTAAAAGGAAAGGGAAAAATTAACTGAGTTTGCATTCTGGAAGCAGGTTGGTGCTCTCGTTCTGGTTCAAGAAAACAACATTCCCAGGCACTCCAGGAACGTCTCATGCTGCATTCTCACATACAAAGAATGAGAAGTCAGGTTTGCGGGTGTTGTTTTGTGATTTTTCTTAATTGGACACCTATATTTGATTGGTGTGTGGTTGAGTGAGGATCGAAGAACAATCATTGTAAAGACACGTGTTTGAAAGAGATAGGACTACGTCTTTAGATTTTATTAACTCTCCTCACTCCACACTGAACACAATTGGGAGGAGCTATATATAGGCTCTGAAGGAATCAACAAACATGCAACTATGAAAACCATAACTAAATCAGAAGAGGTCCAATTTTCAATCTAGTTTTTGTTGATGCTTCATCGTAGATTTTCTAATGCAACACAATTTTGAAGACGTAAATCTGATCCAAAGAAGATGAAGAACAAGGAAAACGAACCGAATAACACCCGCATACCTTTGCAGACAATTAAGCATCAAGGCACAGACTCCATACCTGAGAAATTAGATCCAGAGGTCGAGAATTGTCAATCTCTGCAGAAACAGATGAAGCAAGAGTCTGGAGCACAACTTTCTCACAATCTCGATCCCTTACTTGTTCATGAACTTTGCCTCAGGGCACTGAAATCAAGAATTCATGGATGTGGTTTATAATGCTTGCTATAGTAGGTCATGCCACCACTAGAGATTCATATTGCACCAAAATTCCAATAATATTGTAATGACATGTTATGCATGTAAATTGTAACGAGGTATGAAGATAGTCCAGCAGAAGGATGCTTGTCTCTTGAATGGTGTGTGATAGGTATGGGTTCTGTCACAAAGGGAAGAGTGAATAAAAGGAGATAAGTTAGAGATAATCCTCCTTTCAAAGATGTATTTGAATCTTAGCAAAATCGCCACATTTAATAGACTTGTTTGTAAAGTAAAGCAGATGAAACCATGGGTTTAGTCCCAAGTCCACAGTTTATAAGAATTACCACAAACTCATCTAAGTTTTCTTAATGCTTAAATTATCACTCTTACAAGGAGTGGTGTTGGGATATTGAAAACTGAGTTTCTAGATTGTCCTACTAGGATGGGTGGGCCAAGCTAGTTGTGCATAGGTCCATCTGGGATTTAGGTCAACAGGTCACATGCACATACCCTATTTTAAATCTTAAAATTCTCCCAAAATTTGAGAGGTGGAAAGAGGAGGTCCAAAAGTTTCATCCAACTTTCAAAATAGACTCCATTACACAACGAGCTAGCGATCTTTTATTAAAAAGTTATGCATAAGAAGGATGAAATCTACAAATTCATCCCACTTTGAGGGACTTTACGGATAATCCTAATGAGTTAATGCATGTGAACCACACCTTCAATAATGTATTGGCTATGTTCCTAAGTTGGGATGGTGGACACGTTGCTTGAACAATTTAAGACTACTTGTTGTCTTATATTACATGACTTGTATTTGGGGGGGGGATTAAACATGACAAACATAACTTTGCAACAAAAGGTGTGTTTCAATACCAATGAATAAATGTATTAGCATAGAAGATGAAAGACATGGAACTCATGGGGGGGCCAAGATACGTTACAATCGATTATTTTCATAGCCGATGCTTTCTTCATTTTTTTTCATCTCGTCAGTGATATTGTCAAAATTTGTTATAAGCAATTTTAGCAATAAGAAATAAGGCAATCCTTGGTGCCGTGTCGCATAATAATAATATGTATGCATGTTGGCAGATTTGAAAAATGCTTAAGCTAGGACACTAGGTTGCTGACTTGCAAACTTGTGGTTGTATGGGACCTTCATCCTTGCCCCTTCACATGTCCCATAAAATACTTATTGACTTTGTTCTTCTTTCTCTTCCTCATTCTAGAAAACTTTGAGGCCTCAACATGTTCCTCCCATAGCATTAGAGTTGCATCCCACTAAGATTCTTTTAAGGGGGCAGATAAATCCCTTCATCCCAAAAACCCTATATTTGCTCACTTTGTACGTGTATATGGAATACAATATGCACGGCAGGCTGGCGCTGTAGGCCCCGCACCGACCCCGGCAGTACCCTGGCCCAATCGCCCTCGCTGCCGCAGCCTCGCGGTCGTGGTCGCAGGACAGCGCCTGCGGTTGCGGGATGGCGCTCGCCGCTGCAGGATGGCGCGCGCGATTGCTGCATGGCGCTCGCGGTTGGTGCATGGTTGCTGGCGTCCGAAAGTACCAAGGACGGAATGACGGGTGGACACCGGCCACAACAGGTGATGTATGGCAAAGATACCGGTCATAGCAGGTCAACCTAGTACATACTGCAAGAACGGGCTTGAAGGTCCTGCCCGGGAAAACTCGGGCTTGAGGGTCCTGCCCGGAAAAAAAATTGGCGGAGTGGAGAAAATTTTTGTGGTCCCTGTCATCGCGCCCATCACAACCGCCCCCCACCGGCGACCACAAGATCTCGTCATAGTGATTGTTCCAGCCGATGGCTGCATCCAATTGAAAGGCTGATGTTCTCCCAACCTCTAGTAAGCACTCGGTCAAGCGAATAACATCAACATTTTCTTTCCCTATTTCCATATAGGACAAAAGAGGTCGACTACATGCTTGAGAGATACAAATCCGAGTAGGGAGAAGTGGACGCGGATCCATCTCCTCATCGACACAGAACAGTGCATCAAAACAGAAGTCTCGCATGAATTGTAAGAAGTTGTGTATTTATTCCACACCACCAATTTTAGGTGCACCCAAATTCCTCAAAGCCAATGTATCGGTATCTGAAATTAATCTAATCACTTTTCGATCAAGGCCACTGGCCGGTTGCTGTATCCATATCCACAAATCCTCCTGCTTCCATCCACTTTTTGGTTTGTGGATCGATGTGGTTGCCAGCTTGTTGTCATATCTGTACCCGCATTTCGCAGAAAACTTCAATGATTTCATGTTTTCTTGCAAAAAGCCATGGTCAAGCACTCATCAATTCAAGTAGCAGTGCCCGATTCACATGGAGCTATCTTCCTCTTCTCCCATACTTTGACTACATTCTTGTGCGAACTCCTGCATTGCAATCTCAACCTTCCAGAGCCAATGCAGCTCCATCAAACTTCTTCTAAGTTTGCATGTAAGGTGGATGGGCCTTTCTTGGTTACTTTAGTTGATATCTAACTTACAATACTTTGAACTCGGATCGAATTGTTTTGGATTCTTCAAGTCCACTGACAGCGAAACACAAGAAGACCACTTTCATCCCCTTTGACACTTTTGTTAACAAACAATCAATTGACAAGTGCCACCATCCACTCGTGGAAATAATTATTCTGACACATTTTGTGCCAAAACTAACCGGCACAGATACAGTGAGGTCACAACTATTCTTTGCCAATGATGGGCAGCAGAAATAGTGAACCAAGGAGATGTAGTTGCTATTCGTGAAGTATTTGCGGGGTTTAGGGTTCAACCACAAAGTTGTGAGCCATTGCACGTAATATAAATCCTGTGGGGCTCAACTTCTCAAGCCTCATAACTTGCACTATGACTCACCGTTAAATTTGAAGGCATGTCATGCAGGTCACAAATAGTCTTTCAATGATGCTCCCGAGTGTCATTGGTTTGGAGTGCTGAGACGAAGGAGTTGCTGAGCGAAGGACATTTTAACTCGTTGATTGGCAAAAAATCTAGTAGCGAGTGGCAGGAATGGCGAACAGGAAACCATTGTCTAAGTATGCAAGTTCCATAGCCTGAGTAATGTGTGGCCATAACAGTGCAGTTCCAACACCGATGCAGGTCCATAGTCTAAACAGTGCAGCATGTCCATAGTCTAATAGTGCAGTTCCATAGTCTCATGCAAGGTCCATAGTCTAAATAGGTCACAGTTACTAGTTATCAGTCTCCAGAACGGGGCAGGCCATAGTCTGAGTACGCAGTCATAGGCCATGCGTACTCGAAGGGGAGGAGGGAAGACCCTCCTTATATGCTTGCCTCCCAGCCCTACCCCGAACGATATGGGTTAATTTCCCGTTCCCTTCTCCCTACTGACTTAATGGGTTGCGGGCCATTGCACGTAATATACATCATGTGGGGCTCACCTTCTCAAGTAACATAACCTGCACTATGACTCACCGTTGAATTTCAGGGCATGTCATGGAAGTGACAAATATCCTTTGCATGATGCTCTCGAGTATCATTGCATCGGCGTGCTAATACTGATTTGATAATTGGGCAGTATGCCTTCCTTACATGTACCTGAGGTTGGAGATTGACTTTCTAACTTGTGCAAGGTGTTGTATGGATCTTCTCTAACAGTGAGATGTAACAGCAAAATTCGCATCAGTTCCAATGTGCTTTTTGAAGTTGTAGCATTTATGTCACATACCCTGGCCTATGTTTCTCCTCTGACCTTCCAAAAATTCCTTGTGACGATGAGTCTGAGGCACATCGAATTGGAGTGATAGGAACAAAAAACACTATATTCGTTAATTGGAGACTTTTGAAAGTCTCAAAATGAAATACGCCCATAGTTTGGGATGCCAATATTATGAGCATGCGGAACATTGGGAACATCGGGAACAT
Source organism: Polytrichum formosum (assembly GCA_964035585.1). Taxonomy (NCBI): domain Eukaryota; kingdom Viridiplantae; phylum Streptophyta; class Polytrichopsida; order Polytrichales; family Polytrichaceae; genus Polytrichum; species Polytrichum formosum. The sequence continues at coordinate 49,358,879 of OZ037940.1, read as the reverse complement.
CGGGAACATGACGGTTTGCAACTTCGCATGCAAAGAATATGCACAACACTCAAAATAGTAAGTCTTTAAATCATAATCAAAACATGAACTATAAGTGGAAAATAACAATCGAATCCCAAAAACAAATGCTTTTATGTCCTTATAAAGTTTAGGATGCGCATCCCATATATAAGGGTCTTATGGAATTGGATGGCACATCCCAAACGTATGTATAAATTTGATACTATCCGCAATAAAACCAAGTCTACAAAGTGCCCCTATTTTCCACATTAATTCCAACCTACGTTATGTTTCCCCATCTCCATCTTCCGCTTCATATCCATTATCGGCATCATTTTCCGCAGCTGCAATACGTACCAATTTGTCTTTGGCAAAATCTATATGTTTTTGGGGGATGGTCATTGTTTCCGATTTAGAACCTTTGCGCGGCTTCCAAGCACAAAGGATGGTATCCGTGTTTATCCAAACTGGTCCGTACGCGGAGTCCACTGTCCACTTGAAACCCTTTTTGGTGTCCCAACCTAAATAGGTGCGGAGCACGTTCTGGTCTTTGGTGCTCGGACGGCAATATTCCACTTCAATTTGACGAAAGTTGGGGCTAGTTCTAACAAAATTGGGTGAAGACAATGCTTTCACCAACCAAATTGGTTTGGGGTGCTCCTCATCTCCTGCTCGTACGAGGACCATATAACCCTCGTGGCAATCAACACCCACACGAAACGACGGAGCCGGACGATTGCGCGCAGGGCCAACGTAATGCTCGTCCATTGCAAACTCTTCACGGACGTCTCCATTGCTAAAGAACATAGCATCGGACTCCACAACTGTCAAACGACTTTGTGGCCAAAATCCTTGTGTCAAAGTCGTACGGGTGTCGACACCAACGGTCATCAAGGCTGAGCGTATGCGATCCCAATACGCGATCAACGGCTCATGAGTATCCCTAACACGTCTGGTGATGTCTTCTTCACACAACTCTTTCCAATACTCAATGAACCCGGATATGCCTTTTATGATTTCCGGCCCATTCCTCATGGGATCGGGTTTGCAAGGCTTTGGTTCCCCATCCGGAAGCAAACATTTCCCATCCTTGTCTTGACGCCACACGAGTATACCATCCTCCGGGCCCCAATTTGGAGATGTGCACAAAAGCTTGAACTGCATGGCGGGGACACCATCATCCCTCATATAGAAGCGGAATTGTTGTGCTTTGGTATGTCCCACCAGACGGTCCACTCCCTTCAACATGTATGGCTTGATGAAGGCCTTGAAATTTGGTATTTCTTCAATCATGTGCGGGATCACCGGCACATTGTCCAAATCCATGTATGATTTCATGAGAAGTGGTATGGTGGGAAAATCCTCTTCATGCAACTTCATGCTCCAACAGCCAAATGAGGCATCAATATCGTCGTGCGTGTGCCCCACCATCAAGAAAGACACAAACACCTCTTTGAAGATGCCTTTTGCCACGAGCATCGACCAAAAACAAAACACGTATCGGCATTTGTTGTCTTTAGCACAATTATCAAGTTGAACGTGGAGAGTTGGAGGCAAGGGTTTTGCAATAATGGGTTCTCCGGGTGGTTCCGGCAATGAAGACATACAAACCTCCTTCCCTTGTAGCACTGCCTCATAAAGGGGTGTCGTTCCACAACCATCGAAAAGGGCACGGGAAGAGTGTACCGGTGGCTTTTCGAGATCGCGCAATAGTTTTGCAAATGAACCGACCGTGTGGTTGGCATCGCCAGGGTAAAAATCCAAACCATAATGGGCATATTTGACATCCACATGTCCATGGGCGATCATACCTAAGAAAAACAAACGATGCGTGAACAACAAAAATATGAAATAACTACACACCGGATGGATGGAGTTGGTCATTTGGAAAACAAACCCAATGCAAATCGGAGATCCTTTCAACACACATGTGGAATTCTATACGAACCTGTGACAGCTACAGGCAACTTGAAGAGACCATCCGTGGCCTTTATTTTGCGTGCATAACAAGGACATGCGGTCTTCGCATGGTCCATTTTATCATGAATCACTGTTAGAACCTCCGCGGGCCTCATTATGGATAGTGCACGGTTCTTGTAGTAATCTTGACGATGTGCCTCCTGGTTGTTGACATGCTCAATGTATTTTCTCTGGTGTCTAGTATGGGATTCAGTGCCTATAGGGTGGGCGTCTCGAAGACCTTTGTATTTCTCACACGCCGTACACCTAGCGAACTTGTCCCCAGGTCTCTTCAAAATGTATTCCGCAAACTGTTGGTTTTTAATTACACTCAACTTGGACAACGAAATGGGCCCACATCCCGCGATGCGACCCACTTCGTTGATGTCCGTTAAGATGTTCTTCCATTTCGTGCCCGTGGGCAACACCATTTGAACAACTTTCTCACCTGATGACAATGTCCTCGTCTTGTGGGGCATTGCATCGGCCAATGGCACTATGATGGTGGAGAGGGTCGCGGATGCTTGGAGTGTCGCCTCCCTAGGTTTCTTTGTGCCAGAGTTGCCATGAAATCGAGATCGGCGACCCAACAAAGAATACTTCCGAAACCTATAGAAGTCAGCCTTGGAGACCGCATGGATGATATACCACGCTGTGCAACAAACGTCCACATTCTCAAGGGTCACGACCTTACGGCCATGGGTATCAATGTGCAAATTTCTGTGGACCTCGAGTTTCTTTGCCGACCGCATACGAAAATCCGCAAGCCACATCTCTTGACGAAGAGACCGAATTTTTTCGCGTGGAAAAAATTGGCAACATTTCATCGTGCAACAATCCTTTCCAGAAACGAGACGGATAGAATCGTCTCCCAAGATGCGATCCCGCCGTCTCTCCGTATCTCCGCGAGACACGCGACTTGAATCGTATTTACGTAGGCCTTTGCGAGGACGAATTGTGCCCAACAAAGCTAACTGCGTTTGCTTGTGCCGCCGTCCATGATCCCACAAGCTTACTTCTTCATGGAGAACCCTACGAAGGGGCCATCGACGCAAGGAAAATCTCCACGTCAACGGGACCTCACACGGTGCCAAGGAATTCAAGATGCACACGCCCACATCATCGAAACCAAGGGGGTTGACATCAACACATTCACGGGGATCGGAGTTTCTACATATGCCATCTGCCACCGGGACACCAAGCTCGTTTAGTAGAACAACATCTAGGCCCACCCATTCCTCCCTCCCGAAACCAGCACATAGAGGAATGTCATCATGGTCATCCCCAGAATGTGGAGATTGTTCGTGGAATTCGAAAGATTCATGGGAGGAGGTATACACAGACACGCCCACCCCGTTCGTCCCGTCATTAGTGTCCGCAGACGGGGACGAGAGGTCACATTCAATATCGGAGGACGATGCATTCGTCGAAAACTCAAATGCACTATCTCCATCATCCACTGCCATCACACCTAAACAAACAACCATGTCATGACCAACCACACAACGGATGTCACGCATACAAGAACGGATGCCACGCATACAAGAACGGATGCCAAGCATACAAGAGCGCACAATATCTGTAAATACATGGCCCGAACTTCGCAAACAACCCATGCTACTATTGGAGTGTCTAAATACGAACAGCTGTATGTTCCTGGCCATACTCTGTCAACTACAACATGGACCATCGCCATTGTGGTGTTTCAGGCCGTTCATTCATAAAAGAAATGCCATCCTGTGTATTGGACGAAATGGATAAGTGTGCGACAAAACAACGTCAAGTCGTCCAACCTACAATAGCATATTTTCGAACCCCCGTTCGTATATATCTACCATTAGGTGTATTTTCATAAATGTATCTAGAGGGATGTAGTGCTGCGCAGAACATACTCTCAGGTGGTATTTACGAACGCACGTTCGTAAACTCAAGGCCATCGTTCGAAAGGGAGTTCGTAAATATGCCATTGAAGTATTTACGAACGCCCGTTCGTATATCACTGACATAGAGTGCCTAGGCATAGCCATATGTATACTATCTCCACATGCTATACTGGTACACATGCGTGTACAACATCCGAACGTCCGTTCGCAAACTCCTGCGTGGCATATTTACGAAATCCATTTCGTATATCAATGATATATTCAGCATATGCATCGCCATACGTATCTGGACATGGTGTTGGTGTGGACCACACGGAGGTGCATTTACGAACGGACGTTCGTAAACTCCCGACCATCATTATCTGAACTAGTGACAAATGCGTGTGCGACATACGAACGTCCGTTCGTAAATCCTTTGATGGCATATTTACGAACGGGCGTTCGTATATCTCTGCCATATTGTCAGTGCATAAATGTGTAGGAGGGATGTCACTGGATGCGCAGACCGTAATCCTCGGTGGTCTTTACGAACGTCCGTTCGTAAACTCAAGACCATCCTGTGTCTGATCAACCTCCAGTGCGTGCTCCAGCTTTACGAACGTGCGTTCGTATCTCTGCCGTATTGTTTGTTTGCATAAATGCCTGGAGGGATGTCGCTGTATGCGCAGACATCATCCATGGTGGATTTACGAACGCACGTTCGTAAACAGAGGACCCTCCTATGTCTGATCCAATTACAAATGCGTGGACTTAAGCTTTACGAACGTGCGTTCGTATCTCTGACCTATTGTTTGTCTGCATGAATGTCTGGATGTCGCTGTTTGCGCAGACATAATCCCAGGTGTATTTACGAACGCACGTTCGTAAATACTGTCGGCCATCCTATGATCCACCCACTAAAGCGTGCTCCATCTTTACGAACGTGCGTTCGTAAAGCTCCGGTATTAACGGCGGTATATGCGGTGACTGTACGTTGTCTTGTACCTGGGGAGTGTACGCTTGATGCGCAGGAGAATGGCGTGAGCACGCTCCGTGGGGTCTCTAGGGCGCACACTTGGCGTCTGCCGCAAAAAAGAGCTCTGTTATGGGGGGGAAGAGCTTTAAGTACTTCTCTGGAGTGGTTCAAGGGCCCTTGGATGCTATTTAAAAAGCGGATTCCCGCCGCCTACTTTGACCTAACAATATGCCATTCTATCCATGCGGAACATACATGACCCTATGTATGGAACATGAATGGCATGCACGCAACATATTCAAAATATGTACATTGGTTATACACCTTACTTGTTACCAAGGTCTGCCGAAAAAAAATTATAATTTTTATATGTATATATATGTGTATATATAAATGTGTATATATAAATGTGTATATATATATATATGTGTGTGTGTGTGTGTGTAAATATATATGTATATATGTGTGTGTGTGTGTATATACATGTGTATATATATAGGTGTATATATATATGTATTGTAATAGTTAATGTAATCTAAATATGATGATGGTTAAGATAGAATAAATGATCTGCAACCAAGGTGTGAAGTACAAGTTTTTTGTCAATTAATATTGTTACCTATTATATATTACCAAGGTCTAAGTGAGATATATATATAGAGACAATGAGGTAAGAGTGGGTAAAAATTGATTGTGGAGGCCCTTAAACTTGTAGGTATAATCATATGATTCACATCAAAACATGCCCGTAATACGCTCACAAAGTGCGTGAACACCAATAAAAGGCAGGTTTATCCATTATTATAATGGCTTGTAAGGTAGATTAAGGATATGAATTCAAACCATACCTAGATTAAATGTGGGTTTTATTTCAGATCCCACCCTAGCTGTGGAAAGAGTGAATTAATCCGGCATGTGTGGAAAGGTTTAATTACTTTGGAATCGTGCATAAGATAGAGTAAGCATATGGATTGAAACCATACCTAGGTGGAGCCACACTTATAATTGTGTGTTTTGCATCCCACGAGAAGTATGTGCATAGCTAAAAGTGTTGATTTAAACTAGTCTTAACATATGCATGTTATAATAAGGTCATGGATTGTGTGATCAATCAATTTGCACTTAACACTATTGAAGATTTAGGGATGTAGGGTTTAGGGTTTGGGGTTAGTGTTTAGGGTTTGTGGAAGTTGTGCATGTCTAGTAGTTAATACAATAGATTAGTACACACACAAACAACATTGACCTATCAAAAACCCATATCGCACTAATGCCCCCTTCCCACCTGACTTTAGGTAACACTAAAAGTTGGTTCTAACAACCCGGCCTTCACAGCATCGACATTATGTATTGCCGAGCCTAGTTTGCAAATGATGTGGCATGGCTTAAAAGTGGAGGTCTTAAGCCTCAAGCACCAACCCTCCCATCGGTACCTAAACATGAGGCAATAATCTAGGACGTTTAAAAGTGGTGCCTCCCATCCTTGTCATTGGTTTTTTTAGTCTTAGCTATGAGGGCACAAGGAGCTCCGTTAACAAAAACCATTGGTCAGTTAGGTGAGTGGCAAGGCATTTGGGGATGGGACAAAAACTGCCCAACAATCCTTGCTTGGTAGATAAAACAATGAAGATGTGTGAAAGGTAATTAGAGAAAACCTACTTGAAAGTCTCCAAAGCAAGTTCTTGTAGGTGCATTGGGATAGCCGTATGCCTCCGCTATAAGGGAGGGATCTTTACCCGTTTCCTGGGAAATACTTTTAGTCTTAGCTAAAGTCAAGTGGGAAGGGGGCATAACTTGTTAATTTATGTGTAGTTCACATTTGATGCTAGCCAAACATTCGACCACATGGCTCAAATGTGCTAGTTCAAGTTGGCACCTAATTAAATGAATTGACGACCTTTTGGAAATTGAATTTTCATCCACCTCTTGTAAGAAAAGGACACCGCCTCCTGCCAATCTCAAATTGGGTTCTTTTTGAACCTAGTAATTATTTGAGGAACCATCGAACAACATGAAAGATGTCTCATTCATGAAAACACTATATTTCAAAAGACCATATCAACATCCTTGGGGTTGAATTCTTCTTCGAATCCCTACTAAATGACGTGCATTGTTCACTACGATTTTATTATCGGTTCCCTATTTAAAAGATGTTTACAAGGAATCCGAATGTAGATGTACTAGGGGGATGCACCAATCAAAATTCATGTATTTATACTAAGTTCTTATGGTTAAGGTGATAAACGCATCCACTACATATACATATTACAAAGCATGATTATGTCATGCCTTTCTTATACATCCAATCCCATCCCATCCCCCAATGTCCCCGTCCCCATGCCCACCTCCCATCGCATCCCATCCCCCCCATCCCCCCATCCCATCCCCCATCCCATCCCCCCATCCCCTCATCCCCATCCCATCCCCCCATCCCCCACCTCCCCATCCCCCCATCCCCCATCACCCTCTCATCCCGGCCCCCCCAGTGGGGGGAGGCCACGTGTCAACGGCGGGAAAACCCTAGCGGCGGCGGCTACCTCCCCGCGCCCCCTCAGCTCTCCTCCTCATTGTCATTTGGAGCAGAGAGAGAGGAGCGGAGCGCCGAGCAGATGTGGAGCGAAGCTCTTGCGTTTTTTCCTCTCGTCTTTTAATAGTATTGTGCGTGCGTGTGTTGAGAGATATTAGTTTTGTTGGCGCGAGTTTCAAGAGTTTAGGGCAAAGTGCTTATGTTACAAGCTTGAGAGTTGCAAGGTTTTGCGTAGCAAGCTTCAGACTGTAAAGCGAAAGAGTTACAAGGTTGAGAGTTGCAGGGTTTTGAGTAGCAAGCTTGAGAGTGTAAAGCGGAAGAGTTACAAGCTTGAGAGTTGCAGGTTTCAAGTAGCAAGCTTGAGAGTGTAAAGCGCAGTACAAGGTTGAGAGTTGCAGGTTTCAAGTAGCAAGCTTGAGTGTAAAGCGCAAGAAGTACAAGGTTGAGAGTTGCAAGGTTTGGAGCAGCAAGCTTGAGTCACAAACTTCAGAGTTGCAAGGTTGGGAGTTGCATGTACATCAGAGTAGTTGCTAGGGTTTGTATATAACTTGCGAGGGCTTAAGTGTGAGGAAGGTGCAAGGGTGCATTTCAAAGTATACATTTGTGAGGTTCTCAGGGTTTTCCAGTAAGGGTGGAAGATCAGGTTTTTGGTGTAGAACATTTCAATGTGAGTACAGTAATCCTTTTGAACTCTTCCCTCACATTTTGAGTTTGATCATTGTTGAGATACATGTGTTTTGTTATATGCATGATGAGCTTTGGCCTGTTCTGTATGCAAGTTAAGCTATGATCCTCATTCTGAATTCCTCATCACATTCTGAAACTCAATTTTGTTTGAATCTATTCATTTCTGCAGTTTCATTATTCTGACCATGCGTTGCAGGCACGAATGCAAGCATTGCTCAGCCCAATCGAGCAGCAATTGGTACACGTATCCGTACACACACATATATATATATATGTATATATACGTATACGTATACGTATATTTATACACAATATTTCCAATAAACACAAAAGATGACCCATTTACGAACGAGCGTTCGTAAATGGGTAGACGGCATTCAACACAACCCCTGTTTACGAACGCACGTTCGTAAACAACCGTATCCAAAACCCAGTGCCTCATATTTACGAACGTGCGTTCGTAAACATATGGACCCAAAAACCAGTGCCTCATGTTTACGAACGTGCGTTCGTAAACAACCGTACCCAAAATCCAGTGCCTCATTTTCACGAACGTACGTTCGTAAACATTTATACAAACTGGGGGCTCAATATTTACGAACGCTCGTTCGTAAATATATACCTAAAATGCGAACATTAACAAATAACAAATAACATCAACATGCTGCATTTCCAAATAACCTTCGATAATATGCATCACGTAAGACGCATACATGAGCAAACAAATACAAGTACAATACTTTACGAACGAGCGTTCGTAAAGTAGTAAACTTAATTAACCGCCTTGAAAATCACAATCATTTACGAACGCTCGTTCGTAAATCTCCTAAAAATCTGCTGGAACACTTGATTGAATACAATTTATGACGATCATAAATACTCCACAGATCTTAGTCAGATCCTACCCACATGCCAATCGGTAATGTTACGAACGAACGTTCGTAAAACGATCCTAACTGTTTTGTTATGGTGCAGATGGCCAGATCGAGCAGAAGCGCAATTGACCTGTTCGCCGTGCCCATTGATCGCCTCCCAGAGTCCGTTGCGGACTCAAACGGTAACGCGAATTATGTCCCAAAAGAGGATTTCATGGGGGAGTGGACGGCAATACCAACAAAAATGGAAGACGGTCTTTTCGCGCTCCGTTTCACCTACGAGCTGGAAACAAGGCCAGACCAGCCAGAACAGTGGGTGCAGATGAAGACGTGGGAGATAGAATCCATAGAGGCCCAGGGAGATTATGTTATCTTGGACATGAAGAACAAGAAAGACCACATCAATCTCCTGTTGCATTACTTGAAGTACTCCTTCTCTTACGTCTACGCGTGCTTGAATGTTGCACCAGATGCAAAACACTTCAACCTGGAGGATCTATTCTCAAAGTACATCCTCAGCCAATTTTGGACTGCCAGGAAATTGACTGCACTGGCATTGAACATCTCCAAGTACAACAGTGCGGTCGCGGAAGCCAACAAGAAAAAGAAAAGTTCGAGAAAACCATCTGCATCGGGGGCAGGAGGTTCCAGGAGCGCACCCAGGCCAGTGCCTTCCGCGAGCAGGTTGCCGGAGGGGCCAAGCAGACAATCCACGCCATCCAAAAGGTCGAGGGACGACTTGGAGAGGTCGGGAGTGACCGAAGCCGCTGAGGTTAGCTCGCCGCCAGTTATGCCCACCCCTTTGAAGAAAGGAGAGAACCCGGACGCGACGAAGGCGACCCGTATCCTGAGAGAGTTCAACAACTACTCGAAGGATTGCTGGCCCATGGGGCGCCACTTCACCTTCAACGTGGACTGCTTCAAGTGCGAGAAATCCCCCAACAAGTGGGTGGTTAGGTCTCGCGAGAGCGAGGGCGTGAAGTGGCAGATCAACAATCTCATGAACAACGTGAAGTGGGATAGGCAGACTGTCTGCGTCATGCCCAAGGGTTTAACTTCTCGTCCCACGGAGAGGGATTGGCCCCGAATCCAGAATGGCGAGTTCTGGATTATCGATGGTCAGCACAGCTTGGAGGCGTCGCAAATCATCCTCAAGGACGATAACTTCCAACACGAGCTCAAGGCGGAGCTGCGGTACTGGAAGGCGTTCTTGGTGTGGTCGGACGACTGGGACAAGCTCCGGAAAATATCGACATACCTGAATTCCGGAAACAAGATCAAGGCTTTTGAGGCGTCCTGGGCGGCAAACATAGTGGCTGCGAGAGACGTATGGGTCGCCCACGGGTGTCCGCCAAAAGAGAGGGAGAACGCCAAAAGCCAGTCTCCACAGTGGAAGGTGAGTTTACGAACGAGCGTTCGTAAAGTGTGGGCTGCAATTAGTTTCTCCCAACTCGCAATTAGGCATCAATTGCATTTTCAGAAACTCGTGAAATTACGAACGTGCGTTCGTATTTAATTTACAACACTGATCCTTGTTCGTGTATTGCAGGCATTTTGTGACGCGATGGTGGACAAATTCTCCTCCATCGACATGAAGTCCACCACCACGAAATCAGTCCTGGAGCTCAAGGGCGAGCTCCGCCTGATTTGCTGCAACAACAACACCTGGGATTTGTGGACCCACTTTTTCGACGCTCACAGCTCGGGCGATCTGGTCAACCCCGACACTGAAGAGAAATACAACGTCGACAAGAGCGCGGAAGCCCCTCCACTATTGAGGGAAATTTTCAGGGCATTGCAAGGACTCACAGAGTCGGAGCTGCAGCGATGTGCGGTCCACCTTCTTGGGAATACAGTGGGAAGGACCATCCCGTATCCCAAGATTTTTTTGAAGAGACCAAAGCACAAGCCCGGCACGTACTCCATCAAGGAGTGGTGCGACCACAGGAAGCTCAAAACTGCTGCGATCCGGGAGTTGAGTGGGCTCTTGCCGGAGATGCAACTCTTCCATGCCGACGGCGACGTCAATTGGGCAAATTGGAAGGGTTTCAAGGTGCAGTACAACATAAACGGCGCATCGATGCGCAGTTTGGTAAAGGAGCACGTCGCTGTCTTGAAGCTAAAGGGAAATAAAAGAACAAAGAAAACAGAGACGGAACCTGTGGAGCTGCAGCGGTACATCTCCTTCTTGGAGAGGAAGAGGAACGCCACATTTGAGGGGGTGGCAAGATTTTGCGTGGTGACAACGGGGCTGGAGAGGACCTCGTTCTCCATGTGGGACGGAACCATCAGCAGGGCTGAGGTGAGGGAGGACCGAAGGGGGTGCCCCTTCGCACTCATCGATTTCAGGGGTATCCCGGGTGCCGCAAGGCAGGGTGCGAAGGGGGTGCCGTTCTACAACCCCTTCATGGCCAAATTCATGGAGTACAGATCTCCGGCCATGAGGGAGCCACACGTGTGGCTATGGATTGTGGAACAGGAGAAGGCCTCCGTCGTCACGGAGCTGTACGAGGACACCATCAAGTTCGAGTACAGCATCTTCCACAGCACGTATGTCCCTGCGAAGACGGAAGGGATCGTGGCCATCAACGAGGCCAGGGGCAACAAGCAGGTGGGAGCGGTGAGCCTCATCTTCTTGACCTTGAATACGGCAAGGCATGGGCGCGCGCCTATCAAGGCCAACAACACCTTCAAGAAGATCTACAGCATTCCACACCCCCCTCCCAAAGATCTCTTCCAGGAGACGCTGTACACGGTCTTCCCCGCCTTGGAGCTCAGGATGGAGTTCTACATCTCCGTCCTCCAAGCCCTGGCCACGAATGGTGAGACGGTCTACAACGTGTGTGGAGGCAGCAAATTCATGTACGCTGCAATGGTAAGATCTCATTTACGAACGCTCGTTCGTAAATGCCATTTTCTGAGGCATCTTTGAAATTCAACTATTTTTGTTGTAATGTATACTGCTCGGCTCATAGGGTTGATGTTTACGAACGCACGTTCGTATATGGCTAACCGATTTCCTTCTGTGTCTCAGATGTTAGGCCTGTGCGTCAACAGTTACGTTGACGCCATAGACGAGGAGGACTACAAGGTCCACAGGTCAAAGGCGTCGACCATGGATTTGGGCGACATAACCGCCACGAGGACGGACGTCAGCGTGTCTGCCAACGAAGGCGTGCCCGTGATGGAGGTAGAAGAGGATGAGCCGGCCCCATCCGTCAACGTGGACTCCATCATCCGGTCCTTCGACATCCCCCCGCTTCAAATAATGGGCCCGTCGGGTAATCCATCCGACGCGCAGGGCACTCCCGGTGGTTATACGGGATCGTCGGCGGGGGCAACACAAGACGTCCTCCCCGCGCGCGTCTCTGGCGCGGACCCCTTCGGCACGCCTGGCGGGTGTTCAACGTCGGTATCCCCAAGACCAAGGCTGCAGGTGCCCAAAATGGAGAACCTGGATGTGCTGGACCAGCGCTCCCGTCCATCGTTGGACCACTTCCGCAACACGCGACGGAGGATGAAAAAGACCCCGTACGTGGAGTTGCCCGAGGGAGCAGTCATCGAGGTCTCCGACGAGGACGAGGGGGACATGGAGATCATGGTCGAGCTGGGGGTGGAGTTCGACAAGAACAAGCGGGTCAAGGAGGAGGCTCTCTCTGTCGCCGAGCTCAACGCCAAGCTCGAGCAGAAGATGAAGGAGGACATGGCGGCCGCTGCAGCAGAAAATGCCAGGAAGATGTCCGTCATTCAGGAGGAGCTAAGGGCCTCCAACGCCAAGACGGACGCAATCCTGGAGATGCTGAGCAGGATGCAGAGCTTTGTGGCTCCTCCACAGCCAGCGTACCCCTTCCCTCCTGGGTACCCATCCGGCCAATACCCCCCACATCTCCCTTATGCTGGAGGACCGTCATTCCCGGCTCCACCCCACCCGACGCCGGTGGGGACTCCTCCACTCCCGCCGGCCACCACCATCACCCACGATGCCGTCGCGGCGGCCATCCAAGAGGACGAGGATTTACGAACGCTCGTTCGTGAATCTGCAGGTCCGGCAGTCCTCACCCCTCCCCCGTCAAGGGTAGGACTGCCTTCACAGACGGACACAGCCTCTTTCGCGGTCGTCCAGAGGGGAGTAGGTAGGGAGGGCGATGACACTGCGCAACACACTGACATGGTCATTGTGAGGGACACGCAGGCGAGCCCGAGTGACACGGCAGGGGTCCAAAGAATGGAGGTCGAGGACAGCCCTGACCGTCAGCCCTCCGCGTACATGGAGGATGTAAATATGGAGGCACTCGACCTGGGGGGCGACAACCACGAAGTGGAGCCCATTCAACAGACCCAGGCGTCCCAGGCGGAGCGAGCGGACGATGTCATGGAGACGGAGGCGTCTGCGGCGGTGGAGGTTACGAACGAACGTTCGTTAATCGCTGAGGAGGGAGCGGCTCCTCGGTCCAGTGCCGGTGCCCCTCCCCCCGATGACGAGGTAACTCTATTCTGAGAATGCCACATGCTTTTACGAACGCTCGTTCGTAACCCTTCTAACCGCATGCGTTGTGTTTTGGCGCGTTCTCTCCATCGACATCCAAGACCTGCTCGAGCCTTTTTTGCGTGCTCCCTTAGGTCGATAAATTTTGTAGAACACGGCATAATGTTGCCTTAGGAACATGTGATGAATTATCACCTGAGAAATTGTACATATTCATCGAATTAATACATATGCAAAAGAGATTTGCATCCATGCCTCCCAAAATTTGTTTCGTCTCGCATTCCTTTTGTATTGTATGTTCATGTGCGTTCATTTCGATCCTTGTAATACACATTCGATCACGAACGGACGTTCGTAAAAGGGTGCGACCCCGTTTCCACCTTCACGAACGACCGCTCGTGAATGTTCATCAAGCCGCGCTCACGAACGAGCGTTCGTAAATGATGCGCCATGCCACTGTCGGCCTTCATTCACGAACGCTCGTTCGTGAATACACCCTTCCACATTTTCATTGCGCTGCTATTATCGCTCTTCGTCCTTCCCTCATAATGCATCTTCATGTTTCACTTCATGTTCTTGATAATCTCATTACTTTATCATAGCATTAAACTAGTCGAATTGTTAATCACAGGACCCCCCGGAGATAGATCGCAACCCCTCGGCCAGAGGACTTGAGACCCGAAACAAACCGTTCATAGTTTTTGACCTCAACGGGGTGTTGTGTCACACCCAACACATCCCCAGGGTCCCCACGCGTCCCTTCCGTCATCCCGACGAGAGGGACTACGACGGCGAGCTCGACACCCTCATTAACCGCAAGGCTGTCCGCGCCCGTCCCGGCTTGCGAGACTTCCTTCGTGAGGTGCTCGACTTGGCTCACGTCGTCGTGTGGAGCTCTATGGTCGTCGACAACACGGAGCCCATCGTCGACTTCCTCTTCCGTGACCTACCCAGCCCTTGCCTCGTCCTCGGCCAAGAGGCATGCGATGAGCTGCTTGACGAGAAGGGACTGCCGGTTCCCAAGTTCGGCGGTCGAGGCGGAGGGCAACAATTCCTCAAGGTCCTCAGGTCTAGACTTTGGCGAGGCGTCCCCCCGCTCGAGGGGGTCCCCCACGGGTGGTGGCCAACTCCGGAGAACACCCTCCTCATCGACGACAGCCCCACCAAAAGCGTTCTCAACCCCCCCGGCAACGTCGTCTTCCCCGACCCTTGGACCGGCGATAGGAAGGACACATTTTTGGTAGATAGGCTAGCACCTTACCTTAGAAGGCTTGTGCTCCACACCGGGAGCATCCCGGATTTTGTTAGGTCCAATCCCATCGGCAACGCGGCACTCAGCCCCCGCGATAGTGTATATAAGAGCATCCTTCGGCTCGCTAAATTCAGTAAATTGATTTGAATTTTCTCCTTGCACGTGTTTGTGTCCTTGTGTTTCACTTATCTAATGCTTTCTTCCATGTTTGGATGTCTTTTATTTGTTGCCCATAGTCTGCCCCCCTATGTGACACCCGTGTTCTCAACGGCACTCCCCGTCCCCCCTCGTCCCCTGGCTCCCCCTCCTGCGGCGTGTCGGATTTCCAGATCCCCTCCCTCTACCATTTCTCGGCGGTGGACGCAGCCTCGGCCGTGGATTACTCCCTGGACGTCGGCATCGACGACGGCGTTGTGAACAGCCCGCCCCCAAGAGTTGCCTCCCGCGCGTACGCCCCGTCGCCCTCTCCCCTCTCCAAGGAGAAGCGAACGCTCGTTCGGCTAGGGCGTTTGTCGCCCTCGAGCGTCGACGGCGTAGCTCGTCGTGGCCCGAGCCGTCGTCTCCGCATGGAAGCTCCCCGGTGCAACCCCTCCCCTGCTGTCACCGCTCCTCCTGCCGCAAAGCCATCCGCCATCGTGGGCCCTCCATGCCCTCATTCCCCACCGTCATCCAACAATCCCCCTTCTCAATCGTCTCCGGATGCTCCCCTCGACGCCCCCGCAGTGCCCATCTTGCCCCGCGCCGACGTCCCCAAATCCAAGGTGCCCTTCTTCCTCCCCCCCTTGTTCACCGTTGTTTTCCTTATCTTGCATCCGCGTGACGAGAACTTTACGAACGCCCATCCCAAACCTCCCTCACTATTTTCCCCACTCCATTCTTATTCTTATTTTCCCATGGCGTTGTTTCGCAGGCGGCTCCCCGCTCGCTTGGTGGCCGGCCTTCCTCGACTTCTTCCTTGGATAGGCACGCCCTCAAGGCCGCATCT
This sequence comes from Polytrichum formosum, assembly GCA_964035585.1. Lineage (NCBI taxonomy): Eukaryota > Viridiplantae > Streptophyta > Polytrichopsida > Polytrichales > Polytrichaceae > Polytrichum > Polytrichum formosum. The sequence goes on along the minus strand of OZ037940.1, from coordinate 49,343,270 downwards.
TCCGAGTCCGATCGTTGTTTGGCCCTCCGGAGAAGTGCAAGGCATTCCCTCTCGCAAACGCACTCGTATTCCACTTACAATACCACTTCGTACAATTCGGGAGCACGTCCAAATATATGGAAGAACGACACATATTCCGGGCAAGTCTACAAAAATGGCTACAGCCGCGGGCCGGAGATTTTCAAAGCCATGGAGGCCGCAAAAAACAAGGACACGGCCGCTAAAAAAAATAGTGTGACGTACAAGTGTGACTAGAAACGTCCACGTGGTTCCTAAATGCATGTAGGGGTAGAACGTAGAGTATGGTTATTTATTCTATTTGAAGACTTTAATGGTATTTCCATTATATTTGAATTTCAAACCCATTTAATAGATTCAATTTCCAATCATTCTCCGCATCATCCCTTCCATTGGCAACAATTTCTCATATCATACGCATTTGTTTTCATGTATGCTTTACATTTTTGCTCATTTGATGCATTTATGTCGAATAATTGTTCCCAAAATTATCAATATGGGATTTTATGTTCTCATTACTAGACCAAATTCGAAAAGCACGTTCTTGAATAGTCTCAAAATCATCAAAAAGTCTCCGATTAACGAATATAGTGTTAAAATCGAAAGGAAGCCATTCCGCCTTGCTTACATGTAGCTCTCGAGGTGGAAATATCTCCTCATATGCCAAACAAACACTAGTCCACACTGAAGGATTCAAGCTTAAATGTTTGCAAGTGGGTCTAGTCCAGGCTTCAATATATATGTCGGGTCCAGGCTCAAAATTTGCATTGTTCACGTACCAAAATCGGCTGAGGAGGCCGAAGGCCAATACATATATTCTTTGCAGCAGTGTTATGCAACGATAAAGTCAATGTAGTGGGCTATGAACCTCAAACACAACACCTTCAAAATGCAGCCACGCTTCCAACACAATCTAACGACCCTTCCAACGTGTACTTGTAGCTTGGCCATTGGCGCTACTCAGAGGAGGCCGTACCCCTCGCAGTTTGCCGTTGCCATGCTCAATTTCCTCGCCATGAGCGCGTCGTTGTCGTACAATGGCATGTACAGAGTGTTGAAACATGTGGCTGACGTTGGCAACTTCTCCTGGGACCATTCCGGCTTCCCAATAACCCTTATCCTCGCATATTGGAAGTACCAAGAGTCAGTGATGAAGAAGAGCAGGTTTTGGAGCTCGCCGACGGGCAGCCCACGCGCGCATGACTCGAATCGAATCTGAATTTTGCCATTTACATGTGACATGTCAGCATTGTGGTTCATTCCGTAGATTAGCCCAACAAAGACATCAAAAATTCATACAAGGCATTGGTGAGTCCATGTAATTACTTGCATGGCCTTCTTCATGTTCACGTACACGCAAGAGCCCAAGAAATCTTCCACATCGAGCCCCAAGTCCGCTCCAAAAACGGGCTCATAAAACTGTGGTGAGCCCCGGAATTCCTCTTTTGTCTGCAGAATCCTCTTCCTCTGAAGAAGTGACACGTCTGGCGACTCCACGATGTTGTCAATGCAGAATGTGAATCTTGTATGCAAAATATGCCCTACAGTCGCGCAGTCTTGGAACAGCCACTTGTACACATGTGCCTTCCTCAGTCCCTTAATGGCTTCCACGAATCCAGGCCCTAGTCGTAAGGCCATGATGGCAAAGGCTAGCTCCGGGCAGTCTTGCACTGTCACCGAATCCATGGCCCTCTGCTATTCATCTACGTCATCTACCATGAGCTCGTTGAATGCATTATGAACTGCAAGCTTGTAGGCAATGAAGTCTGCATCCCATGAACTCAGGGACGGGTCATCTGAGCTCAGGGGGTTGCAACCACATGCAAATGCCATTGTGGCTTTGATAATGGGCCTGCTCACACGAACTCCTTTCAACATCAACAAGAACATGAACCACCCCACAAACATCAACTCTGAGCGCATCTTCGAGGTGATTATGCCGTCTAGGGTGGGCCGCAGGTGCAGCGCATGCCCTTGGTCGGCCCTGGAAAATATGTCCATGCCATTCTGCACACGGTCCAAGCGAAGTTGCAATTGACTCCTCGCTTGACCTATTTTAGTTCCCGGGAAACCATCACTGGAGTAGCCTAAAACCACCATGACAACATGTCTGGCGGGGTTTATGGGTCCAAGTGAACATAGTATTGTCATTGCTCCAGATCATTGAAATGAATTACCAACTTATTATCACTCCTTGCCATGAAGTTGCAAAGTGGAACTCACCCCCATATTGTCCCAGTATTGGAACCATGCGTTGGACAACACGCGCTTGGTCGGCCCCCCAGCATCACATGTTCCCGACTCATTCAGGTCAAACCCTTCATCTCCAACCGAGTACTCGACATAAAATGGCAGCATGACATCCCCTTTTTGCCGACTCTGGGTGAAGTATCCCCTTAGTGCTCGCAGCTCCTCACCTGCACGGACCTGGCCCATGGTCCCACGGCCGTCACCCATACATCAGGATATGGAATGGATTGACCTCACATCACAGTCAGTGTGCATCTCAAGTTTCGCGACAAAAAACTCGTTTGGGCATTCACTGAATCGTTGATAGTCATGAGAAGTCCGACTTTCACCTCTATAGCGCATGAAGCTCTTTACAAGCTGTCAATGTCAGGCATTTCTTTGAGCTGCCATTGAATTATGTGACTCCCCACCAAGGAGTGTAAGGTTGGACACATGACCATAATTTTATTGCATTGCAGACTGATAAAGCTGCTATGCTTGACAAGGCAAGTGAATATTTCAATTGAACCTATGTGCAATTCTTGACCTCTACATCTACCACATACATGATACACAACATTCTCCAATCACTACGTGTTGTACTTACTGGAAGGGGCACGACGGGGAGTTTTTGGAGTCCTGCCCGATAGTCAGCTAGCGTCTCAAATCGGATTGCGCACAGGCGGTAATAGTTCCAAGCCTCATTCCGGGCCCTGTATGCAACCAAATAATCAATCTCCTTGTTCCGAGCCCCGGGGTTCGATTCGGCTTGCCTCCAGGTACGCAACCGAGCCACCACAGCCTCCATCGAAGCAATGTCTCCGACTGTACTTGCCAGTCTGGTGCCCAATTTCTTGCACAGTGCGTCTGCCGACCATAACGTGACATCATCATCAGGGGCACATTTTTCCAGCATGTCCCACACCCACCAATCCGGTTGTGCAATGGCATTGAATGCTGCCACAATGAACTCGGTGTTGTAGGCATCCATGGATGGGCGGTCGCGGAGAGCGGCAACCTCATTGGTGATCATCTGTGGTGTCAGGCCTCGGCAACTTCTGCGGCGCCGGGCAAGTGCTGCTAATGCCTTTCCCTCCACGGTGTCCTCACAGCTTAGTCCTAGCTCAGCATCGAACACTGTCCAAAATCGTTTTCTGGAAGCCACAACGGCCAACACCTCGTCCTCAACGACATTCGCCACCAACCCCTGCCACACAGCCACACAGTGACACAGTCAAGCGCATGCGCGCGTCCAAGTATACCAGGCAAAGGAGGATACACTTAGGTTATGGAGTAAATTGTGCTTACATGTTTCACTGGCTCATTGAGATCCAGGACATCCGGATTTTGTGCTTCGCATGCCATGTTATACTTCAAGTCTGCTGCCATGAAGGCATCCTCCGCCTCCTGAAGTGCATCGCCAGCTCTGTCTGCACCCGCCGCAGGCCCGCTGTGGCGCTTTTGGGCACCCCCCTCCGAGGGAGCCTAAAAGTGTCACACAAGCCCTTCGGTGCGGGTGGCCTGCACTTGCAGGTGCCCAAGCCGAACCCGGATGGTGGGTGTATAAGTGGAGTACTCAGATTTTGGAGGGGAATTAAACTTGCGTCGTAGTACCTCCGGAGGTTGAGCCTTAGTTTTTTTTTATATTGTGGCTATAAACTCCACGAATCCATTTCACCCCTAATTCTAACCTAGATCCACACCCTAGTCTAAGCGCAGACGCACCAACCTTGGAACCAAGGCAATCCTAACTCTCGAAATGAAATGGCTCGGATATACATCCACTGGGTCTGATTGATACCATCCCTCATAGGATGGACAACAATTTAGTCTGATATTCGAAAAACGCATAGCCTAGTTTACGGACGCGCGTCCGTAAACTTGCCCATATGTTGTGCAGAAACATTCATTTTGTCCTACCCAACTGCCCTAAAAGTTCACGGACGTGCGTCCATAAACTTGCCCACCTATGGTGCAGGAAATTTATGCTACCCTGCGCAATTTCCCCTTAAGGTTTACGGACGTGCGTCCGTAACCTTATCCATATAATGTGTGCAGGAAAAATTCATTATGCCCTACGCGAATACCCCTAAAGGTTACGGACGCGCGGCCGTAAACTTTTCGGGAGAAGTTTTCATGTCCTACACAATTTTGCCCAAAAAAAGTTACGGACGCGCGGTCGTAACTTTGCACGTATATTGTTAAAAAAAATTAGAACAATTTTTTTAAAAAATAAAATAAAATAAAACCTGCCGACGTCAATGCCCCTCACAGGTTACGAACGCGCGGTCGTAACCTTACACATATGTGGTGCTTTTGGGCACCCCCCTCCGAGGGAGCCTAAAAGTACCGCACAAGCCCTTCGGTGAGGGTGGCCTGCCTTAGCAGGTGCCCAAGCCGAACCCGAATGTTATGATTTTTCTGGGTATTTAGAATTGTGGAGGGATTTGTTAATCGCGTCGTGTCCTTTCGGTAGGTTGTGCCTAGATTAATAAGTGCTTAAGTGAATTATCTATTTTTTTCTAACCTAATGCCTAGTCTATCCTAGTCTACGCGCAGACGCACCAGCCTTGGAATCAAGGCAATCTAACCCTAATGAATAAAATAACCTTACCTCTTACCTTGGCCACACCTAATTCTTTACTTCTTATGAATTAAATTCTTTAAACGGGGGGACCTTGATTAAGTCCCACCCTCTCAATCTTCCTTCTTAGTTTAAGGTTGATTACACAAAGTCTATATTACTAAGTTCATAAATTATGGCATCACCACCTACCTGTTTGGTGCACGCCTTAACTCGAACCCTTCAAGGCCCTGTGCGGGTTTCTTGAATGTTGATTGATACCCTAACCCTCCGATCTTTGCCGCCGGAGGGGTTGGGATCAATCCTTCGAGTTAAGTTCCCGGTTGGTTTTTTGCCCACGGGGGTTGTACAAATTACGTTGGTTATTAGTTAGTTTGAAACGGTTTGACCACGAAAACTCAACTTGATGGGACCGGGGAATAGGGCAACCTGTGTGTTCAACCTGTTGCACAATCTTCAAGGGTTGGGGCCATCACCTCCAACCCTTGGGGCCAACAACATGATAATGGATTCGTGGGCCATTAACCCCACCTTTCCATCAACAACATTCAGAGTGGTCGTGTCGGTGATTAACCCGACTTCACCACATACGGAACTTGCTAATAAATGAAGCTACTACCACAAAACATACCAAGGGGCCCCAAAAACAATGGAGTTGGGTACCCCCTTGGCGGTCAAGTGGTCAAACCACTTGACCTTACGAGATAGGTGAGTGGGTTAGAAATGCGTACCTTCGCCGCGCTCTCTCCAACCCTAAATGGAAAGCTAAGGTTAGTTAATTTACCTCAATTCTCCTCGGTTGATTTGGCCTCGATGTAGGCCGAGCCGCTACTTCTTTCCTTGCTCCACTTCGAGCGTCGACCTTGCCTCCCTTGTAACTAGTTTGATAGGAAGCGTACCCTAGTTAACAATAAAAATATAAAGTGTTTTTAGGCCTAAGCATAATATATCTACTTAGTGCACTTAATTATCTTTCCAACAATCTAAAAATCACCTTAATCGGATAAGAAATGCAAAAATTATGAGGGTTGGAAGTGCGAGGTCGATTCAACCGATCCTTCCAACCCACCTATCTAACTTCTAACTTCAAAAATTCATAGTGAATTCATTACGACTTGGATTTAGGCTTTCCTTATATCATTGGAAAGCTATTAAAAAGTTATAACTAGGAAAATTATGACATCAGCAAGTTAAGCCAATATGAATTCAGCAGACCCTCTGTAATGCAGCAGCCAACCAAGAACTCTCAAACTATGTATCCCGTCTTCAAAAATTCATATCTAATTCAAATCATGCTCAAATCAAATGTTCTATATAACCATGGAAAGATATTGGAAAGATCTATGTGATAAAAATATGCAATTAACAAGTTAAGTCAAAGTGAATTCAGCAGACCCTCTGTATTGCAGCAGTCAACCAAGAATTCTCAAACTATGTATCCCGTCTTCAAAAATTCAAATCTAATTCAAATCATGCTCAAATCAAACGTTCTAAGAAATTCTGGAAAGCTAAACAAAAGTTCTACTTGGAAAAAATATAATTTTTTAGAATTAACATTTTGATTGGGCTGGCAGGTCTGATCTAGCAGCCGCTACCCACAGGACCACCCGGTTTTTTGCTGCATCTTTGAAAATCCATAACTAATTGTCATCTTGGCCAAATCACAAATGGGAAACGGCTATAGATAGCTATAGAAAATCTCTCTAAGAGAAAAATGATAAGTATTTTGTTCTAGCTTTTGAACTAAGCCTCCAGGGCATTGGCAGCTGAGGTCTATAATGCCTTCACTCGAAATTCTACAATCCAACCTACCTCTACAAAAGAAAGGAAGAATTTTGTTGGTGTGTTAATAAACACATATTCTAACTAGGAGAGAGAGAGTAGAGGAGTTTCTCAAGCCTTTCTCTTAGGCAATTGAAAATGGATGCTAAAGGATTTTTTCCTAACTATTTTGAAGTAGGGCTTCGCCCGCTAATCAAATTGAGAGGGAGTTTTGTCTAACTATCTTGAACTAGAGCTTCGCCCACTAATCGGGAAATAGAGGGAGTTTTCAAGGTGGAAGGAGGGGGTTTTTAAACCCTTTCACAAAAGGGTTGGACCCCTCCGCCACCGGTTCCATTTTTCGGACCCCCTCCCGAAATTTTGGCTCGGGGGTCTTTCCGGTCGAGGTTGCCACCCCGTCGCCGAGGTGGCTCCGACGGGAATCTTCCACATTCGTTCTAATTTTTGGTAGCAAATTGGCAAGGAGGCAAGTGGCCCTCTTGCTATTTTCCTCAAAGTCTTCGCGCTAATTTTTCTTCACGCCAAGCTCCTCCACTTGTCTTGCGTGACCCACACTAAATACTAAACTAACCTTTGCCTAGCTAACTCTACTAATTTAGTCCTCTTAGCTAGTTGCTTTCACTAACTACGTTTTTTCCCACTAACTAGGTCTTGCCTAGATAGCTAATTTTCCTAACTTAGCTAATTTCTATCTCTAGTTAGTTTTCATTTTTACTAACTCTACCTAAAACTAGATTTTTCCCTTCACGGGTGAAGGTCCGAAATCCTCGGTAATTTTCCTTCCCCTTTTTGAACTAAACGCTAAATGAACTAATTTTTCTCTTAATTCACTTTCAATCCTAACTTTTAATACTAAAATTCTAACTAAAGTGACCCCACGGAGTGGTGGACCACTCTGGTGGTTCACAACATATACTGTGCCGGAAGAAAATTCCTTCTACCGCACACCAACACTCTGAAAGTTTACGGACGTGCGTCCGTAAACTTGCCCACATACTGTGTAAAACATTTATTCTGCCCTACACAAATGCCCCTAAAAGGCATGAGGAAATTTCTTTTGACCTACACCAACCCGCGTAGAAGGTTACGGACGCGCGGTCGTAACCTTGCACATATATTGTGCAAAAAAAAAAAAAAAAAAAAAAAACTTTTAAAAAAAAACTTAAAAAAAACTTTTATGTCGACATCAATGTTACGGACGCGCATCCGTAACTTGAGTCCAGTTAGTGAGCTTTGCAAATTTTTGGGAATTTGTTTTTTGTATGCCATCAGGGGGGCTGCTCGTTCGAGCGCGAACTCCAGCTCTTGCTCGCCAATCCTGGGCACACGGTCATCTGCACACACACGGTTCCCTGCATATGCACACATACACATTTACACACAGTTTCCTCATTTTTTTTTACATTTTTTTTCCCTTGGTTAACCTGTGGAGAGTTGAGGAGGGAGGGGTGTGAGCCCAAAAGGGTGCCCACATTTAGTCTTAGACCCTTGAAACGTTAGTTGATGCACTTTGAAGTAGCATGTTACTTCACAAAAATATAAAAAGAGTGAAATGTTAGTCTTAGAAGTACCATGTTGTAAGAGGCTAGGATGTGAGTTGTTATTGTGTTTTTACCTTCGGAAGGATTTGAGTGAATGAGGATAGGTAAGGAGAACTTGGATTGAGTAGTTAGTGAGTAGGCTAGTACAAATGGATGGAGACAACCAAAGTGACTCAAGAGGCAAGTGCATTCGAATTGGGATGAATGGAGGATCACATGGAGCGCACAAGTGGACCACCTCATCATGGCCACTTAATGGGGAAGGTCCAAGGAAGAATGCAAGGTGGAGGATAAGCAAATTCTCAAAGCACCAATCAAATCACGAGTTAAGCATCGTGGTTTGAATTAAGTGGTGAGCGACGATTTGGGAAAGTAAGGGGAGAAAGTTATGGCGGCGGAAAGCGAAGGAGGCTAAGTTTGGGTTGAAGCATCCCAAGTTTGGTAAAGTGTGGTAGGTAGAAAGCCAAGGCTAGTTAAATGTTCGAATTAGGATCCTTGTTGATCATTTGAGGGAGGAAGGCTTAGAAGATAGGATTGGCGCCTACTAAGTAGGAGGAAATCTCAAGGGCTTATCGTGAGCCTTGAGGGTGCTCACCCCCTCAAGCTTACTATATAATCCCTCATTCTTCCCTCACTCATCCTCTCTTTCCTTTGTGCTCCAAGGCACCCCACGAGTTATAAGTGTGGGTGTGGGAAGCCATATTGGAGCACATGTGTGTGCTTAGTTTTTAGTTTGAGAGCCAAGGCTTGTTAGCCTTGAAGAGGGCTTGACCTCTTGGTAGAATTAGTGTTGACATGAAGGATTTTAAAGTTAATTCATGATTCCAATTTGTGGTACTTAAAGTTCATGTTTTGAATACACGTGGTTGCAAGTTCCATGTTTAAGAGTTGAGCACTTGATGTTGTGATGAGTGCAAAAATATACTTGTGTGGATTAGTTAGTCTTAGTGAAGTTAGGAAATTCTCTCTCCCCCTCTCCTCTCTAGAATTTTAGGATTTTAAGATTAGAGAAGAATTGTGTGATTAGAAAGGGGTTGTTAGTAGAATTAGGAAAATTAGGTAGGAAGATTAGTTAAGGGCTTGAATAATTAGTGAGGTAGTTGGGGATTACAACTACAAAGTTGTGGGTTCATGAAGGAGCTGGGTTTATAAAGGAGCTGGTTTTATTTAGTTAGAAGCTAAAGAGTTGGGTTCATGAAGGAGTTGGGTTTATGAAGGAGCTAGGTTTATGTAATTAGAAAGTAAAGAGATGGGTTCATGAAGGAGCTTAGTAGATAGCCTACTTAATTAGCTCATAGACAAGTAGTTAGTTACATTATGCTAGTTAGTGTTATGTGTGGCTTTCACAAGTAAATGTATTTGAGATTGACTATAGAGAATAGTGTTTTTTAACACTTGCATCCTCTCTTTAAAAATAAACCACGTGCACAAATTAATGGAGAATGTGGAGCACTCTCGCGATGGCAAGACAAAGGAAGCAAAGACCAAAGGTGCGAGGGAGAGATTGACATAAGTCACATAAGTATTTCTTAATACTTAAAGGCTTATGTACGGTATGGAGACACCAATTAAATCCAAGACCACTTGAAGGGTGAACCTTGCACTATGGACTCATCCAAGTCCAAATCCAATACCGCGGAGGAATGTGAGCCCAAACCCACTACTCGGACTACGGACGCTTAAGGGTGGGGGGTTTGGCCTCACATAATTGGTGCGTCCGCCGGGAGCGAAGCGGAAGGTAGTTACAAGACTTGGAGGCGACTAGGAGACTTGGAGGCAACTAGGAAAAATTGGAGACACAAACTTGAGAGAAGGGAAGGAGCACCCGAAACTCGGTAAGTATTCTCTCTTTGGGTTACATTTGAATTCATTGTATTTCAACTATTCCTTGGAATGAATTGCATTGTCAATTACGCAAATTCATTTTTGAGGAAGGAGCGCGGCGAAGGTACGTCCTCAACCTTTTTGGGGATTTGCTAAGAACTTAAAAGGAACCTATAACCGAGTAGCTCATTAAAACATTAGAGGGTAAATTCACCTTAGGACATTGAACTTTGACACTCACCTCGGGGTGAGTCTCAAAGTTTTGGGAGTTGTCATTTCATGCTCTAGATTAAATTAATATTTCACAAAGTTTATGGTGTTGTTACATTGAGTCACGATTGAGGGGAGTGCTAACTCACAGGGGGATGCGATTGCTCAAGGTATGTTTATTTCTTCAAAGTGAACTCATTAACTAATTAAGGAATGCCTTTTGTACTCGTGATTGTTGTTATCCGTTGTAGAGGGTAATTCCCGAATTGTGGATGGTGTGAGAAGTTGAAGGGTGAAGCCTCGACTTTTAACATAATCTACTCGGAAGGTCACCCCCTCACAATCGGTATTGTGGTGAGTGTTAATTTGCGGGAAGGTGCGGAGGTGATGCTCCGACTTAACCAAAAAATTAACATGAACATGCCTATCCCCTATTGGGATTCTTTCACCTAAGTGGGCTTGCAGGTTCTTTTCCTCACCTCCTAAAAAAATTATAACCACACCAAGACAAGTGAAAATATTAAGAGGGGAATTGCTAGGATTATGTGTGGTCAAGTGAGGGTCGATCGATTCTTATGGAATGCAAGGTAGGACTCGCTCACAAAAACCAAGTTTGATAGTAGGACTAGAGAAATCTACTCGAAAGAGGCGGTCCTCTAAAATCAGTGATAGATTAGAACAAGATAATGTTAGAATAGAGAGTTGTTTGAACGTCGAACCTAGGACTAGGTCAATTCTAGACACCTTAGAACTTGGAGCTCAACTTGAAGAGGAGATCACTCCCTCCAAATTGAGTGGTGAAACTTCTTCGGAAAATTACACACTTAGAGAAGAATTCCCGGTAGAAGTTGATAGGGGATTGTTGAATAGTTCACCGGTCACCATGGCCGAGGAACGGGGGATGGATCCACCACCCATACCCCCAATTCCGCCCATACCTCCTATACCTCCAATAGACCCATTGGTTAGGCCAAGAGGCCTACCAATTGTGGTTCCACAAAATTTAGCGGCGATGGATATGCCATCTCATCTCCCTAAATTTTATGGGACCAAGGATGAGGACCCCTCTCGGCACATGGAACGGTATATCGAACGGTTGGCTAGCTTCCTCATAACCGACCCGGGTTATTGGTTAGTATGGTTTACTACCACTCTAGAGGGGGAAGCCTATGAATGGTATCGGGATCATGCCGAGGGACATTTTAGGGGATGGGAACAATTACAAAGGGAGTTTCTTAACGAATTTAGGCCGGAAGTGGGTCAAAGTACCGCATTAAGGGCATTGTCGTCATTGAAGCAAGGAAGGGAGGAAGAAATTTCGGCTTACATTAGGAGGTTTGATTTAGTGTGCACTAGATTTGTGGGTACCATGCTCAACGACGACACGCTAAAGCAATTTTTCATTCAAGGGTTTTTTAAGTCCGGAACTATTAGGGGTGTTCTAGAAAGGAATCCCTTGACCTTGGCGGATGCCAAGCGTGCGGCTAGAGATATTGAAAACTTGGATAAAGATCACGAAAGGCTATGGAGAAGGGAGGATGAATTGATCCCACAATTCATCCCCATACGCCCTAGGGTGGTAGCGGTAGAACCCGCTAAGTATGAGAACCAAATTCCATATGCCATTGTGGACACCGGCCCCCGACCTTTAGCGGTTAGGGAACCGGCACCTCTTTTGGCACTACCGGCCCCTAGAACGGATCCACACTTGGAGGAGGTTGAGAGAAGACTAGGTGCTAGCCAACTAGGATTCCAAGAGGCTATGATAAAACAAATGCAAAGCCTCACGGATCAAATGTCATTAATGATCCGGAGTCAACAACCGGGGCCTCCACCCCCGGTTGAGTCGGGTAGGCATTCTTCCGGATTATGGTGTGTCCAATGTGGCCAACCGGGCCACACGCGTCAATTTTGTAGAAGTGGACAAAACCGTGACCAAAGAGGAAACGGTAACCCACCTCAACAAAATCAACGAGGTCAAGCGCCACCTCACTATGGATATGGAAGCAATAGAGGACCACAACCTAGAGGGCAAGGTGGCCAAAATTTAGAGAAGAAGGAATTTCATCCCTTTTGTGGAAGGTGGCACGCTCAAGGACAATGTTGGTCCGAAGGTCAAGAGTTTAATTGTAGCAATTGTGGAGGAAGTCATCCCTCGGATACGTGTCGCCAACCGGACAAAATAATTAATGTCCCTTACCCGGTGGCTAATCCACAACAACAAGCAAGGGATAATATGCGAGGTGCTAGGCCACAAGGAGTACCGGCCAATGAACTTAGGCCACCTAACTTATACTATGACCATAGTAATGCTAGGCAAACTTTTCATCCACCGGCGGGCTTGCAAACTACAACCGGTTACATTCCAATACAAAATAGACAAGGAGTTCCACCTAATGGTAGTAACGGGAGACAAGCGCCTCCAACGGATCCGGGACCATCTAACTCCCAAGATGTTAGGTTCATGGATGGAGTGTTGGAGGCCACATGTGATGACATGCTTCCTCTCCCAACGAGAATTGGAGAGGAGCAAAGTCAATGGCCTCCTCACACCAATGCTATTACATATGAGTTAGTGAAGGGTAAGGGTGTGGTTGAAGAAGCACCTGCACTAGCGGTAACTACTAGGGCTAGGAGAGGGGATGCCCCGTTGGAGGTAGGAATAGGAGAGCAAGGAAATTACTCTTCGGATGAAGAGATTAATCTCTCCGAGTTGGATAGGGTAGCTAGAAGAGCTACTAAGGATGTGGAGAGGGAAAATATAATTTTACAAGATAGGGAGAGGACTAATGCGGTACATGACTTGGATAATAGCGATGTGGGTGAATGGGAAGGACCGGGGGTTCCCGTAGACGAATTCGACGTAGTGGGTAATTCTAAGGTGGAAAGATCTACCGGGTACGACTTGTGGGCGGACCTTAGTACACTCAAGGCGGATATTACTTTCGGCCAACTATTGGAAATTTCACCCACGGCAAGGAAAACATTAAAGGAGGGAATGCCGGTACACAAGAGGATGAGGAAGGTGAAAGCTAAAATAGCCGCTAGGATCCAATCACAAGGTGGAAGAGACGTGAAAGCTATAGAAATAGAAGTTGTTATAGTAGATAAGGTGGTTCCTAATGTGCTAGTCGACGGAGGGAGTAGTCTAAATATACTACCGGAGGATACTATGAAAAAATTGGGACTTGGACTCACGGGGCCTTCACCTTTGGTCATAAATATGGCAAATCAAAGTTCGACTACGCCTTTGGGGATGATCAAGGATTGTAGAATGACTACGGGAGGCGAGGAGTACTTGGTCACCTTCCATGTCATTAAAATGCACTCCAACAAGGACACCTTCCCCATTTTGCTAGGTAGGCCTTGGTTGCGGATGGCGAATGCTATGGTCAATTGGGGTGGACCTAAACCATCCATCACTTATGGTCCGGAGGGTAATAGGGTCATAGTGTCCATTGGTTCATTAGAAGGATGGATGAAGAAGGAGATGTATTTGCCATTGGAGAAGGAAATTGATGACTTAAACGAGAATGAGATTGGCAAAGCATTGGTGGGAGTCGTCCATCCCGAAGGTCAAAGGGTTGTTATAGATTCGGGCTCGGGAAGTCTAGGTCCTAATTTTTACAATTATGGGGATAATGGGGATTATGCCCAATGGCTAAGGGAGTACCCCGAGTCCGAGGTTGATGTAATGGTTACATTTCACCAAGTAGGCTTAGGGAGTGAATTTCCTAGTGTTAGTTTAGGAGAGGGCTCATTGTTGGAGCCATGTGAGGTGCTCACCGAGGAAGAGTGGGTTAGCGGTGGGTTAACACCTTGGGTAGATGACGTGGAAGAGGGTGAGGTTAGTTTAATTCATGTAGATGGGACTCAAGAGGAGGATGTGATTATTGAGTCATCGAAATTGGAGGAGCCTTTACATTTCAAGACCACGTCTACGGGGATAGTTGTAGGTCAAGATGTGAAAGATTACCCCAATGTGCCTTCCGATTGGTATCGGAACAAAGAGGAACAAGCACATGTGTCGGAAGCGGATTGGCGGTACGTGGATGTGAAATTAAAGAATGGAAAAACCCGACAAATGAAGATGGGTTCCAAATTGGGGGAGAAAGAGGTTAGGGAGTATAGCAATTTGGTGGATGAGTTTAGTGATACTTTTGCATGGTCCTACGATGAGCTTAAGGGAATTCCTAGGGAAATGGTAGAGCACCGGATTCCTTTAATTCCGGGGGCGAGGCCAATTAGACAAAAGGAGAGGAGGATGAATCCTCAATTGCAATTGTTGGTGAAAGCGGAATTGGAAAGGTTATTGAAGGCCGGGTTTATCAAGCCGGTGGAAATCACGGATTGGGTTTCTCCTATGGTCTTAGTAAAGAAAAAAAATGGGAAATTAAGGGTTTGTGTCGACTATAGGAAATTGAATTCGTGCACACAAAAGGATCACTTCCCCTTACCTTTTATCACCTTGTTGCTTGAGGAGGTTGGAGGTCATTCGCGATATACCTTTATGGATGGGTATGCGGGTTATAATCAAATTTCCATAGCCCTCCAAGATATCCATAAAACGGCTTTTACTACACCTTGGGGTACTTTTGTGTGGGTAGTGATGCCATTTGGGTTATGTAATGCCCCGGCTACTTTCCAACGATTAGTAATGTATATCTTCACCGACTTGTTGTTCAAATCCATGACCGTCTTTGTGGACGATTTTAGCACACAAAGTAATGTGGACGATCACCTACATTGTGTTAGGGAGGCATTGGTTAGGTGTAGGAAGATGAGGTTAGCATTGAACCCGGATAAGACATTTTTGGGAGTGAATAAGGGAGTGTTGTTGGGTTATGTTGTTAGTGAGAAAGGTAGAGAACCCGATCCGGATAAGATTGCGGCCATAAGCGACTTGGCAACTCCAACCAATTCCAAGGGGATCTCTAAGTTGTTAGGACATGTGGGATGGTACCGGGAACTTATTCCTAATTTTTCAAAGATAGCGGTGCCCATTACCCATTTGCTCAAAAATGATGTCAAATTCGAGTGGACGGATGCTTGTCAAAAAGCCTTTGAGGAATTGCGGGATAGGTTGAGCACCTATCCGGTGTTGATACCACCCAATTGGGGTAAACCTTTTCACGTCTATTGTGATGCTAGTAATGTGGCAATAGGGAGTGCGCTTTGTCAAGCAACGGGAGAAAAAGAGAAGGATCAACCTATAGCTTATGCGAGTAAGCAATTGACCCCCGCCGAAAGAAACTACTCTACAACGGAGAGGGAGTGCCTAGCCATGGTGTTTTCCGTTAAAAAGTTTAGGCATTACCTCATGTGCAACCCGGTTGTATTTTTTGTTGACCACATGGCTATCAAGTATCTAGTTAACAAGGCGGAGTTAAGTGGTAGGTTAGCTAGGTGGGTTTTGTTATTAGAAGAATTCGACTACACGGTGGAATATAAACCGGGTCGTATGCATTTACAAGCGGACCACTTGTCTAGGTTGTCGGAGGAGATAGGAAAAAATCCGGTAAATGATATGTTAGTAGATGATAGCCTCTTTGTGGTCACTTCTACACCGGAGTGGTATGCGGGCATAGTGGAATTTCTAACAACCCACAAGTTGCCCAAAGAGTGGACAAAAGAAGAGAGAAGGAAGGTGAGGGTAAATAGTAGGCAATTTGTTGTAGTGGGCCATAGGTTGTTTAGAAGGGGGTCCGATGGTATTTTACGACGATGCGTGTCAAAAACGGAGGTTGAAGCGATTTTGATCGCTTGCCACGATAGCGCTTGCGGCGGTCACTTCTCGGGTCAACTCACCGGGCAAAAAATACTTAGAGCGGGCTACTTTTGGCCTACACTATTTAAGGACGCCCATGACTATGTAAGGAAATGCGACGCTTGCCAACGGTATGCCCGAAACGACCTTAGAATGGAGATGCCTTTACATGTATCATTACCCTTAATTCCTTTCGAAAAATGGGGCATCGACTATGTGGGTGAGGTCCATCCCCAATCTTCAAAAGGAATGAAATATATTGTGGTGGCAACCGAGTACCTCACCAAGTGGGCGGAAGCCAAAGCGGTGAAGACCGACACGGCGGAACACGCGGCAACATTTATGTACGAAAACATAATTTCGCGGTTCGGGGTGCCGAAGATCCTAGTAAGCGATAGGGGTACTCACTTTTTGAATGACTTGATTCGAGAGATGACAGAGAAATTTAAAATTGATCACCGGAAGACTACTCCCTACCACCCACAAACCAATGGACAAACGGAAAGGGTTAACGGAATTTTGGTGAGTATACTACGCAAGACGGTTATAGACTCGAAGCGGGATTGGGATACGAAACTAACGGCGGCACTTTGGGCATACCGTACAACCTATAAGGTAACTACGCGTGCTACACCATTTTCCTTAGTCTATGGTCTTGAAGCGACACTACCAATCGAATATGAAGTCGAGTCACTTAGGGTGGCCGTGAGTACGAGACTTACCGAAAGTCAATCCTTACGAAATCGACTAACCGATTTGGAAGCACTTGACGAAGGGATGAGAATGGCGGCTCAACATATTGAGGCAATCCAAAGAAGGACAAAGATTACTTTCGACAAACGACATAAGAGAAGGGCCCTAACACCGGGAATGATGGTCATGATTCAAGACGCACGAAAGCTTGAATTTCCGGCGAAATTCGATGCAATATGGTTAGGACCTTACCTTGTCTATGAGGTCTTTCCTAATAATTCAATTCAATTGGAAACGTTGAATGGTGAGCTCTTTCCTACCCGTACATCGGGAAGTAGATGTAAGGAGTACCGAGCTTGACTAGGCAACTTACCCTTGGAGCAAGAGATGTTTGGATTCATCCCCCGATGGTCGCCAATTATGTGAGCCCAAAAGGGTGCCCACATTTAGTCTTAGACCCTTGAAACGTTAGTTGATGCACTTTGAAGTAGCATGTTACTTCACAAAAATATAAAAAGAGTGAAATGTTAGTCTTAGAAGTACCATGTTGTAAGAGGCTAGGATGTGAGTTGTTATTGTGTTTTTACCTTCGGAAGGATTTGAGTGAATGAGGATAGGTAAGGAGAACTTGGATTGAGTAGTTAGTGAGTAGGCTAGTACAAATGGATGGAGACAACCAAAGTGACTCAAGAGGCAAGTGCATTCGAATTGGGATGAATGGAGGATCACATGGAGCGCACAAGTGGACCACCTCATCATGGCCACTTAATGGGGAAGGTCCAAGGAAGAATGCAAGGTGGAGGATAAGCAAATTCTCAAAGCACCAATCAAATCACGAGTTAAGCATCGTGGTTTGAATTAAGTGGTGAGCGACGATTTGGGAAAGTAAGGGGAGAAAGTTATGGCGGCGGAAAGCGAAGGAGGCTAAGTTTGGGTTGAAGCATCCCAAGTTTGGTAAAGTGTGGTAGGTAGAAAGCCAAGGCTAGTTAAATGTTCGAATTAGGATCCTTGTTGATCATTTGAGGGAGGAAGGCTTAGAAGATAGGATTGGCGCCTACTAAGTAGGAGGAAATCTCAAGGGCTTATCGTGAGCCTTGAGGGTGCTCACCCCCTCAAGCTTACTATATAATCCCTCATTCTTCCCTCACTCATCCTCTCTTTCCTTTGTGCTCCAAGGCACCCCACGAGTTATAAGTGTGGGTGTGGGAAGCCATATTGGAGCACATGTGTGTGCTTAGTTTTTAGTTTGAGAGCCAAGGCTTGTTAGCCTTGAAGAGGGCTTGACCTCTTGGTAGAATTAGTGTTGACATGAAGGATTTTAAAGTTAATTCATGATTCCAATTTGTGGTACTTAAAGTTCATGTTTTGAATACACGTGGTTGCAAGTTCCATGTTTAAGAGTTGAGCACTTGAGGTTGTGATGAGTGCAAAAATATACTTGTGTGGATTAGTTAGTCTTAGTGAAGTTAGGAAATTCTCTCTCCCCCTCTCCTCTCTAGAATTTTAGGATTTTAGGATTAGAGAAGAATTGTGTGATTAGAAAGGGGTTGTTAGTAGAATTAGGAAAATTAGGTAGGAAGGTTAGTTAAGGGCTTGAATAATTAGTGAGGTAGTTGGGGATTACAACTACAAAGTTGTGGGTTCATGAAGGAGCTGGGTTTATAAAGGAGCTGGTTTTGTTTAGTTAGAAGCTAAAGAGTTGGGTTCATGAAGGAGTTGGGTTTATGAAGGAGCTAGGTTTATGTAATTAGAAAGTAAAGAGATGGGTTCATGAAGGAGCTTAGTAGATAGCCTACTTAATTAGCTCATAGACAAGTAGTTAGTTACATTATGCTAGTTAGTGTTATGTGTGGCTTTCACAAGTAAATGTATTTGAGATTGACTATAGAGAATAGTGTTTTTTAACACTTGCATCCTCTCTTTAAAAATAAACCACGTGCACAAATTAATGGAGAATGTGGAGCACTCTCGCGATGGCAAGACAAAGGAAGCAAAGACCAAAGGTGCGAGGGAGAGATTGACATAAGTCACATAAGTATTTCTTAATACTTAAAGGCTTATGTACGGTATGGAGACACCAATTAAATCCAAGACCACTTGAAGGGTGAACCTTGCACTATGGACTCATCCAAGTCCAAATCCAATACCGCGGAGGAATGTGAGCCCAAACCCACTACTCGGACTACGGACGCTTAAGGGTGGGGGGTTTGGCCTCACAAGGGGTGAAAGAGAGGACACAATACTAAAGCCAAAAAACAGTTCAAAGCCACCACACTCCCCCACCGGACTGGGTTCGTGTCTACCTAAGACACCCCCTCCGCCTTGCATAAGCAATTTGGAGCTATGGACAAAAAATTTCAAAACCTCCTTCCTCCCTCTTCGGAGAGAGTTCGGACTACGGCAGCAATTCCCAGGCACTGAAGAAAGAGGTCCCCCTAGTGGTTTCCCTAAACAATGACCTCGGAGGGCCGACCTCTAACCTAGCACCTATTGTAGGAAATAAAACCCTCCGCCTCTACTTCGGGTCTAAAAGATTGATTCTCATTTCATTCGCCAGTTGTACCTGGTCACACATTGTATATCTTGCACTGACCCTCGTTAGTTCGCGTAGTGAAATATGTGCCATCAAGCATAGCCAATTGAACGGGATGGTTGTCGTACACATTTGTGACAACAAAAGGGCCCAGCCACAAGGCATCAACCTCGCCTCGGAACTCTTTTTCCCGTGTATCTTGGAGCATTACCAACGTCCCTGGCTGCAAAGTTCGCACCGTGCGTTGTTTGTTGAAGACGGTCTTGCGCCTCCATTGCATTGTCTCGAGATGTTGCACCCTAGCCCGTTGTCGCGTAGTGGCCGTGATTGCGTACACCTGGGTTTGGTTGGGAGTCTCTTTCGGGTTGAGTTCCATCCATGCCATAAATTCACCCGTGTCCTCCCAGCCGTAGAGGCCAGGACCCATGTCCTTTATTGGGCCTAGATCAGTCTTAGAGCCTAGCACTTGGTTGGCTAAGTCTACCGAAACGATTTTGGGCTCCGGCTTCGACTTGGGTACGTCGGATTCTGTGAATTCTGCTGAAGGCTTGCGGAGGGCGATTTTTGTTGTTGTTCGATTGTGAGGGGGCCCAAATGATATTTGGGAGGTTCCCGTAGACCACTCGGTGACTGCATTGGCCCTACGAAGCCAGTCTCTTCCTAAGAGTATCAGGTAACTATTGGACGTTACCGGGAGCCTCAAGACTTGGAATGTGATCGTATAGACTTCTCCTCCTACCTTCATCAAACAATCTTTTACCTGTCCAAGGGGGGCGACTTGCCTTTGATCCGCCAAGTTAATAACAAAGGGTGAAGGCCCAGTGAGCTCGAGGCCGAGCTTTTCCAATGTCGAGAGTGGCATGATGTTAATTCCACTACCCCCATGTCACCAAAAATCCTCCACCCTTCGATTTCGTCTTAGCCCGAGTGGAAAAGTTTATAATGACATGTAGAGACTTCTCTCTTTGTAACCCAATATATAATTCCAATCTACCCTTGGAATATACACAACTTGATTAACACCACACTATGTAGTTTTACATTCCTTAATGTCGGGCAAGGTTATATCCTTAGCCTTTTCTAATGTCCACCCGGCCGCTTTGGCCACGCATGTCCTCAAAGATATCCTTCTTGTGAATCGAGTCCTTGCCGTCGACTCCACACTACTACATGAGTTTTCGCTTATTGATTCCGTGCTATCACATGTCATCGTGGTTGATTCCGTATTGATACATGACACTTTGCTTGTGGATTCCATGAGCACATAGGCTTTAAATACAAGTATTAAAAAATACTTATATATTTATCCTTGCCCTTCCTTCTCTAAGTTCTTCTTGATGTAAATCTCTATCAATGTCTTCCTACTAAACTTCAGAATAGTATAACTCCCACCCAACTTATGTTCTTCAAGTGAAATTTGGTACACTTGTTAAGTACCTCATCAAAAATCTCCACACCAAATTTTGGCACAAACAAAGTTCATATGCAAAAGTTATGCATGAAATTCTAACTCTAACTACTTAGTATGAATGCTGTGATAAAGCATCCGGTCATTAAAACTCTAATAACTTCCAACTCCTACGTCCAATCAATCTAAAATTTTAACACAAAATAGATATATAAGTTCAAAAGGTAGTGTCAAATTTTGGTATCCATATCTATAACCCTCTAAGAGATACATGTTTTCAAACCTTGCTGCTTTGTTCCTAGACACCCTCCCCTTCAACTTTTAATAACTCTTTCATCCCAATGACTGAAGCTTTCAAATTTTTACCACAACTCCCATACTTTATAATAAACAATCCCTCAAATTTTCATACCCATTGAACACTGTGATCATCCATAATTGACAAATCTCTCACTATAAAGTTCTGCTCAAGTTCATAACTAATAAAACACTACAAGTAATGCACCTAGTACAATCTAGTCACTCTAAATGCCACAAGTTTAAACAAGTTTGAACTCTCTCACTTCAATATGAATCTCAATGCAACAAGTTGAAGTTTACAATCAAACTCCAAATTCCTTAAACCCAATCTACTTCTAACAAGAGGTCAATCCCTCTTCAAGGCTAAATAGCCTTGGCTCTTCTCCTAAGAACTAAGCACACACATGTGCTCCTATCTTGCTTCCCACACACCCACACTTATAACCCGTGGGGTGTTTAAGGAGCACGAAGAAAAGAGAGGATGAATGAGGGAAGAATGAGGGATTATATAGTGAGTTGAGAGGGAGAGAGGGCATGAGGTAAGGATAGGGTGAGAGGATTAGAGCCTCCAATCACAACCCCTTAACCTTCTCCTTCTAAGTAGGGACTCATCCCATCCACAAGGCTCTCGATAAGCCTTCGAAATCTCCTCCTACTTTGTAGGCTCTCATCTAATCTCCTAAGCCTTCCTCCCTCAAATGATCAACAAAGATCCTAATTCAAACATTTAACTAACCTTGGCTTTCTACCTACCACACTTTACCAAGGTATGTCCTCATACTACTTAAATCCACTCCACACAAGCCTAATGCTTCAAACTTAGCTTTCTTCAAGCTTCACTCTTTTTATATTTTTGTGAATAATCATAAATCAACAAAACACCACTTGTAATGTTTTACAAGTGTTAACAACACATGTGAGCATCAATTTGGGCTCACATAGCACTTTTATGAGCACGCGCCATCACCTTGTCCCCGCCCGGACAAGCCCATGACTAAGAGATTTCTTAGTTTTACCTAAGGCCCCTCCAAGCCATGGCCCCCAATTACTCGGCTTACCCAACCTAGTTTGGCATATCTATTCCTCCTCTTCCACTAACCAAGTGTGGGAGCACACGGACACCAAAAGTTCCGGATAGGCGCTTTTCAGTGCCTAATCCGGTCTGTCCGGATGATCCGAGTATCGTCCAGGGATTCTGTGAAGTGCAGGATGTCAAGGACCTTTTTTTCCTGCTTGAACAATCGACCACCGGCCGGATCTGCTTTCCGGATCCGGATGGCCCTTTGGAAGTCCTTATCCCGGGACTTGCCTTCCGGATTGAACCTCTACGCTTAAGTCTTACTCCTACCTGCCTCTCTCCTCAATATCTACCTACCTAGATCCTACCTCCATTGATGATTTGGTTCATCCGGCGAAGACGTCCATGTATGGTCAGAATCCGGATTCTCTCACAACCAGTCCGGATCGGCCTAATCTTTCCTGGCAGGTCACACAGAGAACCCGGATGGTGAACCGGAACTACAACGACAGAAAAGTCAAGATTCGTCCGGAGATCTGTCAATCCGGGATAACTGGGCGATCCGTGCCACTTTCCGGATTGCCCCGCCCAAGGGTAGTGAGACCTCTTCAGAAGATCGGATGGCGTAAGTCCGGCACCTCCCGGATCCTACCCAGTCCTAACGACGGCTATCTCACATGGACGTTACCCAGGCATCCGGAATAATGAGGTTTCCTTCCCACTACACTCAGAAAGGATCCGTAGTACTGCAGTCGGATTTGATCCGGGTTTCCTCTCCTTTGTTCTATCCGTACTTCCTACTCATTCATTCCCTCTAGATCTGCAACATTCTCCTAACAGTCCGTGCACAAAACAAGTCAGAATAGATTGAGAACTAGAGCTTTATTGAGTGGGGAGCAACAAAATACAACAATGGAGAAGGGAACCCTTCTCCAGCCCCTTATTCAGCCTTAAGTAGAGACTGTAATCCCTAACTGAAGGTGGCGGCAAAGTTGGCCGCCCTCAGAAAACCCCTAACTGCGAGAAATCCGGAACTTCGCCCTTCGCGGAATTTCCGGATCTCGATCTGCTTTTTGCGCTGACAGAATTTTGAATTACAAGTTTGCCAAAAGTCAAAATCTGCCTATTCCTGCTTTTCCTAATTTTGATCTACCTACAGCTGCACGCCTAACTCTAAATCAAGTGGTGCGATGTTTTTTCGAAGCCGTCCTTGCCTTGGATTGGCCTGTTGGCCCACTGATTCCGGACACCTATTTGACCTGCTGGCCCACTGATTCCGGACACCTGTCTGACTTGCTGGCCCACTGATTCCGGACACCTGTCTAACCTGCTGGCCCAATGATTCCGGACACCTGTCTGACCTGCTGGCCCACTGATTCCGGACACCTGTCTAACCTGCTGGCCCACTAATTCCGGACACTTGTCTGACCTGCTGGCCCACTGATTTCGGATGCTCCTCCACCTAAGGTCAGGTGGTAACCGTTTTAACGGTCCGGACGCTCCGGACCGGACTGTTCCCAAACCGTCTTCCCAGGCTAATTTCCGGTCGGGTCAAAGTATCCGTTTTAACCGTTTTAGCGCGTAAGGCGGTTGCTTAGAACCTTATTTTCTAAAACAACTAACCTACCCTTGGGAACCCTACTTTAACAACAATCCCAAGGTATTATCCGGATATTAACCCGGTTTGGAAACCAATCCGTACTTCCGTGGATTTTCGGAGTCCCACATTACCCCACTTTCAAATGTGAGAGTCCCCGCGAACAACTCGCTTGAGCCGTACCTGGTTTTAGGACCGACCCGGCGTAGACTCGTCGTCTGCGTGGGTATCGTCCTCTTCCTCGGTCGGAACCTCCGCTCGGTACTGTTTGACACTGGAACCGTTCACTCTCGTCCCCAGCCAGTTCCCTTGCAGGTCCTCCAGTTGGAGTGATCCGTTCTCAAACATTTCCGTTACCCGGTACGGACCCATCCAACGGGTATGCAGTTTGCCCGGGAACTGTTCGTGCCGGTTATCATAAAGTAATACTAGCCCGCCCTGCTGGATTCCGTGACTCTGGGGCAGTTTCGAATCAAATTTTTCCTTCCTCTTGGCCTGGACGGAAACAGTCCGCCGGAGTGCCTCGGTCCGGACTTCTTCTAAGTCCTGAAGGGCAATAATCCGGTATCCCGGATTTTCCGTACAGTACCCCTTCCGGTAGGCCATAACCCGTAAGGTTTCTACCTCCAGTTCTACCCCATGAACAGCCTCCTGCCCGAACACCAGGAAGAAAGGGTTTTGTCCAGTGGTCTTCTTCTCGGAGGTGTTGTAGGCGTGGATGGCTGAAGGCAGTTTCCGGTCCCAATCCGTCTTGTGGGCGGAAACCATTTTGTTCAAAATTTTGCCGACGATTCCGTTAGCTCTCTCCGTCAGCCCGTTGGCTTTTGGATTGTACGGCGTCGTCTTCCGGTGCTTGATCAGGTACTTGGAAGTGATGTTAAAAATAACATCATTGAGGAAGTGCTTCCTGCGGTCACTTACCAACTCAAGCGGATGTCCGAATCGCATCATAATCTCCTCGAAGAGAAATGATGCCGCCGTCAAAGCATCGTTTTTCACAGTGGCACGGGCCTCCACCCACTTAGTAGCATAATCATTGGCAAGGATGATGTACCTTCTCTTCCGTGCACTCATGGGATCGATGGGACCGATGAAGTCGATTCCCCATTTTTTGAACGGCGCTAATGGTATGATGGGTGTTAACGGCCAGTGATTGCGGAATGATGGTGCTCCGGTACGTTGGCACTGGTCACATCTTCCAATGAACTCCTTCACATCTCGGTTGATGTACGGCCACCAGTATCCGGATGACCGGATTCGGTTGATCGTGGTGACGGCTGCAAAATGTCCTCCTGACGGACCCAAATGCAGCGCCCTCACGACATGTTTCCTCTCCGACTTCTCGAGACAACACCTAAGTTGGTCATCCGGCCCCATCCGGAAAAGGACCCCTTTGATCAAGGTGAAGGGAGCTACCTTGGTCTGGAACACCATCTTCTCCTCTCGCGATAATCCGGTTGGGTACCTCTTCCCTGTAAGATATCCAATGATATCTTCGAACTCGGAAGGTTCTCTTCCGGAGAGGTGGAAGACTGGCGCTTCTTCCGGGAACTTCTCCGGAACCTCATCCGGAAATAGTGACACAATATCTGAGACCGCTTCCGGGCCTCTCTGACGCGACAGGTAGTCTGCATTGGAGTTGGCTTTTCCGGGTTTGACCACAACTTCATAATTGAACTCCTGGAGTAAAAGAATCCACCGTGCAATCCGTCCGGAAAGATCCGGCTTATTCACCAGGTACTTCAAGGAGTTGTGATCAGTGTGAAACACGATCCGGTAACCCAGTAGATAATGCCGGAACTTTTTACAGGCATACACCACGGCCAGTGCCTCTCTCTCCGTGGTGGTGTAATTCCGCTCCGCAGGACTCATCTGCCGGCTAGCATAGTAAATGGGTTTCTCCCTTCGGTCCTCCCCACATTGCCATAGTATGGCCCCGAGGCACCATCCGGAAGCGTCGAGGGTGACGTGGAACTCCTGCTCCCAATCCGGCGGAGATAAAATCGGTGCCGTAGTCAAAGCTTTCTTTAGCTCCTCAAATGCCTGCTGCCTCCGATCCGTTCAGACGAAGTCCGTTTCCCTTTTTAGAAGTTCCGTCAGGGGTGTAGCTACCTTAGCATAGCTGATTATGAATCTCCGGTAGTATCCCACGCACCCAAGGAATCCCCGGACTTCCCGGACCGTCGTGGGGGCTAAGAGGGCTAAAATAGCCCTGACTTTGTCCGAGTCTACTTCTAATCCTTGTTTACTGACGACAAGTCCTAGTAGGACCCCGGATTCCATCCCCAAAAAGCATTTTCCCGGGTGTAACTTTAATCCGGTTTCTCGGCATCGTTGAAAGGTCTTCCGGAGGAACTGGTGGTGTTCCACCCGTAAGCTAAAAACTGCAAAGTCATCTATAAATACTTCTAAGAAGTGTCTTAAGAAATCCTTAAAGATATCCATCATGAGCCTTTGGAACGTACCGGGAGCGTTGCACAGTCCGAAGGGCATCCGGTTAAAGGCGAACGTTCTCCACTCGGTGGTGAAAGTCGTCTTTAGTTGGTCTCCTTTCCGGATGAAGACCTGGTTGTATCCGGAAAATCCGTCTAGAAAGCTATAGCACTCATGTCCGGAGACATGATCTAGAATGATATCCGTGAATGGTAGGGGGAAATAGTCATTTTTCGTAGCTGCGTTCAACTTCCGGAAGTCCTGGCAGACCCGGATCTTCACTTTACCATCCGCCCCGACCTTCTTTGGTACGACGACGATGGGGGAGACCCATTCGGAGTTGCTCACCGGATAGATGAAGCCAGCCTTCAGAAGGCTGTCAATTTCCTCTTTCACCATCAGCGAATACTTCGGATTCAACCGATACTGCCTTTGCCTTACCGAGGCGGATCCGTCAACGAGGTCGATGTGGTGTTGGCCGAGTTCGGGAGGGATGCCTTGTAAGTCAGCCGGCCCCCATGCGAATACGTCTACGTATTCCTTTAGGAGCTCCATGTAGCTCGCCCTCTCCGTGGTGCTCATAGATTTCCTCACCAAGAAGGCCCTCCCAGGTTCCACTTCCACCTTCTCATAGTCAGACGGGCTGACTATGTTCTTGATCCGGTCCGGCTCCTGCTCTTCTCCCTGTTTCCGGAAAGCGCTCCACTGCAGGCCGGTACTTTCCGTCTCTAATCCCACTGGAGGGATTCCGCCTTCCGCTAGTTGCTTCCGGATCCAACCGGATGACAGGGGTACGTTGATCTCCCCCAAGGATCGATCCTCCGCTCCGGTTTCCGGTTTCTTTTTCTTCCAGTCTTCGCCTTCTTCCGGATGGGCTAGCTCGTCAACCGGAAGTGGGAACTCGAAGTCGGCTTCCGTACTTTCCACGAAGGGATCGATGAAGTAACTCAACGCGTCCTCCTCACCTTCCGGATCGGACCAGTCCGTCGTGTATCCGTCTGATTCGCTGGTTTCGCCTTGGTATTCGTCTAGTTTCCAAGGAATCCTTTGCCTGGTCTTTCCTAATACGAATTCCTTGGCTCCCCAGTCCACCAGTACTCCGGCCATGTACAACCACGGCCGGCCCAACAGCATTGGAAAGGGCCTTCCAGAATTCACCCGGATGACTACGTAATTCAGCAGGTAGGTGACTTCCCCGATCAAGGTCGGAACTTGGGAAAGCCGTCCAACTGGAAGTACGCGGGACTGATCCGCCATCCGGAGCACCTGATCCGTCGCTTCGAAGGAGGTGTAGCCGAGGTCAAAGGCTGTGTCTTCCAACATCAGGTTGACTCCGGATCCGCCATCGACCGGAACGCGGGAAATGGTGCATCCTTCGACTACCACCGTTAGCTCCGGAGCTCCGTGGTCTTCTACTTGGAGAAAGTTAGTGGCAACGGCTGGTAACTTCGTCCGTCTCTTCCGCCTGTTATTCCAAGCTTCCCGGATTACCTTCTGGTAATTCACGTTATCATGGAGTAGCTGCCCAATGGTGACGTTGGCCTTCTGCGACTTGATATCCTTTATGATGTCGTACTCGTCCACCATGATGGCGGGCGGAATGATAACCGGAACGTCGTCAAACCTAACCGTTGGCCAGATCGGTGGCGATCCGGATTCAGCCATCTCTCTCCTTATTTCCTCACTAATATCTACTGGAATCCGGCGTTGGTCTACCCCACTTCCGGCTTCTGCCCTGTGGTGAGGGTTAGGACTTTCCGGAATGGGGGTAGCATCACTGGAATCCGGATCTGAAACTACCTTCTTCCTATTACTTCTATGCCTACTCCTTCCATCCCTACTGCTATCAGCTACCTCAGGGCGGTTTTGGGTGGAACTACGCAAGGTTACCCTGAAAACGGGGTCGTCGACTCCCCTGGGCAACTCCACCTCGCCCTGTCATTTTTCCGGATTTTCCGTTCCGGTTGTGTGGCCGTAGTTGAGTCCCGTCTGCTCCCGGGGTGGAACCTCCACCTGTTTGAAGACCGCTCTCGCCTGTACCGGTTTGAGGCACTGGAGGGCGGAATGTCCGTACTCCTGGCAATTCTGGCATGGAAGAATCCGTGGGGCTCCCTGACCTTGTCTCGGATACGGGCAGCTGGTGGAATAGTGATCCGGACTTCCGCAGTTAAAGCAATATCCCAGAGGGCGGCTGGGATAGCCTGACTGCCGGCCCATGTTCCGATCCAATCCGGCC
Source organism: Polytrichum formosum (assembly GCA_964035585.1). NCBI lineage: Eukaryota > Viridiplantae > Streptophyta > Polytrichopsida > Polytrichales > Polytrichaceae > Polytrichum > Polytrichum formosum. Next base: position 49,315,097 of record OZ037940.1, on the reverse strand, counting down.
TGCGCCATCCGTGGTCCCGTTGAAGCCCGCCCGAATGGTGCTGGTGCTCTTCCTCGTCCATAGGTTGACTGTACCTGGTAAACCGGGGCATGTTCCTCCTCGTCCTCGTCTTCTTCCGGAAAGGTGTAGAAGACGTCCTCCTCCGGATGCACGTAATGGATTCGTTTCTGGGGAGGTCGACTACATTCCAGCGGAAAATGTCCAGCTTCACCACACCGGGCGCACCAAACATTCGCTCGACTAGTCGGGACGATCTTCCTCGGTTTCCGGTTTTCCGCCAGATTCACCTGAATGGCGGCCAGGGTCTCCTGGATGTTCCTCATCATCTTCCGGGAGTCATCCTCCTCAACTTTGACCTTTATTAGCTCCTTCCCCTTCCGCTCTTTGTTGTTTCCGGAATGGTGATTCCGGATTCTCGAACTGCTGGTGGGTTCCTCGGCGGAACTAGAGGATTTAGAGGTCGTAACCTCTGATTTACTGCTGGAGCTTGATTCAGAGGTGGAGATGTAGTTCCGCCTTCTCCGGCGGTGTCTTCTCCCCTTCCCCTCTACTTGTTTGAGTGACTTCCGGAGGGACTGCGCCGAATTCTCGTAGTTTTGCGCTGCTTCCATCGCCTCCCGAAGAGTGGCCGGCCGGGTCTGACGGATCTGAAAACCCATCTTTTCCGGAAAACCTGCCATATACCACTCCACTTGCACGCTCTGGGCGATCTCAGTCGTTAGTTTCTGAATCAGAGCCTTCACCCTCTGACTGTACTTCCGGACTGATTCCGCCGGCTTCATTGTCATCCGGCTCAGCCGTCCCAGAGCTCGTGCCTCACCTCCCGCTTCCCGGAAGGTCTTCAGGAAAAACGTGACGAACTCCGCCCAGCTATCCCTGGTTTCGTCTGGTACATCTTGGTACCATTGCAATGCCTCGCCCTTCAGCAGCCCTTGGAAGATCCGTCTTTTGGCTTCCGGATCCTCCTCGTTGGCATTGGCGATCGATTCGAACTCGCAGTACCAGTCGTCCACATCCTGACTTCCGTCTCCCCGGAATCGACTGTACTTGAGTCGGGTAGAGGGAGCCATCGGGCCGTCGGAAATTTCTTCTTCTTCGGAATCCGCTCTGGTCCCTTCTGCTCCTCCTGGTGTAAACAATCCGGCACCTCCTGCCGGATCGGATCTGGTCGGGGTTGGCTCTTCCACAGATAACACGATGATGTCCCCTTCCAACCTCAAGTTAGTGCTTGGTAGATCATGCACTATCACGTCCCCTCTTTTCTTTTCTAGCCGGGCGGATCTCCGTTGCCATGTACCACTTTGCTGGGATCCGCTCATCCCCGCTACAAGCACATTGCTAAACGGAATCCGCCTTGCGACCGTTTGCAACAGCAGGTCCAGAGTGTCACTCCCCCCTACAGCTTTAGAATCCCCGGCAGCGGCGCCAAAAACGTGTGGGAGCACACGGACACCAAAAGTTCCGGATAGGCGCTTTTCAGTGCCTAATCCGGTCTGTCCGGATGATCCGAATATCGTCCAGGGATTCTGTGAAGTGCAGGATGCCAAGGACCTTTTTTTCCTGCTTGAACAATCGACCACCGGCCGGATCTGCTTTCCGGATCCGGATGGCCCTTTGGAAGTCCTTATCCCGGGACTTGCCTTCCGGATTGAACCTCTACGCTTAAGTCTTACTCCTACCTGCCTCTCTCCTCAATATCTACCTACCTAGATCCTACCTCCATTGATGATTTGGTTCATCCGGCGAAGACGTCCATGTATGGTCAGAATCCGGATTCTCTCACAACCAGTCCGGATCGGCCTAATCTTTCCTGGCAGGTCACACAGAGAACCCGGATGGTGAACCGGAACTACAACGACAGAAAAGTCAAGATTCGTCCGGAGATCTGTCAATCCGGGATAACTGGGCGATCCGTGCCACTTTCCGGATTGCCCCGCCCAAGGGTAGTGAGACCTCTTCAGAAGATCGGATGGCGTAAGTCCGGCACCTCCCGGATCCTACCCAGTCCTAACGACGGCTATCTCACATGGACGTTACCCAGGCATCCGGAATAATGAGGTTTCCTTCCCACTACACTCAGAAAGGATCCGTAGTACTGCAGTCGGATTTGATCCGGGTTTCCTCTCCTTTGTTCTATCCGTACTTCCTACTCATTCATTCCCTCTAGATCTGCAACATTCTCCTAACAGTCCGTGCACAAAACAAGTCAGAATAGATTGAGAACTAGAGCTTTATTGAGTGGGGAGCAACAAAATACAACAATGGAGAAGGGAACCCTTCTCCAGCCCCTTATTCAGCCTTAAGTAGAGACTGTAATCCCTAACTGAAGGTGGCGGCAAAGTTGGCCGCCCTCAGAAAACCCCTAACTGCGAGAAATCCGGAACTTCGCCCTTCGCGGAATTTCCGGATCTCGATCTGCTTTTTGCGCTGACAGAATTTTGAATTACAAGTTTGCCAAAAGTCAAAATCTGCCTATTCCTGCTTTTCCTAATTTTGATCTACCTACAGCTGCACGCCTAACTCTAAATCAAGTGGTGCGATGTTTTTTCGAAGCCGTCCTTGCCTTGGATTGGCCTGTTGGCCCACTGATTCCGGACACCTATTTGACCTGCTGGCCCACTGATTCCGGACACCTGTCTGACTTGCTGGCCCACTGATTCCGGACACCTGTCTAACCTGCTGGCCCAATGATTCCGGACACCTGTCTGACCTGCTGGCCCACTGATTCCGGACACCTGTCTAACCTGCTGGCCCACTGATTCCGGACACCTGTCTGACATGCTGGCCCACTGATTTCGGATGCCCCTCCACCTAAGGTCAGGTGGTAACCGTTTTAACGGTCCGGACGCTCCGGACCGGACCGTTCCCAAACGGTCTTCCCAGGCTAATTTCCGGTCGGGTCAAAGTATCCGTTTTAACCGTTTTAGCGCGTAAGGCGGTTGCTTAGAACCTTATTTTCTAAAACAACTAACCTACCCTTGGGAACCCTACTTTAACAACAATCCCAGGGTATTATCCGGATATTAACCCGGTTCGGAAGCCAATCCGTACTTCCGTGGATTTTCGGACTCCCACACCAAGCACAAGTACAAGACTAGGACCTCATCTCATACTTTTCTCTTTGCACCACTAGAGTTGAACTTTATTGCCTCAAGCCAAAGAACAAATACATGTTGTGGACGGCATTGCCTCCAAGTTAAGTGTGCTACTAGCGTCTCTCCCCCACTAAAGGAGATTGATGTCCTCATCAATGCCTACGCTTTATTTGTTGGAAACCTTTAGCCGTAGTTTCATCAAAGTGCTCCACCAATTCCTTGGCGTTCACCATATCTCTTGCCGCTATCCAAGTGGCTTCTTTCACATTGTATCCTAGCCATTTCACAAAGTACTTCCTTTCTTTTTGCTTGGGCTTCCTACACTTGAGGATGCCCTCTACCCCATATTCCAAATGACCTACTACAAGGTCGGGAGGTGGCCTAATCACTTGCTTGTGATTGGACCACAAGGTATTTTCCTTGAATGACTTTAGTAATGTGACATGGAATGTCGCATGCACTTTGATCTCAACGGTTACTCCAACTTATACATGTCCTTGAACACTCGTTCCACGATGGGCAACCGAATTTCAACTTTGGACATGAACTTTGGAGTGAGGCCTTCGGGCAATGTTAAGTTGTTCACATTCAACAACACCTTTTGGCCCACCTCATACTCCACTTTGCGTCTTCCGGCATTGACTTGGTCTTTGTAGCGTTTTTGGGCTTCCTCCACCAACAACTTGGTCATCACCAAGACTTGTTCATGCTTCTTGGCCAAGTCCTCACCATCTTGGTTGAACACTCTAGTGTTGAATGTGCCCCCTCGAGAGCTAGGTTAGTAGGTTGGAGCGCACTCCATAAGCCACCACGAAAGTTGACCCCTTGGTCGCCAAGTGCGTGGCTACATAGCAACTAAACTCCGCTCGACCCACATAGTCCGCCCAATCTCCTTGGTCCGCCCCCACCAAGTTCCTCAAGTATTGCTTCAAGACTCCATTCACAAACTCCATTTTCCCATCCGTTTGGGAATGGAAGGCCGTGCTAAACCTTAGTTTCATTCCGACCTTCCTAGAGGAGTGCATCCAAAATGCACTTGTGAACTTTGGATCTCCATCCGACACAATCACTCTCGGCAACCCGTGGTGCCTCAACCACCCTTTGAGAAAAGGCTATGCGGTCTCCAACGCGGTCACGGTTCCCACAATTGGCACCACAAGTGCCAACTTGGCAAACCGCTCTACCATCACCATGATGGCATCATACCCTTGTGACTCCGGCAACCTTGTGATCAAGTCCATGCACACACTATGCCATGGACACATTATGCCATGCAAATACTATGCCATGGCCCCGGCGGGATAGGCAACGGTTGCAAGAGGCCGGCTCGGTTTTGGTAAGAGGTTCGGTTCACTTGGCATCTACCCAAGCCTTCACAAAGTGGGCTATATCATCCTTCATGACCGGCCAATGGTACCTCTTTGACACCACTCTATGGTGGTTTTTTTTCCTTTCGCTATGGCCGGCAATAGGACTATGCTATTTTTTCCTTCGAACCCAATAGCCTCACTTGCCTTGTGGCATATACACCCAACTTTGCTTATACTTGAGCAATCCGTCCACCGACATGACCTCTTTGAGCACCTTGCCTTTGCGAAGCTCACCTAGAAGCCTTTGTGCTTCCGGATAGTTAATGTACCCCTCCCTCATCTTGCATCACAAGTTTCCTTCACCGGTAACTATTAGCCACAAGGTTTAGATGGTGCTCATTGCTTGGAACTCTTCCCATCAACTTAGCACATCCGGCACCACATCACCATGGCCCGGTTTGTGGATCAAATCCACCTTCATAAGCGCCAAAGTATCGTGCCACCGCAATGGCTTGACGCTCACTTGCACTTGTGTCTCAAAATAATTCGAGGACACATTTTCCATATACACCTTGGTCTTGTGCAACCCCAAATCGTGTTGCCACATCTCCAAGCAATGCACTGCGGTGAAGAGTTCTTTCTCATGAGTTGGCCGTCTCTTTTTGACAACCATCAAGCTTCATACTCTCATATGCAATGGCCATCCATCTTGCATCAACAATCCGCCAATGCCAAAATCACTCACCCCCGTATGCACCTCAAAAGGTTTGTCAAACTCCGTGAACTTGAGCACGGGCGGCAAAGACAACTTGCTCTTAAGCTCCCAAAAGGCTTGGTGACAAGGCTCATCCCACTCTTGGGATAGCCATTTTTTCAACAAATTGGACAAGGTCCTAGCAACCTTCCATAAGGTCCTAGCAACCTTAGATAAGGCCCTATCAACCTTCCATAAGGTCCTAGCCACCTTAGCTAAGGTCCTAGCAACCTTAGATAAGGTCCTATCAACATTCCATAAGGTCCTAACAACCTTCCATAAGGTCCTATCAACCTTAGATAAGGTCCTAGCAACCTTAGATAAGGTTCTAGCAACCTAATTGGCCGTGGTAGTTGGCTAGGCCAAGCAATGACCTAAGCCCTCTTTGGGTCGAAGGCCGCTTCCACTCGTGGATTGCCTTGACCTTCCTTATGTCCATCCACCAACTTCATTTGTCACCACATAGCTCAAGAACTTAATCTCCCGTTGAGCAAAGTTGCTTTCTAGTCCTTGGCGGTAACTTTTTGAACACCCCATTAGTGAGTACAACCTTGTAGCTCACCAACAAATCACGAATGTGGTTTTTGGGTGGAGGCCAATATTTCCTAGCCTCCCCATGAGTTCCTTGGAGTTGCTCCAATGGAACTATGACATTATTTGTTGAATTCTCATTTGGCCCATTGAGACCAAATTCAACTTGGCTCCTCCTAGCATAGGAGTCCATGTGAATTTCAAGTTCACCTCTTTGCCATCACGGCACACCACAAGCACACCGGCTTGCGCCTCACATCCACCATGTGAGTTTCAAAGGAGGTGTCCTCCAAAATGAGGGCACCTCATCCATTTCACATATTGTGAAATGTCCACAAATTCCATTGTCCCACATTTTAAGGTCACATGCAACGCCACTTCCTTTATTTCATGCGGTTCACCCTTTGCAACCGCACATTGATGGGCTTGCCCACTCTACTAATCCGCAAGCCCCAACACATTGTGAGCTTCCGGCTCACAAAGGAGTTTGTTGCCTCTTTGTGAACCCATGGGACCTTTCTATCATTTATTTAAGCCTCAAGGTACAAAAGACTTGGCTTTGGCTTAGGGCTATTAGCCTTGGCCACAAAGCCACCTTCTAACATTTGGCCCGCGCCACAACCATGAATTGCCTTAGTGCTCCAATGCCACCTTCTAACATTCCGTCCGTGGCACAAACATGAGTTGCCTTGGTACCGCAATGCCTAAACCCTAACATTCCGTCCACGGCACAAACATGAATAGCCTTGGTACCACAATGTCACCTTCTAACATTTCATCCGCGGCACAAACATGAATTGCCTTGGTGCCACAATGCCACCTTCTAACATTCCATCCGCGGCACAAACATGATTTACTTTGTTACCACAAAGCCAACTTCTCACATTCCATCCGCGGCACAAATATGCTTTGCCTTGGTACCACAAAGCAACCTTCTTTGTTTCCAACATTGCGTGGCTTCCTTCCTTGGGTGCCACCCTTGTTGGAAGTTGTACCTTTGGCTTGACCTTTGTGTTGGTATGATGGTCCAAACTTCTTGCACTCTTGGCCTCGGGACATAACTCAGCTCAAGCCACCATATTGTGAGGTGCCACCCGACTTCTTTTTGGGTCCATTGGCTTCAATGTTCTCGCAATCTTGATGGTCCCCGCCACATCCTTGAAAAGCTTCAGGAATTTGAACAAGGTGTCCACCACCCACTTTGGCGACCCACCTAAGAAACTTCAACATGGTGTCCACCACCACTTTACATTCCTTAGCAAACCCGTCCATCTTAGGTGTAGCATTCATTTAGGTGTTAAAATCGGGCACATAGGCCTTAAGAGACCCCATGTGCCTCATTTCCACCAAGTTCATTCCCTTACACAATCCATGGTACTCCGGCTTGAACCTCTCAACAAGCAACTCCATGAAGCCAACCCAAGTCAAGTTTGCCACCACTTCCGGCTCTTGCGCTAACTTGCTAGTCCACCACTCAAGCGCATGGTCTTTCAAAAAAGATAACCACTATGGCGACCTTGTCGCCCACCTCAGCCTTTGGACATCCATTTCCAACACAAATTCATTCACCTTTCTTGCCTTGCCAAGCCTCGAGAAACTACTTGGCATGTTTACTTTGGCCAACCTCTTTGTTAAAGAAGAAGGCCTAGCACCTTGCATGATGAAGAGCTCGACCATCTTTGTCTTATTGGCCCCTCTCATACTTGCCACACTTGAGTTCTAAATCCATTAATTCCAAGAACTCAAGCATTTTGAGTTGGAATTCCAATCCAACATCACCACTTTCCAAGCCCTCGGATGCATTCGGTAACCTAGCCCTCAAATTCCGTTTGAGGCTTGCGAGAGTCCTTTCAAGGCACTTCTCCATTCCATCACCAAATCCACCATCATCCCCACCATTCTCATTAGAACCAATGGCGGGGTCAAAATCCGCTTGGACCTGATCCTTGTTCCAATTTGAGCATTACAACCTTTTAGAAGCCTCGGGCTCACCATCATAACCCGCAAGTTTGATAGCCATCACTTCCTCAAAATGCTAGCTCAAAGGTTGGAACCCTGCTCTGATACCAAGTGTCGCAACCCTTGCTAGGTCCCCATTGCTAACTCGATCCATTTTTCGATTCTAGCAAGAGTTACGACCGCTAACCCTTCGCATACTGCCATGCGAAAGGTTAGCTTCCAATACCGCGGACCCCAATACTTCATAGGAGGGGGACCAAACCTCCTACTTGGTTTTCGGGACTCACCGCATAATCGGTAACCAATTCTTAGATGTGGACTTCCATCCATGGAAGTCCAATCTTATGTTGCACATCGTGTTGTCGGAGCAACACTACAACAACCCGAGCCTTACTAGGCAACTATGCCCTCACAATGGGCCAATGCCCTTGGAGGCCTTGCCGTTGGGCCTCGGGTGGGTGAGGCCACACCACCTCACCCATATAAGCCTCTAGGACTCTAGGCAGGACCCCTACCCCACCGTCAAGTATCCTTTTGTCTCTCCCCCAACTCTTGGGGCTAAGTAGACATTTTCTGTTAGCCGCTAGCTGCCTAGCAGCTTCAGAACCCATAACTTCCTCATATCTTCATCGATTCTAACAATCGACCACTCCATCGTCATCTACGTTTCACGTAGATCACGATGGACTACTCACTTGCCTCATTCGGGCAAGTACAGAGGAAGTTATGCCCGTTTAAAGGTTCGCAGTCCCGGGAGCCACTCCTAGGCTACTGCTGTTCCAGGGCGCTGTCCCGGGACAGCACCCCACTCAACTTGCCATATCTTCTAGCTAACACCTCCAAATGAGGTGTTCTAAAGCATTCTAGAATCGGCACGCCATAAGCTATGCATAGCTTATGGCCTCACCCTCATGTCTCCTAGTCTCCGTGGGTGGGAGGCGTTCCCAACGCCCGGGGCCCTCACCCACACTAGGATCACTTGGGCCCTCTCACCAACGGCGCCACAAGTCCCGGGTGTCACTCCGGGGTCCCCCTTGTGCCCAAGGTGTTTCGGGCAATCCTTATGGAGAGGTCCGCGACAATCAATCTACATGAAAGAAATCCTATAAAATGCTCAAAAAAAAGCATGAACTTGATGATTGAGGATTGAGGTTGTGACCAAACTGAAACCGATCGCAAGAAACGGTTGAAGATGACGGTGGAGGCTGTTAGATTCTCAACATCCAATGAGGTCCAACATGTTCAACGTCGTTGCAAAACCCAATGGCCGTTGAAGAGTGCCAGCACATTCCTTCCCCAAAAAAAATCCCATGACATTTTCCTCCATGCTAACGTGCTTGATTCAAATTTGGACATAAACTACTCACTTCATCCAAGTAGTCAAACCCAAAATTATTCTACTAATCCTACTACACACTTTTAGGAGGATCCTATGTCTATGACCTTATTTTTTTTCTACTGATTACTAAAATGGAGGAATTATCCACCACCCTATTTTACATATAATCATGTAGGGGACATATTTCCAATGCTATGGTAGATCTAACAAAATTATAAATTTTATCCTAAACTAATTAAATTGACCTTTTTTTTTTTAATCTCATGTGGTTTTCTAAAATTCCGATAGTCATCTCCCCGAGATCTCATCATGACTCAACTAATACAAATACCTACCCATTTTCAATCAACACACACTAACAATATTACCAACACACTATCAAACTATGCAACTAATTCATCCAAGAAATATCACTTCAACCCAAAACAAACATATATGTAAATCCAAGTCAAGCCTATACACCCCCTTCCGTCAACATACCTACCTAACATCGAAATAATCATCAAATATTTCCTACAAAATAAACACACATACAACCAATATACATACCAACCAATACAACTGCCTATAAAAAACCACCACACTATACGCCCCTACAAAATCGCATCTCAGATAAACCACAAGTTTCTCCTCTGTATCGGAGGGGATATTGAAACTAACCCAGGTCCCGCCAATGTCGTCACCAAACTAGCCAAAAAATACATTCTTAAAATACACGAACACCACAACATTCTCAAAACCATATTCTTTTTAACACTACTACTTGGCATTTTTTTAACAGACCTGCAAAAGTTCTCCAATGAAAAAAACCCACACATATCAACAACCACCTCCACCTTTATAAATATTATATCATAGTCTCTCATGTTCACACCTACCTCATTTACACACAATCCGTACAGAGGCCCAAAACACCACCCTAACCTTAGAAGCACAAACAAATTGGACAAAACTCACTCCAAACAAAATCTTTCCAATCATAGCATTCACCATAACTCTAGACTTCTACACATTAATCAACCCACACCACAAACATCCCACATACATATAGAAAACTATCTACATAGTGGACCTATATCATCTCCTTCTAAAAGGTGGAGACATCCAACCAAATCTAGAACCAATCACAAAAATTCTACGAGGACTCCCAAAAGAAAACCAACAAAGGCAAAAACAATATTCCATAATAAACAAACTAAGGCTCAAAGCCCATTATACACACTTAGCCGACCTCTCTGAGCCATACATAAATTACGAACAATTCACAACCACTTACCAAATACACCAACACCTATTAAAACATAATGTCCTCCTCAATACCTACCCCCACATCACAAATTATTTGCATTTATTACATCAATAAGCCCACTACCCAAAAAATGCAACGACAAAATAGCCACTAGATTGGACCCTAGATGCCTCACAATCCTAAGATGATTACACAACCTGCCCAATGACCACCCACACCAATATCCTTCTCACATACGAATCACAGTACCAATTACAATTCCCACACACCCAAATTGCCTACAACCTCATCAACAATAAGATAGCCAAAGGAGAAACAATCAATCATACCACACTCACTCAAGAATTACCATTCATCCCCAAAAATCTCATCAACAAATTGATAAAAACTATACAAACTATCCGAGGATACTCCCACCAACACACATTTCCATAATCCATACCAACATTATCACAACTGCATAACCTACAAAACCCTATGCTCACCTCACTCTCCATAATCACATGGAATTTATTGACATAATACAAACATACCACTTCCCCCCCCCTTCCCTTCCAAAAATTATCCACATACAAGAAACAAGATTACAAAAGAAAAAACCCACTAGATACATAGACACAAATTTCCCATATTACAAAATTCTCTACAATAGTACAAATAACCTTGCCACATGTATGAGAAGACCATCCGCGCCATAAACCCCTAGCAAAGGTGGTCTCCTTACCATGATCCACAAATTTGTATACTCCAAAGAAAACATTCAAAAAAACTCCACTCCACTAAAACTAACCCTGTATATCCAAACCATCCAAATCCTCAACAAACCCATTCAACCCATACTATTGATCCACCTCTATATGCCCACCCATCCCGAGGACCTACACCTCATACAAGACATCAAAAATATCACATTAAGAAAGTCACAGAAAAATACCCAACAAACACCATATTTCTAAATGGCGCCTTCAATAGGGACATCCACCTAATAGGAAAAACCCTAAATGGCCTCATACATCCCTCCACAATGGACGATCTTCATTGGTACGCATTCAAAAGTAGCATAGGCCTCCATCCCATACGAACCTCACAAAATTCACTAGACAAGGCAGACAAAACTACACCTCAACAAGCCACATAGACGGTTTCTACACCAACCGACACACGTTAATAAGATGCAAAACATAACTCAACCTTTAACCAAAATTCCGACCACTATCCGGTCAGCCTTGACTGCCAGGGAACCCACTCCATCATCACAAAAGATCCACCACCACACCACACCTAGAATCTCATACCCCATACCTTCAAAAAACTCCAAACCTCACTACCCTATTCCAAGAAGCAAACCTAATAAAAATAAGAAACCTCACAACAAAACTAAATACCCCTCTCACCTCAAACCAATGGGAACAAGCCCAAGTCGACCTCCAAGACATCTTAAACAACCTTAGCACCTACATAGACCAAACATGCATGGCACCACCCCCACTCAACCTCACCCATCACACCAGGCTGCAAGGAGGATTCCTACCCCGAAAGCAACAAAAACAATGGAAAAAAATGAACATATTCCACAACATCCGCAAGGTAATAAGATGCATCACCCCACACCCTGGCCCACAATGGCAAAATCACCCTGATATTAAGTAACTCGTAACTCTCCCTATCACAATGCCCAACCCCCCGATGCATAATGAAGAAATAGTACCATGAATAAACGTCATAACAAATATCGCAAAAATGGAAAAAGTAGAAACCTACAAAATCACATCCAAGCAAACCACCACAAATTGTAAGAAGGCCATCAACAAATACAGATCTCTATACAATAGAACTAAGAATCATTCACAAAAGAATCTTCAAAGACACCAACCGAGTTACAAAAGACTATATAAAGGATGAACTAGGCAACATACACACATACACACAAACCCACAAGACATTTCCCACACAATATACCGCACCACGCTCGACTCCTCACAATCATGGACAATCTTAGCTTCCCAAATGACGCAATCGAATTAATAGGAGATATCTATGCAAATTCTACAACATCATTCCATGGAAGCTATTTCGGCACCACTCCACCAATACACATTAGTAGAGGTACAATCCAAGGAGACACACTAAGTCCTTATTTATTCATCATATTCCTCGAACCTCTACTAAGGTGGTTAAAACTCGGGAAGGTGACTATCGGAATTTCAAAAAACCACGTGAGATTAAAAAAAATAGGGTCAATTTAATTCATTTAGGGCAAAATTTATAATTTTGTTAAATCTACCATAGCATTGGAAATATGTCCCCTACATGATTATATGTAAAATAGGGTGATGGATAATTCCTCCATTTTAGCAATCAATAAAAAGAAGAAAAAAAATAAGGTCATAGACATAGGATCCCCCTAAAAGTGTGTAGTAGGATCAGTAGAATAATTTTGGGTTTGACTACTTGGATGAAGAACTGTGTAATTTCTATCCAAATTTGAATCAAGCAGGTTAGTATGGAGGGAAATGTCGTGGGATTTTTTTGGGGGAAGGAATGTGCTAGTGCTCCTCAACAGCCATTGGTTTTTGCAACGATGCCGAACATGTGGGACGTCGCTAGATGCTTGCCTATTTCAGCTCGTATATTTTGTTATCTCCATGTTTATTGGTAACCCTTTAACTAGTCTTAAGTGCTATTGGTTGTGTTTTGAATGGTACTTTGAATGATTTTGGATCAGTATTACTAATTGAAACCAAATGAATGACAATTTGAATGGTATGGAATGTTTGTTGCTCATGTAGTTGGTTTCGCAATGCTATAGTATTCCGTCCACTATTTGGTACTTGTACGATTTATAAAAAAAATATCATGCCAAAAATTAGCCTCTCTAAAAAATTACAAATAAATATAAGGTGCTAGAAAATAAGTCAAAGTAGCTTTTATCTACAAATAGGGAGGGAAAAAATATTGAGAGGTGTATAAATATCCCCCCATTAAATACCCCATTATCGTACGTGGTTACAAAACGTAAGGGGGTGTGATCGCCCCGAGGGTTAGAAGCCGACTAACTTGGTTACCACTTCAACACCTTAAAAAACACATGCACAACCACAGCATATGCAGATGACATGTCCATCCTCACAAATAACATAAACCACCTCCAATCCCAAATCAACAAACTACAAAAATTCGCAGAATGGACACACTTGGATCTAAACCTAACAAAATGCGCAATCACAGGAAGCCCAAACAAAGCCAAACTTAAACCTACCATCTTCAAAGCATTCATACAAGCATAAAGAATCACATTTAAAGCAAAACAACTTCCAATACTAACTCAAAATGAACCATATACCTAGGCATACAACTTGTTCCTTCGCTAAAATTGCAAATACAAAAAGACATAACCATGAATAAAGCAAAAGAACAAAGTAAACTACTCTTAGCCTCCTCAACAACAATCCGGCAGAAAATAAAAATCCTCAATACTGTCTTTAAACCAGGTATTGCATACGCATGTACCCTTCTCTAAACTAGATACAAAGAAAGTAGACAAAATTTAAGAAAACTCACCAAAAATATATACAAAATCCTGATAAGTACTGCCAACATACTCACTCACCTCGATACTGAATATTTTGGCATCAACACCACATCTATACTTCCAGATTATTTAACATGCATAGGTAAGCAACTCATCCAAGCCCTCAACGTCCCAGGACAACTAGGCAAATTATACCAAAGATTCACCAAATATATTATAACCAAATACGGTGGCTCCCTCAACGTACCAAAATTCACATACCAAGTATTCTCTAGATCTCCCACAGCTAGAACTCTCTTCCTACTTGAAAAAGAATTTGAATCCACATCGATACCCAAGAGAAAACCTTCCCTATCCAACAAATTCCGCTCGAAATACAATGGCATTCCAACTCACAATATGCCTCTCTCCCTAGTGAAGAAAAAAAATCCATAAATTATCTCAACAAACTCTACCAATGCAACATAACCACAATCCATCAAATCCAAAATCACGCCCAAACCTCAATCATATCCAAAGAAAAATTCAGACAAAAATACAAAACACTCCCTAAAATAATTAAAGAAGCCCTCCAAGTTCCAACAAGCCAACATTATTTTCCTTACACAACATAGGATAGATACCACCCCCCCCCCCAAAACCAAAATCAAAACCACACGAACACACCTCACCCAACCAGCCACCCAATTACCAACAACACAAACGGAAGCCTCATCCACTCAATCATTAATGAAAGAATTACGAAAAGAAAAGATCAATGGGGAGCCCAAGCCATACAACAACAATTTTTGTGCCAATGGCACACACTTGACGGACCCATAGAAAAATGGATCAATGAACAACACATCCTAAACATGGATAACCTAACTTACGAACATAACCTAGCACTAGCCAACACTTAGGGACAAATCCAACAAAGACAAACTCTACCAATACCCCAACAATTTTCACATCCCACAAACCAGAGAACCCCGCTTTGTCTGCCCTCCAATTAAAACCTCATACCTCACCCTCATTACACAAGAATGTAACCCGGACAAAGACATACTAGCTCTGCAACCGACAATACAAGTAGAACAAGAAGAAGCAAGGATATTTGACCATACTGGAACATACCTATTTACAATCCCCCTTGAACGACTCAAATGGCTATGGGAACGTCACATGGAAAACCGAACCAACTCACTACTAGCCACCTTACAACCTCCCCCACAAGACTTCACCATTGAAATTGCATGGCTCCTCAATAGATACGTCACCATACTACCAGGAAATAAGCCCAAAAGCATCCTACCAATTAATCAACACCAAAGCATACACCCAACAATCACAACCCTCCTAATAACCACCTTCCAACTCACCCAATCATACTACTCGTCACCCCGACATACCCATTTCTACTCAAAAGGTACAACTCACCACATACTTCGGCTCACAAGGCCGCGCACTATCCTCAAAATGGAACGGCGCAGGGTATGCACACCCGGCAAATCATCTCACAGCAACAAAATCCATACATTGGGCTAGAATGGCAGCCAAAGAAAACCCACACAATATCACCACCATGACCCTGAACCATAAAGGTTGGACCCCCCAACAACTAGACCTCGCAAAACACCAAGACATTCATACCATAGCCACCATCCTACCAAACGCCGCTCGATACCCATCCGCACTCCAATGACCCTCCTACTACAACCAACTTGAAACCTCACTCACAACAACCATATGCATACATAGCCAAGACTCCCCACCCACACACTACACCTTCGCCCCACGACTCCAACAAATCATTCAAGAAGCTCACAACCTACACATACTCACACATAACCCCACACTTACCATTAAGCCATACAAACTTAACATATTGGACAAATGGTCAAATTCCCCTAAAACCACAGGGGGTGCACCTACACTTGATTTATGTATACACGTGCGAGAACCCTCTATTTAATTGGGGGGGGGGGGGTATTACCTTCCTTCGTTGAATATTTTCCACCCTATAAGTAGTTAAATTTCTACTGGATGGTATTTTCTAACACCCTATCATTATATATAAATTGTGAAGTCGCATAATTATAATCACCCTATTTTATTTATAAGTAGTAGAAATTTCGTGTGAACAATCTGCACATACATTACGCATACATTGACTATGCCTCGGGGGGGACACTTAGGAAAATTAGTAAACATGGTGCGTTAAAATATAGGGTGTGTTTTATTCATGAACAATAAAATTTAGAAAATTATTGGATATAACTATGGACTATTTAAATTGAAAATCCATATTATAAATAATATTGGGGTATACTAAGTATTGAAATTTATCAAGATTTTAGATATAATATAGCATAGGGATTTTGATAGAATGATAGTTTGTTTCTGAAGTTCTTCCTTCCACTTGTGTGCAACAAACTAAAGTATTGATTTTGGAAACAACAATGATGTTTAGACTCTGTTTTCTCAACAATAGATTGCAGCCAACTTCGTTCACCCTAAACCTTGGACCCTAAAGTTCTAAATTTGTTGGTCTGCTTGTGACTGCAGTGCACAGACTTGTGTTTCTAAACACAAACATTGTTGTAGTTCATGCTAGTAATTCAAGTTCATAGTTCATTGATTCTCATGGTGGTGATGATTGTTTGCATTGTTATTGATTTGTGGTGATGCTTGTTCATGCTAGTTCTCATTGCATGTCAAATGAATTTTGTAATGAACATAGGCAATCCTTAAACACAAATTAGGGTGAGCTAATTTTTTATAATGAACATAGGGTTGAAAAAAAATCTTATGTGAGTTATAACTATAGTAAGGCATCATAATAATACACCATATTAGGGAATTATATAATTAAACGGTGTGTTTAAATCTAACATCTAGACATAATACCCCTACATTAAATACCCCTTTAACGCACGTGTTCACACAAAGTATAGTGAAGTGTCCCCCCCCGAGGACTATGCATACATTACACTACGTAGATATTACTCTGCACGTTACACACATACAACCATCATACTATAAACTTTAACATATTGCATATGGTTCTTGAAGCCCCCTAGGAAATCCTAAATAAGCCAGCCAACCCTTCCATCGTCAGATGACAATATTTTTCATCCAAAGGCAACCGTTTCAACAAATCCATCCACATGTTCACATACATTTTGCTTATTTCTCATCGAATGCTACTAATGACAAATGATTTATGTTGAATCTATACATAAAAATATAAACTTAATTTTATTTATGCTACTTTACATTAATACCACAAATTAAACCACACCGTACATTATATATAATTCCCAAATTCACATTTAGAGGACACTATTGTATATATATATATATAAATTATGTGTCTTGAATTAAATCCACCCTACATTTTCTCACACGTGGTTTTCTACATTTTCGCCAGTGCCCGCCCCTAGCCCAATTCATCTTACCCACTACCCACACCACCTCTAGCACAAATCCACTAGATACCAACCAAGCTCTATACCCTCCAACCACAAAAATACAACCCATCCCAAAGAATCCACACGGATGGGTCTTTTATCCCACCAAACAGTAAAGGAAACAAAAACCTCGTAGGATCAAGAGTATATAGCCAACTCAACTACATACAAATAATAGAAAAACTCTCATGATTTCAAAACATTCTTAGAGCAAAACTATATGCTATTTGGTTAGCACTTGCCAACACACAAGAAGTCGATCACGACATACATATCTTTACGGATAGCCTCAATAGCATCTACCTCATCGACAACCACGTAAGACGCCCATCCTCCCAACATAATCACCCAGACAAACTGCTAATAGCATCTATAGTTCAACACATAACTTTGGTTCTGACATAAAATAACAATCCAAAAAGTTAGAGCTCACACAAGAATTAAGGGAAATGACATGGCCGACTCATTGGCAAATGATGGCACCTCAAAAGGCACCATAACACCCATACCGCGCATACATGTAGCCCACACCAGACCATATAGATTAGCTAAACCTCCCTCAAGCACCAACCTAACATGCATAATAAGGAACCTACAAGCTTTCATAAAAAACATAACACAATAGGCTCACAAAAGAAAGAGCCATAAAATTCACA
This sequence comes from Polytrichum formosum, assembly GCA_964035585.1. Classification (NCBI taxonomy): domain Eukaryota; kingdom Viridiplantae; phylum Streptophyta; class Polytrichopsida; order Polytrichales; family Polytrichaceae; genus Polytrichum; species Polytrichum formosum. The sequence continues at coordinate 49,297,220 of OZ037940.1, read as the reverse complement.
TATGTAAAAAAATGGCTCTCCAATGAGGAAACTCACCACAAACTGTGTAATCACTTCTGGAAAACCCCACAAACTACGGACACACAAATCACACAATTCCTCAATGCCCGATTCACCAAATACCACGGGGAGGTCACTCCATTGTCAAGTTGAAAACCACGTGCATACAAAGTTTGCTACCCCTATATTATATGCCATAGATTATTTTAAAAATTATGATATTTTTTCTACTTATACATAACCATTGATAATATCTTTTGTATATTTTTTTGAAAATTTTAGTCATATTTATTTTTGTAGTAATTATTTTAGTTCAATTCTGCATCATTCTAGTTAGAAACGGTGTGTTTTATAGAAAAAAAGATCATCAAATTTGGTTATCATTTTTTACTATGTAATAGATACCATGTATATCTACTCATGAAAAAAATTGATAAATTTTTGACCCATTTTGGTGATGCAACTTAGAAAAAGTAGATTTTTTTGTATGCACGTGGTTTTCAACTTGACAATGGAGTGACCTCCAGGTGCCAAATACCCATGGGCAATCATAGAAAAAATCTCTTCTGGCCACACACACACACCAACCCCAACTACACATTATGCCAAATTAACAACATAAATACTTGGCCACACTTACTCTCTCTATGCAACAATAAATTTCTTAAATGCCTAAGAATCGCAAGACACAATGCCGTCGCCCACCAACTCACTAACCTACTAAAATCAAATGTATACATTAGACACCTCACACTTATTAATGCCGGTAACCAACATGGCAACCACCAAGACAACACCATCCCACCCTTGATACTAAGCTGCACATGCAGCACTACACGATGTGAATGCCTCGCAAAACTAAGACTGGATATCGTTTACATACAAGGTGTTGCATATGAACAAAATGGTCCACTAATACCTACACCGGACCTAACTATCCAAATCATTGAATTCACCTTAACGCACGATAGATTCCTTGACCAAGCCATACAAACAAAAGAAGACAAATACAACCCCTTAGTAGACGCAATAAGAGCACAAGACTGGAATATTAGACCCCTCATCGTTATCACCGCAAGAGTAAGGGGAGCCATTCACACAAGAAACATAGAACTCCTTGAGAACCTACATTATCCCCATATCACTAATAAAAAAACAATGAAAACCATCCACCAAATAGCCATCAAATATCTCACATACCTAGTTCTTAATAAGAGAAAACTCGACAATAAACAAGAACCAGTACTCCCCCCCCAACAAAGTAAATGGATATCAAAATAATGTATCTTATTTCCTGTATATATACACATATACAAACAAGAGCCCACCCACCACAACATAGGCAGTAAACCCCACCCTGCACCAAGGGGATTCTTGAGCAGGGTAGGGCCAACGGGCTCAAAATCACATTGGATTGCCCAACATTGGTTTTTCAATTTGGAAAACGGTGAAAATAAGATGCTTCAACTAGACATAGTGGCTTGAAATTTGTGGAACAATTTTTAGAGATGGAGTAGAGAGAATGATGAGGAATGCAAGTTGTTCCGTAGTTTCATTCCCTGTCAATAAATAGTTACATTTTCCCAAAGAGGCAAGTAAGTCAAACCCCCTACTTATACAATAAAGTTTCCCAAATTTGAGCATCAAAATTTCTTACTCTGCATACGAATGCACACAAAACAGTTAACTCAATGGCACCCTAAAGCGATCCCAAGTGGTGTGAAAGATGACCTATCCGGCCAATCACTGCCTCCAACCTATCACTACATCCATTTCAGGCTACCACTTTTACAATTAACCATCTTGAGTCCACACAAGAATCATTACAATTCTAGTCTATTGCACTAGTAGTGGTCATTCACCATTTCCCGATTTCTACCTTATGCTCTTTATGAACCTTCACATAGTATTTTTGGTGTTGCACAAGAGCCTTTTCATAATATTGCACACTCTATAGGATGAGGTCCCTTTTCTAAAAGGTGAAGCTTCATGCAGGCTTAGTAGTTGGTCATGAATCACGAGTGGAGAACTTATTGACCTTCCAATATAGAGAACCTATTGACCTAATGCCCCACCCTTTACACATGGATAGGGCTATGTTGATATCAAAAGTCAAACGAATAATATTGGACTTATGACCTAATTGATCATATGATGGTCAATCTAGATGCTATTATTGGCCTAGCTTCTTGATGACACATGTTCAAGGCTCAAATTATTTTGAGTTACATCCTATGAATGAAAAAAAATTCAGTAAGCTCTTTCTTATTGGAAGTGAAAGTGTATTGTACATGTAATAAAGGCCTATTTGTTTCATGATTTATATCTTTTGTATGTAGTGGGGGCATATACCCCAACAATTTGAAAACCTTAGTATGTGTACTTGAGTCTATTATCTAACATATCATTAGTACATATACATTGCTTTTCTCTATAAATTCTCTTGTATACAAGGGGACTTATTTCATACTCACCCATGCATGTCATTTAGAATTCCAATGAAGTGTTCACCCCCAAAGAAGCAACATTGTAATTCACACTGGTTATAAGCTTCAGTTAAAGGTCATCTTTGCTTTTCTTTCCTTTCCTTTCTTTGTGTTCAAAACTATCTCTACCACTCATGTGTTCACTCTACATGTACATTGTAGGTAAGAAAGTATGGGAATTGGTTGTGGGCAAGAGTTGAAATTAGGTGGAATGAGCATATACTTCCCCCGGGGGGTGCACTCCATTGTCAAGTTGAACACCACGTGCAATAAAAGAAAATCTACTTTTTACATAAAGCATCACCAAAATGGGTCAAAATTTTATCAATTTTTTTTCATGAGTAGATATACACGGTATCTATTACATAGTAAAAAAATGGTAACCAAATTTGATGATTTGTTTTTTTTAATAAAACATACCGTTTCTAACTAGAATGACGCAGAATTGAACTAAAACAATTACTACAAAAAATGTAAATGACTAAAAATTTCGAAAAAAATATACAAAAGATATTATCAATGGTTATGTATATGTAAAAAAAATATCATAATTTTAAAATTATCTATGGCATATAATATAGGGTAGCAAACTTTTATCGCACGTGGTTATGAAACATAAGGGGGTGTGATCGCCCCAAGATACTTCCTCATTTTAACTATGTAAATTTGTCTTGTTGTCACAGTTTTTTTGGCTATTCCTTATGTGAGGCTCCAAGACTGTCAAGGCAATAGTCTTTGGTACGAAAAGCGGATGTGAGCTGGCCTTCTAGTAGTTTTGAAGTTTTGAGACCCGCAATTACTGATAGTTCCTAATCCACTGCGTAAGACTTCTGGATTGGAGCAAAGTAGATTCTCGGATTCGTACCAATGATTCACTTTGAGAAAGTGAAGTTCAGGCAAAGTTGAAGGTTCCCCATGAATTTACACTTCCAACTTTTGAGCTGTTGCAACTGTATTATAAAAGAGGCAGACACCACAATTCATTGTTCACAAGCTCTCTTCTTGTGTTTGGTCAAGTCTTTGTTCTTGGTTCAAGAACTTGCCAAGTTCTGAAAGCACTTCCAGCATCTGTGTCCAAGTGTTTTCATATTTGGTGCTCATCACATAGGTTGAATTTCTGAGTCGCTCCCAGGCTTGCACAAATTCTAATTGGTGTCAACTTCACAACCTTGAGAACTCCAGACCGATGCAGTGACATCTTTGCTCAACACCACAGACAGATAGATAAGTTGGCTTCTGTCTTGTAATCTTTTCATGAAGAGCCTCTTTGTTTGCGGAGTACTCTCCTTTCGGGGGAAGGATTGTTGCATTGCATCTTAGTTACATCTTACGTTAGATAATAAATCTAAATGAACAGTTTTTTTATAAATTTTTTTGTATTAAGCGTAGTGGAGAGAGAGATCAAGAGAAGCGTAACAAGAAGAACACGTCCTGCGGTCACATCCAAGTTTCGTTTATAAATGTTGTGGAGAGTGGTGAGGTCCTATATAAATATTTGTCAAATAATTATTTCAGTGCGTAGATGATTTCTACTCAATCTGTAATTCACACAAATTACAGATATCGATATCAATATGAGGTATACCAAAACAACAAGTCAATATTCAAGGCTTGCAAATGGGTCCCATAAAGTTGACTTCCATGCTCAATGGGAATGTTATTTTCTCAAGTATGTGATTACTATTAGTGCAAAGGCAAGTCAAGATCCTATTCCATTTAGAGTTTTTCAGAAATTTACGAAGTTGAGAATTGAGAGTGCTTTACAAAATGGTGTCACATTTGATTTTCTGCCTGACTTGAATGGACCACCATATTATAGTATTGCACCAACTACAACACCACAACATCGTGTTCTAATGGATTCAAGTAGAGTTGACCAATATGGTGTTTTTCAGCCCTCAATGACATCTTTTGGTGTTCAACAAGAGTCTCAATCTGTACTTGCACAATTGGAAATGTTTATCATTTCTATAAATTGTAGAAATGCATATTTATCTTTGTTGCGTGCTGAACCATTAGATATGCACTTGTTGATGCAATGTGACTTTTACGATCTTCGATCAACTCAACTTTCCAAACAAAATGGTGGAAGAGTGTGGAGGTTAGAAAGAACAATGGCACGGAGGATGACCCAACAATTGCAACACTTAGAAGGTCGAGCCATTGTAAAATACAAGGGAGTGCGTTGGCGACCTGAACGTAAGCATCCTTGGGTTGTTGAAATCAGTCTTTCAAAAATGAAGAGGATATGGATTGGTAACTATGACACTCAAAAAGAAGCTGCACGAGCGTATGATGTTGCTGCTATTACTCATGGAAAGAAAACGACTCTCAATTTTGAAGACTCTTGGAAATATTTGCCAAAATCAACAACGCAACAACATTTGTCCCCGGGATGTCAACACACAACATAGTCATCAGTAAATGCAATGGGGTAAATGCAGTGAGTACCTCTTTTTGAGCTGCTTGATACTAGATAGGAGTGTTATGTGTTGCATTTTACTTATGTTGAACCATTTCAAAGTACTAATAGACTTTACACAATGATTTTACATCTAAATCTTTGATCTATGCATATGATTTACCCATCCTGCCAAAACATGAGCCTCGAACTTGCATTGACTTGTTTTTTCTCCTAATGTTTGGATGACAAACTAATACCTCAAATTTGAGTTGATAACGATCATGATATTATTACTAAGGCTACTTAAGGATAAAATAATTCTTATTGTAGAAAGCTCCAAGCTCATTTATTAGACAATGCTTTCATGTGGTCCATATGGCACATAGTTGTTGCGGTCAATTAGTGGAGGGCTCGTATCTCCAAGCAATGTGTATTTTGTCTCCCAAATACAAGCAAGTCGGTTCAACACACTTTTGCTTTGCATTCAAGCCCAGAGAGTGCCATGGTAGTGGGCTACCTTTGTCGTGCATGATTTATGTGGGGTTAGAACTGGCAAATATGATAGTTTTCATTGAAAACAAGCCCTCTTTGGGTAAACGATCCTTAAGAAGTTTGCCAAAAAGTTTAGGATTTGGCACCTTCTTTGTGGCATTACGATTTGGATTGAGCACAATGATAGGGTGTTCAACCACAAACAATGGCATGAGTCCAAGGTTAAACACCTTATTTGGGATGATCTCATTATGTCTACCAAGGTGGCTTGGAAGAGGGTGGTTAGCTTTGTGAAAATTGGTGCCTACTCAGCCGAAGCCCTTCTCAAAGGTTTGAGCAAACTTGGAGGTGCTAGGAACGTCCTTTGTAGAAGAGATGATTTGAAGACTGTGGGAGCCGGAAATTTCCCTAAAACCCGGGAATGGCATCCAAACCGGATTATTATCCGGTTTATACCCGGAAATTGTCAGTAGGAAATGAGTGTGTAGGGTAGGATAGTTGTTTTAAGAAATAAGACTCCTGATATCCGCCCTACGCATTAAAAGGGTTAAAACGGATACTTGTACCGAACCGGAACCTAACCTAGAACGACCGTTAGAAAACCGTCCGTTCCGGAGCAGCCGAACCGGTAACGGTTACAACGGAAGGCAAACGGTTAGGGGAAATGGTTACCCAATCCAACCCGTTGAAGGAGAAGGTATTTAAGGGGATCTACCTCTCCTTCGCCCCATTTGCGCGAGCAGCATTGTTGAGAGAACGAGTGGTGAGTTGTTTTTCGAATCGCCAGCAGTTGGATTGTTGGGATTCCATTGTGTTAACGCGTAGTTTTTGTGGTTTTCGGTGAGAGGATCCGGAATAAGTTGAGGGCTTGAGGGAGTGCAGCAAAATTCCAGAGGCACGAGAAAGGGATGAGGTTGAGCAGGTCCCGATTTCCTTGAAAAATGTCTCACCTGCCATCCTTAAGCGTGAGTCAGAGTTGAAGGAGTTGATAGAGGATCTCACCCGGATGGGCTATGAGGGGCTCCTCGCCAAACCTTGGAATCTCCGTAGCGAGGCGACATTGAGGGAATTTCTATTCGAGAGGGGAAACCAATGGTTTAGAACCATTCGGCAGGATCTGGAGAAGTGGACGGCCGAGGTATGGGCAGAGGTTTACGGATTTACTCCGAGGAAAGGGGAAGGGTGGGCTAGCCGCAAGGATAGTCTGTATGTAGGAAAATTCCGAGGGGAGCACGACCCGAAGGACGGATTCCACCCCGGGAATTGTCGAAACCACAGAGAGCGGAGGGTGATCGAGTTCATTTTGCCCATCCTTAGTCCGGAGAAGCCCAAACGACTCAGCATCACTATGGCGAACACCCTGTTCGGAGCGATATCCGGAGCCCGGCCGGTCAACTGGGGAAGGCTCATTCAGGAGTATGTGGAGAAATCCATCCCCCACATCGGCCGGAAACCCTCCTTTCTCTCCCCCTACATCCTCCACCTTTATCAGCAGTATGGGTGCATCAACGAAGCTGAGGAGGACGCATTGACCATTGCAGAGGACGAGGTCGTGTACAAACTGGGTTCGGAAGTCGAAATTACGGAAGCCGGAACGGAGGAATCATCAGAAGACCCCGTTGTCCCCAAACCACCCCCATCCGCTCCCGTTCCGGAACCAAGGAGAGCACCCACTCCGCAACCCCGCCACGAGGCCGGCCCCAGCAAAGAGCAACCCTGGAAGGACATCGACCTGTCCAACGTTGAGCTTCCGGAAACTCCCTTCCAGCGAGTCAGGGCAGAGCTGACCCACGTCCAGAACCAGTACTGGAAGCTGGAGCACATCATCCGCGGAGTAAGCCGGGCACTGGGCAACTGTGGTCCGGGAAATATCCTCCGGGAGGTAGCCAGGGTGACGGATCGGTCAAAGTTGGAGGCACTCGAGACGGAGAAGGCACAGCTTACCACGCAGGTGGTGGCAATGACGCAGGAGCTCACTCAGAAGAGCGAGGAAATCCGGAAGTACCAGGCGGAACAGACCGTAGTCCTAAGCCGAGTCCGGGAATTGGTGGGACATCCGGGAGAGGTCGTCAATAAGGCGCACCTCTACGACCAACTGATGGAATCAGCGGATCCGTCCTCAGCCCGGCAGACTCTCCAGATTCTGGTAAAGTACTCCCGCTCCATGAAGGATTTACTTAAAGAAATCCAGAAACTCCTGCCGCCACGTGGAACCCCCATGCGGATGCTCGATCCGGGCCCACCCGGATCGCCAACTGCCACCCTCTATGAAGTCATAGGTGAAGTGGAACTGACTCCCGCGACGCAAATATGTGCCGGACCTAGTCAACCGGCAAGAACCCCCAGGCCTCAGGAATCCGGAAGGGTTCCGGATCCGGAACTGACCCCTATCCCTGAACGGACCAGCTCGCCTCAGGTCCGCAGGAAGAGCACGGAACGGTCGGCCAGGTCAGGACAGGGCCCCTCTCCGGGCCGGGCCAGGACGTCGGAACGATCCCGGACACCAGAGAAGGCCAGGACTCCGGAAAGGACAAGGACACCGGAAAGGGCGAAGACTCCGGATCGCGGTAAGGCTCCCGTGGCCCAGTCCTCACCTGCCCCTGCCCCAGATTGCATGATAGTGGACCGGTGGGTGCCCCCACCCTCACAAGGAATGTCGGCTAGGGAGCGCCGGCCGGCTTCAGTCTCTTGCGGCCGAAACCGGGAGAGGACGGCAGAAAGCGACCATTCGCCCCGTCAGAGCTCACGCAAGAAGAAGAAGGTGTTGGTTGCTGTGTGTTCCGGATCGGGTGACGGATCGTGGGAAGGCGCATCAGCTGCGGAGGATTCCGAGGAGGAGGTCACTCCATCACCGAACATGAGGAAGGTCTTTACTCGGCTGCAGGAGCGACGTCTTTTGACCCCCGGAGGAGGTGCTTCCGCCATCAGTGGGCCCGCGAGTCAACTTAAGGGAGGAACGGCTTCAAAGAAGCACCGCACCACCTGATTTAGAGTTAGGCATGCAGCTGTAGGTAGAACAGAATTAGGAAATACGGGAATAGGCAGATTTTGACTTTGGCAAAACCTGTAGTTCAAATTTTGTCAGCGTAAAAAGCGGATCGAGATCCAAAAATTCCGCGAAGGGCGAAGGTCCGGATTTCTCGCAGTTAGGGATTTTTCTGAGGGCGGCCAACTTAGCCGCCACCTTCAGTTAGGGATTACAACCACTATTTAGGCTGAATAAGGAGCAGGAGAAGTGTTCTCTTCTCCCTTGTTGTATTTTATTGCTCCCTACTCAATAAAACTCAAAGTTCTCTACATACCCTCATTTGTTTTTGTGCACGGACTGTTAGGAGGATGTTGTAGCCCTAAAGAGAATGAAGGAGTAGGAGGTACGGATAGGACAAGGGAGGGGAAGCCTAGATAAGATCCGACTACCGGATTGAGAGCATCATTTCTGAGTGTAGTGGGAGTGAAGCCTCACTGTTCCGGATGCCTGCATAACGTCTATGTGAGAAAGCCGCCGTGAGGGATTGGGTAAGGTTTGCGAATAGGTTCAGACTTACGCCATCCAGCCGTCGATGAGGTCTCACAGTATCTGGGCGGGGTAGTCCTGAACGTGGTACGGGTCGTCCAGTTATCCCAGACTTAGTCACTCCAAGCCACATGTAGCTGGATCGATCCGTCATAAAGGGAAGAGAAACCAGGTAAGGTAGGGTTCCGGATCTGGTTGGTCACTTCCGACGTGTAGTGGGAGTGAAGCCTCACTGTTCCGGATGCCTGCATAACATCTATGTGAGAAAGCCGCCGTGAGGGACTGGGTAAGGTTTGCGAATAGGTTCGGACTTACGCCATCCAGCCGTCGATGAGGTCTCACAGTATCTGGGCGGGGTAGTCCGGAAAGTGGTATAGGTCGTCTAGTTATCCCGGATGAGGAGACCCCTGGCCGGAGCCAGATTTGCCTGTCGTTGTAGTCCCGGCACACCCTCTGGATTCTCTGTGTGACCTGCCAGGACGGATTAGGCCGATCCGGACTAGTTGTGAGAGAATACCGGAAGGAGGCCATAAAGAGACATCTTCCCTGGATGAACCACCTCCCCATTGGAAGTAGGAGTTAGAAAGGTTGGAACTAAGGAGAGATCAGTAGGAGTAAGTCTTAGTCTTAATGGTTCATCCAGAAGGCAAGTCCCGGAAACAAGGATTTCCAAAGGATCATCCGTAAGCGGAAAGTCATTCCGTCCGGTGGTCGACTTTCAAGCAGAAAAGAAGGGTCACTGCCATCCTACACTTCACAGGGTCCCTGGACGATACTCGGATCATCCGGACAAGTCCGGAATAAGCACTAAAAACGCTTATCCGGAAACTTTTGGTGTCCGTGTGCTCCCACAAAGACTTACGTGCTTGGAACCGTGTCGTCCAAATCTGTTGCACTTGTGCATACAAATTAATGTTATGGGCTAGCAGGATAGCCTTGGCCAATGACTCCCATGCGGACATACTAGGAATAAAATTTCGGCTTGTTTATCTTTTTCTCCTTTTTAGACTTTTTTTTTTCCTTCATCCATGTCTCTATCCCTACATTGTTTTGAAATTTTGGACAAATGACCACTTTGGACTCGGGAAATTTCGACTTGAAGTCTCACAAGAGATACAATGAATGTGAAAGCATATTATGAAATTTGATGTATGTCCCACTTGGAAGGCCCTATGTGTATTTGCAACTATCATTGTGTGTCTTGGCTATCTCATAATGTCCATGTCTTGGTTCATCAAGCATAGTGAGCCATTAAGGGGTCCTTGAATGTGGAGATATATCATGACATAAATATTGAACAATGTATAAATATGTATGTATGTGCATACGGGGGATGTACACTTGGATGTAGCATGTAAACTTTGCTTCAAAATATTTTGAAATTCAATGATAGAGTCCCATTTGTGTCTTCATAAGTGGCGGTATTCTTATACTTTTATTCAACTAATAGTAAGTACATTTGATCACTATCTTCCTTAAAAGAATATGTCCTTTAGGAGCTTGGTCAAAGGTCCAACTTTGGGAGCACGAGGCTTGAAAAATGAATACAACACACATCAAAATAACCATTGACCAAATGATGTCTAACACCAACGCGAAGTAGACTCGTTGTAAAGCTATTGGCTTTTCCGATGGTGGGCTCAACACATCACATTTTTTAGTGCATGTCAATTGAATGAATGGATGGATGACAACATCCATCTGTAGCATGAAGTGAATTTCTACTAAAAAAAGAATTGGCATTCCAACGATTGTGAGCTCGTGCACACCAAACATTTCAACGCTCTCAATGTCAAAAAGAGTGCGGCAACATTTCACCCACATCTCTCTCTCTCACTCTCTTTCACGTGGGAACAAGAACTTTGTTGATGTTCATGTGTTCGTTGGTCTTCATTGCATTGCTACTTACTTAAGTCCCATTTTTTCTTGCACGAGATAGCCTTGGCCCTTAAGGTGTAGTCCACAAAACTTGAGATCGTCCGAGTTATTTTGAGCTCGAATGTATTTCATATGCATGTATCTTATTCCAATGAAGTGAAGTATGTTATGCGTTCGTGTTTATAAATATAAGTATTGTTACCGATAAAATTAGTTGTTCTTACAATGGTAAGAGGACAATAAAAGTAAACAGGAAGCAAATAAGGATTAGAGAAAGTGGATTCGATAAGGATAGGATGAAAGGTTCCATTAAAAATAGGACCGCAATTTTAAGGAATGGTTAGGAATGAAGCAAGAGGATTAGAGATTGGGACTTGAAGGAATTTAAGATGGAGAGGAACAATGTTTTGGTGTGATAATTTTGTGTGAAGAATTTATGCTAGGTCATGTAACATACCTTTATTTTCATGCACATCAAATTGTTCACAAATTCCAACTTGGAGATCACACAAAACATAATAATGTGTTTTCCTCCCCCCCCCCCCCCAAGCTTTATCCCTATCTATCCATAGTATCTAAGAGATACCTTTAGAAGTCTCGAGTCTAAAAGTAGACTAAAGCTTCCTTATCTATATTCATAGATCATTTCGTCGTATGATCCTCTCTCCTCTATATAGATGATACACATCTCACTTCTCATCCATTGACTTGTGTTCATCCACACTCAGCCTTGGACATTCATCCCTGCAATTTCCATCCTCCTCAATATTCCATTTCCCAATTAGTCCATTATACTCCTCCCCTCTCCAATTAAGTCATTGTCTGCATTGACAAAATTTGGGTAAGTTTCTCTTAACTCATTTTCTAACTCCCAAGTTGCCTAATCCTTAGGATAATCTTTCCACTTGATAAGAAATCTCTTGAATGACCTATTCATTGAGATGCTGCAAATCCACCTTCAAAATTCTTTCAAGTCCAGCCAACATCTCACCCTTAAAAGCTATCTAATGTAAATTTGGAAGCACATGATTGGCATTGGACACGTATCTTCTCAACAAACTTCCATGGAACACATTATGAATTTTCTAGTCCTTAGGCAAGTCCATGCACAAGCCACTTGACCAATTCTCTTAAGAATATGAAATGGATGGCAAAATCCAGGAGACAATTTTTTGGACCATCCAAGTTTTAATCCTAAGCATTTAGGTGTTACTTTCAAAAATACCTTCCTACTGCCCTCAAATTCTCTCAAACTCCTTTTCTAATCGGCATAAAACTTGGATCTCTCTTGTGCTCCTCACATACATTGCTTAGCACATTCCAAACATTGGAGTGGACTCTTCATTGGAAACCTAAATGGCATGCGTGGGTGATTATGAAATAAAACTCCCTATATATGGGACATATGTAGAGAAAAACAAATGTATACATATTATCAGTAGGCTAGAAAATGGACTCGTATATTTATGCTAACTTTTTCATTTTAATGTGATAAATGCCTACACCACATACAAAATATATAAATCATGGAATAAATGGGCCTTTATATACATTTATATATTTATATATTTATATTTATATTTATAGTCCACATTCACATTCCAACAAGAAGACATTGAAGACTTTTTACATCTATAGGATATAACTCATAATAATAGGACCCTAAACTACGCCGCATTTGGATGAAACTAGCACATCTAATGTCAATTTTCTTGTAAACCTCATGGGGACTTTTTGTACATGTACCTTTAGTTAGAAATTCTTAATAGCCTTTTTAAATGTACACATTACAGAAAAACAATACCTCTCCCTTATACATACTATGTACACTAATGCCTCAAATAATACCCCTTCCTACACTTAGTCCGTACATGGTATGAAGAGTCCACCCTCCAGGATTCCAAGACATCATGCATTTCTTGAATCATTGATTCAAACTCTCAATTTTGGAGTTAGGAGTTGCTAGAGATATAGGGGTTCAACATTCTTGACCATACAAAGCATAAAATGGACTCATTCCTATGCTACTATGGTCCCGTTGGCTATAAGAAAATTGTATCAAATACAACCAATTATCCCAAGATTGTTTTCTCTTCCCAACGTACATTTTTGAGCATGTCCCCAAGACTCCTATTTTTTTCTCTTAATTTGTCCATCCGTTTCCATGCATGTTTTAGGGTGTTGTGGGGAGACATTTAGGACTACCTTTGCATTTAGGTTTTAGGAACAAAAGAAGAAGAAAGGGTTGGTATTAACTCAAGTATATATAATGAGAGTTTTACTTCTTTTTTAATATATAAATCAATATGTTATGGATATTTGAGGGGGTTTTTTAATATTGAACAAACATGGTGATGGTGAGTCTGTCACCCCACCGTTCCCAACCATATCAAGAACGGTGGACAAAAAATGGCAAGCTTGGACCTTAGGGATCACGTTAAAGTGATTCATAATTCATATGCACAGGTGCAACGGCCGGGACAACAAGGGTCCAAACTAGTAGTGTACATAACAGTAAATACCATAAACGGTGTAGTGATGTTGATTATTGATACCATGCATTCACAGGCTATATACTAGACCAACACAATTTGAAATTTGTGGCATCTACAGTATGTAAACTCATCCATCATGGATGAAGGGGCTCTAGCAAAAACAAGTCCCGTATAAAGTTGAGGGCCGATTCTTTCCAACTATACTCCACTATACTAATTTGGGGTATCTGATGCTATTTCCCAAATCGGTCCGCCTAAAAATAGACATTCACACGCTAAAATATAATTCACAATGTTTTCACCTACGCAATGGATGAGTTTATGTAGACACCATGAATCCCTAGCCAACTAATCACGGCTTGGGATTCATGGCATCTATGTAAACTCATCCATTGTGGATGAAGGGGCTCCAGTAAATAAAAATCCCCTACAAAGTTGAGGACCGATTTATTCCAATTCAACTCCACTAGACGAATTCAGGGGTTCTGACTCTATTTTCGGAGTCAAATTGTTTTTAATATACTCATTTACATGTTATGATATAATCCACTGCATTTGCACCTTCACAATGGACGAGTTTAGGTAGACACCATGGATCCCTAACCACAACTCATTGGACCATACTACCTTAAAATGACTTTATATAGATGAGCCCAATCTGGCCCATGTTGAGAGTTCGAGCCAAGGAAAACCTCAACCTGATTTGTTCAAGCCAACTAGAAGATTTCGCTCCAAATCTTTGCCACCTAAGACACCACGTAGGGTGAGTAAACGTCTGGGCCCAACCCTAGTATGAGCCCATGGACCCAATTTAATGAAATTGGGTGATCCTATTGGGCCAAATTTTCAAAGTTCAAGCTAGCTCTCAATCCAACCCTAAGTATAAAATGGGCATTTATAATGCATGTATTATACTCTAAGCTTCTAACCTCCATAATATCACACATGTGGCAATCAAAGTGCATGTGACATTATGGAATAACACAAAATCGACATTGCAGTGTTGAAAATAATGACAATGTGATGCGTGCGAGTGTGTAGTTTGAATTCTTTAGTGGAATGCTTTAATGTCAAAACCCATGATATATGGAAAGGAAATGTGACAACGAGGAGGTGGGTTTGAACTGAGAACATCCGTTCCCTAGGACTTTAGGATATAAGAGAAGGAGTGACATTAAGGAGGGTGATACTACGGAGGTTAGGGTGTAGATGGAATTCCATATATATTTATATAATTATATACATGTGTACCTTTGTCCCTATTCACTCCACTCTTCCATCATTGCCCACGTCTTTGGTGATGCCACCATTCTTGGCTGCGTGCCTTTGTGATGTCAACCATGATGGAAGTTGCCATCCTTGCGCAATGATGATGTGGAAGGTCCTCCTCTGCCATTTTTTAGGGTTTTGGCACAAATTGAAAAAAAAACCAATTGCAAGAAAGGAACCAAATTAAGATCATCTGTCATCAAAAGTTGACCTACATTTAGCTCACTTATATATACGGTATGTATACTTCGACTCGGCAAGCACGGCTATATGCGGACGTGGATTTTCCAAACAGAATTGGGTGAAGAGTGATCGCAGAAGTCGATTAAAACTTGAAACATTGGATGCATTGATGCGAGTGTCATTATGCGGTCTTCCAATGGAAAATATGGATTGGGCTAGAATTTTGAAAACTTGGAAACCGACCAAAAACTGGAGGGCTTTGCCTTTGGAGTTGGATGATAATTAAGTGCATTTTGTAGGGAATCTAAATAATTTTAGTGCATCATTATTTTTCATGTACTTCTTCAATATAGTGAGACATCATATGAATTTCATATTCAATACAAAATGGCCAATATCAAGTTTTTTTTGTGAAGTGTTGCGAAAAAGTTTGAAAGTTTGAGTGAAGTGTGATTATTTTGAAGCCCTTCACATTGAAATGCATGTGCACGCTTCAAACTTAAACACTGGTCCCACCTCCCAAACACTCGTTGTGATAACAAAATCATCCCAAACCCTAATATTGAAAATAGATTGCGTTCTTGAACCTATAAAGAATGGAACTCTAAGTTTTAAAACCATTTGAGAAAAGTAAAATCGATTGTCCATATTAAGACTTAAAAGTGAAGTATAAAACATGGCTCAACCGCAGCCCGCCCCGTTTTTTCCAGGGTCAGAGGACCACTATAGTACTTTTCTATCATAATCTTATGTCATATTGATTTCAATTCGTTCTACGCACGCTGCTTGATAGTTTTGGTAGAGTTAAACAAGTTGAACGAGATGTTCCAATGCAACTATGCTGAAATCATAATCATTGGAGGCAATTCTAACATTTGCATCACATAGTTGTCTCGAAACTTTTTAAAAGGGCAAGGGCAAGCGCAAGCATTTGGGATAGGAACTAAATTTCTCGGTGCATCTTTTTTGGGGCTTCTAGAACATATTTTGACACATAGTTTTCCCTCTCGCAGCAAGAACTTATGATCTTCAAGATGGTAGGATTTGTAATCTCCCTGCTACTATAAAAGAGTGCCACATAATTGAAGCATAAATGAAGCATGGCATGTGCAAGGAGTGGTTGGATTGTCTAGTTGATAGTTACGATGTCCTTCAAAGAGTGCACAAAGAGTGGTTGTACAAAATGAAGCATGGCATGTACACAAAGAGTGGTCGGATTGTCTAGTTGATAGTACATTCAATGCATGTAAGTTGTTGGGTACTGCTTTTTTGATATTATAGATGTTGAGGAATGGACCTAGAGAGAACACATGCAACCTGGGATTGGTTAGGAAGTTTATATATATATATATATATGCTTCAAAGTCTCTAACGATGAGCATGATAGATAACGATGTGAATGCTTTGATATGGTAAGAATGAACGTGGGAAATAACATCAAACAAATCGGTTTTAAAATGCCACATATGTATGCAACCACAACTTCTTAATGGTTTAAGGATTGGCCTAACTTACTCAAACTTTGGCAAGGAATGCTAGTATTTGTTATTCCAATGAAGTATAAGGGACATTGTGTCTCTAACAAAACTTAACCAATAAGAGCATAGGTGAATGCCAACAAATTTGGTTCTTGAAATTTAATGTGAGTTTAGTGTGTCACTCAAGTGAAAATATATATATATATATCTCTCAAAAGAATAGTTGTAGCATTTTTTTATGTATTTCAATAAAATTTAAGCATCTAAGTAAACAAGTTGAAATCACATTCCTATCATTTTTCACATGCCCTTAAATCCAAAAAAAGAAAAGAAAAGAAAAGGCTACATGTACCATGGACGGTTTCTCCATAGTATGTCCAAGAATCTAAACAATGCAATAGCTTGCAATAATCACCACTAATCAAAAGTATGGGTGAACATTGACTAGAGTTTAGCATGCATGAACCGTTTATGGTATGTGGCCCTTAGTATGATGTAGTCATTCTTTTTAATTGGATACCTTTATCAAGGTGGTATATGGCAAGACTTGTTATAAAATCAAACCCAAAAAGACATGTGTTAAGATGGGATTGGCCTATGTGCATAGAATATAGGTGCTATTCTAGGTTCAATAGGGCAAAGTCACACATATGGGAGGGCCTATGCGGTCATTTAACCCTTTATTGCCCCCGAGGACCCCAGGGGCTCTTTGCAAAAATGAGGTCCCACCTTTCTCCTTGGGGCAATGGCTCTTTGCCAAAAAAATTGCTTGAACCTTGGGGATGCCCACTGCAATCCAATTGTGGTGTCTAATTGAAGATCCACACCTAGATGAGAAAGATGGAATTTTTGCAAGGCTAAGGACCCTCCAAGCTCTTTGTTTGAGCTCTCAAAGCCTTCGCAAATCTTCTACCCATCTCTGCATGTTGAGGGTGTCCGTTAGCCGAGGTTTAGGTGCCCATTGGTGCCCGCTTTAGTTTCTCTTCGTAGGAGCCCGCTTGGCGACAGTTGCACCCGCCACCTCAATCAAGGCTCCACGTGGAGTGGAGGAATTACCTGCACACTTGTGGCAGGATGCTGCCTCGATTACGGATTGGGTTACAACTAGTCAAGGAGGCAACCTCCTTCAGGTTTGAGACTTGATAGAACATCTGCAAATAGGGTTAGATGTTCAATACCATGACAAATATGACATGGGCATACTAGGGAAGATTGTCAATTTTTTTATAAGAGATCTCCCTAAATTAGAGTATGTGAATTCATCTATGCACAAGTTGGTCCATGTGTATGGTGTTGTGGTGTCCAAGTTTTGGAATGCAGAGGATGAAGTGCACATGTTGATCATTTAATTATTTGGTAGGGGGGGTAGGCATTTTGTTGCACAAGTTGAGGTTGAATGGGTAAATGATGGAGATCCTAGCATTTTTGACCACATAAATGAACAAATGTACGAATTGAATGAACACATAAATGTGAGTACATCTTCATCTTCAGACTACTGTAGTTTTGTGGACTCGGGGAGATCACTCCCTCTTTAATTGATGCATACACGTGCGCTCATGACCTATTTATCAGGGGGCTATTTACCTTGCAGAAAAGATTTTAAGGTATGGTATTTTTCAAAATAAAGGTAAATGCTTGTATTTTAATACACCCTATCAGTAATTATAAAATTTTGGGGGAATCATTTTAAAATACCCTATTTTACTTATACTGCATTTTTTCCCTTATACCCCAAGTAACCAATTTTTTTGACTTTACCCCAATTTTTTTTCTCAAAGACCAACTGATGTCCATTTTTTTCTTACACCGTATTTTGTTTCTTACACCCCATTTTTTTTCCAACACACGATTCCAATACACGTTTATACATCACCACCAACAAACCAAAGCATGGCATTTTGGATGCACAAACTTCCTTAATGACCTAAAGTAATCTTAAGTTGCTTTTCATTCCATCAAGTAAGTATCCCACAATTCGAATGTATGCCCACAAGCAATCTACAAAAAACTTGGTCATAAAGCAATAAATTAACTTCTCCAAACAACTGGCTTTCTATGTCATTTTGAGCACACCCAAAAACCGCCATTCACATATTAACATCTAGAAATCAAAGTATGGGATATTGACTACCCAACCTTCCTTAAGGACTTGAAGACCACCCTAAATTGCTCTCTACATATTTAAGTAACAATCACACTACCACAGTGCAGACCACTTTTCATCCACTAGCACAGACCCTACCCTACTGTGAGCCCAATATGGTGCCCACATGTGGTTTTAACCACCAAAGTTCATTGAGGCGTGACTTTGACATCTCTTCAATTACTCAAAATTATAAAAAGTGTGAGGCTTCTGTGTTTTAATTAAAGTTAAGTTTTAAGAGTGGAGAGGGTGTTGTGTATGATTGGGGTTAGAGGGAATTGTGGGGTTGTGAGTTAATGATGGAGTAAGATGTGAGTTGGCTCGGTTAGAATTTGAGTGGTAATTGTGTGAGAATGGTGGTTTTTAACCCTGAATTAATGTTCGTTTTGGAGTGAGTTAGGGGTGGTTTAAGGTGGGTCTTGCCCCTCTAGAGGATTGAACCGGATATCTAGGGCCCAAGGATGAGGCTCACAGTGCTCAGAACAGGGTATCAGCAAGGGGGGCACGAGCGGGAAGCAGTTCGAAGCAGAGGAGGCAGCTGGGCCTTGAGCCAACAGTGCCGAGGGTGGATTCTCGGAGTTCAGATTTCGATCCCAGAGGGAGTTTAGATTTCTACCTCGGAGGAGGCAGTTGGGCCTTTGAGCCAGCAGCACCGAAGGTGGATTCTCAGAGTTCAGATTTCGATGCGGGGGAGGCAGCTTCAGTGCTGGACCGTGAGGACGTTATGGTTACAGTGTGGAATTTCTATGACTAGGGCCAGTGATGTGGTAAGGTAGGAGAATGGATGTATTAGGCAGTGTAGCTCTTCAGATTTTAATGGATCTATAATGTGATGAGAAGTGCTTTAAGTGGCTAGAAATTAGAATAGTTAGTTGGACAACATACACATCATGTAGGAGATTAGAAGAGGGAGAGAATGTAAGTGTGGATGTGTGTAATGATCATCATGGGTGCATAAATATTTTTCAATGCTAATGCACTATGGGGATAATAAAGAGAGTGTGTTTTTGTATTCAAATTCATTGGAGCATGAGTATGGAGTCCTAAGGCCAAGAGTCTACAACAACATGTGAGCCCTAGACTTCCACTCGGACCACAGACGCTAAGAGTGGGGGTTTGTGGCTGACACCTACACCCGCTACCCCTAGTAATTATTTCCACGTTATTTTACATGTACTGACTAGATAAAAGATGCCATTATATGTCATGATATTTTACATGTAAACATGTTGCACTATTTTAAAACCCCCTATATTATATGTACGTTTTTTGCAAAATTTACCTACAATGAATATATTGGACCCTATTTTTATCGCACATTGTTTCTACGATTTTCGCCAGTGATCTCCCCGAGTCTTCGGATATGTCATATGTGCCAAGTACAAAATGTATCTGAAGAGGATTGTTTGGAAAGGAAGAAACTTACCCCTACATCTCGGAAATGGTTCATCGAAAAAGGGTCACCAAGAAATGAGAATGGGCTAGGATATGATAACCTTGACATGTTGTGTGCTATGAAAGAAGATGACAGGTTTGCGGGTGGCATGTGGAATTCTCCTTTGAGCCAACTAGCCGGATTTGAATGGAAAGGGGATGCAACAAGTTTAGTTGACAACATGAAGAGGCTTATCCAACCATATTGTTATTTTCAAAACTTTTGGATCCATGACATATTGGTACGGTTGTGTAAGTGCACTAACATATATGCATCCACGTGTCCGGTAATTAGGACATGGACACCTATATGTGTGGACGAGATGAGAGTATTTTTGGGAGTTTGTATCATGATGGGATTGAAGAAACTATCCTCATACCGTTTGCATTGGTCCAAAAAAATACTATGGAGAACATCGGAAATTACTAGGGCAATGACAAGAAAACGATATGAAGCAATAGTTAGGTGCTTGCATTTGGTCGATAATGACTTGGTTGTGACTAACAAAACCCAACTTGGGTATAGTCCGATAGCCAAGATAGAATGGTTAGTGAATGAGCACAACTCTTTATACGCATAATATTGGCATCCGGAGCAAAACCTAACCGTCAATGAGATGATGGTTAGGTACATGGGGAAGAGGTCTCCGATAAGACAATACTTGAAAAATAAACCTTGCTGGTATGGGCTCAAGTGTTGGGCATTGGCCAATGCCAAATCTAAGTTTGTACAAAAGTTAGAGGTTTATTGTGGAAAAGAAGAGTCATTGAATGCAAAGGATGAAGCACTAGTTGGCTACAAAGTCATAATGCGTCTTCTAGAAGGGTTGGAAGATGAAGGCCATATTGTAACATGTGACAATATTTCTACCTCACCCAAATTGTTTTGAGATTTGATGTTGAAAGGGATAGGTGCAACAGGTGCTACCAAGACCAAGACCAATAGAAAGGGATGGCCACAAGCATTGACTTTGGCTAAAGAGGGTCTAGAGAGGGGAGACATACATTGGTGAATGCACGCATCTAATTTACTAGCAGCAGTAACTTGTAATGACAATAAGCCAGTTAGTTTGTTGAGCACGGCGTTCTCACCTATTGACATGAATGATGTTGTGTTTGTGAAAAGGTGGCATAAGACTGCGGAGAAGTCCATTCCTTCTTCCCCAATTCTAGTTCATTACCAAGCTCACATGAGAGGTGTGGATGTGGCGGATCGACTTCGAGGCTACCACACGGTTCAAAACAAAAACCACAAGTGGTGGCATCATCTATTTATGCACACTCTTAACACGTCATTGGTAAACTCATAGGTCATGTATAGAAGTAATATGCAAGAGGAGGGTGAAAAAAAATTATCCCATAGGGAATTCAATTATGCAATAGCAAAGAAACTAACGTTGTTTGCTAAACAACCTGCAGCTACATGCACGGTGGAGAGTGGAGTTAGAAATGCACACATGCTTCATTATAGCATGATGTGGAGCGGGCATAAAGAAAGGAAAAGAAGAAAGTGTGGAACATGCGGTAAAAAACAACAATATTATTGCCCTACATGTGACGACCAAGCACTTTGCCTAGGTCAATGTTTTGTGACATGGCATGTAAAATAGTCACAAATTATATTTAAATGTTTACTACACAAGGGTGGGGGTAGGTAAGAACTAAACTGTTTTTTGCATTTAGTGTTGTCAACAGTAATTACGAACCACAACACTAAATGCCAGTGACGCCCTTAATGTTTACATCTCCACAATTAGTGTTATAATATTTTTATGTTTTGTGTTTTGTTGCCGCATGGTTGCACCACCACCATCTCTACCACCACTACTTGAACACTATTTGTCAAGTGTTTGGTAGATAATGTTGCAGGTAAATGAATAGTAACAACATTAAATGCCACATAACACTAAATGCAAAAAACGGTGTATTGCTTGTAGGGGGGTTGAAGAGGGTCAATTCCTCTTACTAGCAATTTTTTGATATATATCTATTTGTACATGAAATAAAAGAAATTATGCACAATATCATATATACGGGATGTAATATGTATTAAAGCAATTTGAAGATAATTGCACATGAGATGTTATTTAGGTAGAAAGATGAATTATTGGTGGGGCGGGTAGAAAATTATTGGCGCTACCCGAAACAATCCAGGCAGATAAACGAGCAAACCCGAAATTGTTTTCACAATGCCCAAGGGGATGGGAGTTTTCCACATGAGGATGACTAGGAAATGGTCAATGGACTTTGACCAACCATAACTTCACCATAAATAATCCAAATCAATATTATTAAAATGGGAGAGCACTCTATTTTGAATGGGGAATATGCATATAGACTTTTTTTGAGGTTCCACAATCAAATCATCATCAAATTATAGAAAAAAATTAGTATTTTCAAAGTTGCCCCTACATGGGTTATTGAACTTTGACACCATTGGATTTTATGAGATTTCCATGGATTTTATATTTTCTTGGACCATAGAATGTGTGTTGAACTTATGTAACACAAGCAAAAACCCAATCAAAAAAATGTTTATTTAAAAGGCTTGAACTTTGTGTAACAACAGAGGTGGTTTGAAATTTAAGGATCCCATGTAATGGACCCCGGGGCAAGAAAGGGTTAAGGAACAAAGATAATCTTCACCTTGACTTTTTATAAGTTTCCCCTAACTTCGACTTTGAAACTTGAAATGACAATCTTCACGATTTGTAGTTGTTAACATGGTGAGACAATCTCAATCCAATCCAATGGCCAAGCTCTTTGTGGAGTTGAAAGTGCTCACAAAAGAGAAAATTGCCTTAAACCTAATGCTTTAAGAAGCCTCGAAGTGGTCATTGCAAGTGTGTTTCAAATATTTTTATTTATTTCAAAGAAAAATCCACATCTTATTTTTCTTTTATCTTTAAATCGTGCACATTGTGCAAACAAACTATGTGAAACATAAGGACTCGCAAAGAGTGATTAACTCTCAACTAAAGGAAGTTTTACACCAGGGGTGGTTGTTAGTTTACACTCTCTAGTTCTTATCAAACCATATTAAAGTTATCCTTAAAGTCTCGGGATGTCGGGTGAAAGTCAAGCTGCAGTCCCGAGTTGAGAGATCTATTCTATATTTACAAGGTTTGTCTTCTTGTGTCAGTAGACTAAAAATAATGACAGGGTCAATCTTTGGGAACCTTGAGTTGGGACCCTCGGGAGCTTTTGACCCTGACTCCTTTGTTTCTAGAGGCACCCTACCCCCTTCTGCTTTCCACTTGCATCCTCATTTCCTTCTTGAGCCAAATGTAGGCAGGCAACCGCGCTGGCAGGCTGCCGACTCTGCTAAGCAGCCGCGCTGGTAGGCTGCACCGGGCTAATTAAAGCTCCGGCAAAATGGGGCAGGCAAGCTCCTTAAGTTTACGTTAATCCACCTAAACTCAAGGTACAGGTCTAAAGTCAGGTCTCCCAAGGCTGAGATTTTAAGGATAACTTTAATAATCAAATGATACCCACAATCACAACCACCCTTTGCTCAATGTGCCATGTGCTCCATGCAGTTGACCAACATGAGTGTGGTTGTTCATGCTAATTTAGCACCATTAGAGAATTTCAAGGCTTTCCCATGGCTGCTATGTTTTATCGAGTTGTGTGTGTGTGGGTGGGGGGGGGGTCCTTGGAAGTCCATGCAACCTCTCGACTAACTTTCATGAGGGTTCTTGCATGACTCAAGGCCCTCCCAAATGCTCAAAAATGGTTTAATACCTTGAAATAACATTGGACCCTCCCTATATAGACATTTAAGGGGCACCTCTTTAAACCTTCAGGTGTATTTGTATTGAACACCTGGTTTCAAAATAATGACCCCCTTGATTACTACGTATGTGCTATGATATGAAACTACGTGCATCCCTTGGGGTAGGCAACCACTTTATTGACAACAATAGGGTCCAAAGACCAACAATGATAAAAATCCCTTCGGTTTTTTCTCAAGTCGAAGGCCTAAGCCAATGATAGATTGCGTTTAGAAGACCGACCCCACCTTCAACCACAACCATAACGATTTGCACACTACAAGCGTGTGAATGAAAAGATCCCATAGTTATAGTTGATCGTTATGTTTACCGTAGCTCTCTAGCAGCTTGGGCACCTTTCTGCCTAATAATTAATTAAAGTGCAAAAGTAAGTTAGGCAGCCCAAAAAATAATATTCTAAAATTGGGCATATTCAAAAAGCAATTTAAAGTACGTTAAACATTCATGGATGGTTTTCTATAATTCATGGATGGTTTTCCTAATTTCATCTATGGCGGCTACGATTAACCTAAACACTTTCCTTAACCAACATTCCTTACCCTAAAGTTTGTCTTTTACTTGTATGTCAAGGTTTGGCTTGGCAACAAATTTTGCTTTGATTTGATGCTACTTTGTTGGATTCTAGTGAAAGTCACTTGCATTATTATGATTTTAGGCACTCTTTGAATGTTATTTCTTTTTTTTGGGCACTCATCGAAATTAATTTCCCAAAAATTTAGGCACCTTTAAAATTAATTATTTTCTGCCCAAGCTGCTAGAGAACTACGGTAACCACTTGAATCACATTGCCACCGTTGTAGTGTAAACCACTTTGGATCAACCCAAGAAAGGAATAATCCAGAATGTTAAAAGTGAATGAAGCACTTTCGTAGGGCGTACATTAAACACCCCCGCACGAACTTTCAGGGGTGTCAGATCCAGGCGGGGGCAACCCTCCCGGGAAATTTTTGAACCCAACCGTAAACTGTTGGCCGCCCGCCCAACTTCGAAAAAAACATTGCCCTTGCATTCTTGAAGGCCGCTTGACTACAAATCCCATATTGAGTGGACTTCCCCTTCAAGGTCTAAAATCCAATATATATGTGCACTTCCAATTAGCAAATAAGTAATTGATTGGGATTTCATTCCGGAAGTGACACCATCAATGAAGCACGTAATTAACTTGGAGGTCAAAAACATTACAAAATCCTCATTAACATTGGGGTTATAATTTTTGTGACTTACAATTTGAAATTGTCTTTGTCATTCTAAAATGACACTTAAATTAGTGTGCTTATTTAGTATGTATATTTTATAATATTTTTATCTACTTTCACATGTATTCGTATGCAATTAATTATAAAATACACTTACTAGAATTAATTCACTTGAATTAATTCCAAAAATAAATAAATTATAGTAAGTACATTTTATAATTAATTATGTTTGCTTAATTTGGTAAGGATACTTTCTGATTTATTTGGGATTAATTAGGATTAATCAAGATTAATTTAGACTTAATTACATTCAATCACACTTGATTAGTTTGAATGCGTATGAATACATGTGAAAGTAGACGACATTACCTAAATTATTATAAAATATACATACTAAATCGACACACTAATTTAAGTGTCATTTTAGAATGACAAAGACAATTTCAAATTGTAAGTCACAAAAATTATAACCCCAATGTTAATGAGGATTTTGTAATGTTTTTGACCTCTAAGTTAATTACATGCTTCATTGATGGTTTCACTTCCGGAATGAAATCCCAACCAATTGCTTATTTATTACTCAATGGAAGTGCACATATATATTGGATTTTAGACCTTGAAGGTGAAGTGCACTCAATATGGGATTTGTAGTTAAGCGGCCTTCAAGAATGCAAGGGCAATGTTTTTTTCGAAGTTGGGCGGGGCGGGCAGCAGTTTTCGGTCAGGTTCAGAAATTTCCCGGAAGGGCTGCCCCCGCCCGGATCGGACACCCCCGAAAGTTCGTGCGGGGGTGTTTAATGTCCGCCCCCTTCGTAGTTGACCTCAGCTGATTTTAAGGCTTTTTACGCTTAGAAAGACACAACCGACAAATAGCTCATGGATGTTGGTGAAGATTCCTGCCAGGATCATGGGTACTAAAGTCCCATGAATTGAAGACTTCTACTAAAGGTCCAAAAATCTCATTGCTTCCACAAGTTAAATCGGTAATAGGTACTTCCCTGTGTCCGGCATGATTCATCAATAGGGGCTCAAGCTGGTCAATGTTCGACTGCAATCTTGCACACCAAGTTTCACTTCGTTGTTCAATTCTCTAGAATCATGTATCAGTTCCATTGAAGATACGCTATCAGTCTAGTTGAGATCTGGTCTCTCTCTCTCTCTCTCTTCTTCTTCCTGACTCAATAGCTTCGGTGATGTTCAAGTGCAATCTTGACAACCTAGTTTCTTAAATCATACAGAGATTCGTCTATGCAATATAGGCTCTATTGAAGATACAGTCCGCAAAATGAGGAGTTGAGATCTCCTGAAGTTCTTCTACGCCCTCGCTCTGGCTCTCTGTATTCTTTCTGTTTTCCATCTTCTTTCTGGCTCAAGAGCTTCGGTCGAGATTCAGTCCACATTAATCCAGGCTACAGATCTTCAGAACTTTTGTTGCTCTGTCTCTCTCGCTTCTCTCCGATTTGCATCTTCTTCCTGGCTTAAGAGCTTTATCAATGCTCAAGCGCACTCTCGCAAACCTAATCCATTCTCTGGAGTTTTGTAAATTCCATCTAAGATACAGTCCACAAACCAGGCTTGAGATCTGCCGGAGTGTTCTTGCTCTAGTCCTTCCCTTGTTTCTGTATTCCAGCTTCTCCCTGGCTTTACCCTAACTTCGCTGAATTTCAAGTGTAATCTTGCACTGTTCAAATCTGAGACCCTGCATTCTACTCAAAGTGCAGTCCTCATTCAACCAGGCTAAATTTTTAATTACTCTCTCTCGGTTCTCCTGTTTCGCATTCGATTATAGCTTCGTTGCATCTGTTCAAGTGCAACCTTACAGTATCTTTTTTACTAGATTGTTTGATACTCTAGGGTTTCGCCCTTGCATAAATTCTATTGACGAGCCAAGCTTGAGAACTTCAGAAGGTTATTGTCTCTCGGAAGCTCAACATACATAGTGACTTCGCATATCAAATTGAGATGAAGTAGGTCATGCTCTACAGATGTCAATTCGGAGATAAATATCAAAAGAGATAAACAGGGTGCAGACTTAGCTTTGGCTTCAAGGCCTAGAGAGTCATGGAGTTTACCAATGCAACACGGCAGTATAAAATTCTTGAAGACGGGTCTCATAGGGTTGAGTCATATGCTCAATGGGAGAACTATTTCCTCAAGTACGTTGTTGTTTTTGTTTCAAAGACAACTAAAGTTCCTATCTCACCCATACTTGTTCATCAGTTCGTATCTTTAGGGCAGCAGAATGTGACAGAGTCAGGTGTTACTGTTAAATTTATGCCTAACCCTACTGGACCACCATATTACAACCTTACTCCCAAGTCGAAACCCCAACATCGTATTATGCTGGATTCGGGTACATTTGATCACTGTGGTCTGTTTGAACCCTCACCTAGTTCATTTTGTAATAAGCAAGAACCCGATCAGTTCTCGCTTGCACAGAAAGAGTTTTCTAACATTTTCTCCAACCTTACAAAGACCTATGTTTCTTGGTCACAAAACAAGGAGGTCGACATGCAGCTGCTCGTGCAATGTGATCTCTACGACCTTCGTTCGACTGAGTTTTTCAAGTCGAGAAACGGGAAGACGTGGATGTCGGAAAGGACAATGACACGGAAAATGGCGCGCGAGTTGGAGCACCTCATCGAAGGAGCCAATAGACATTACAAGGGAGTTCGTTGGCGACCCGAACGCAAACACCCTTGGGTTGCTGAGATTAAGCTTCCGAAGAAGAAGAAAATGTGGATTGGTAACTTTGACACTCCGGAGGAAGCCGCGAGAGCGTATGATGTGGCGGCCATTTGTCACGGCAAGAAGACACGACTCAATTTTGGAGATTTCTGTAAGCCTATCTCAAAGCCCACAATGCACTCCCTCTTGTCTTCTAAACAACACACAGAGGACCTCTCATTCGAAGTTCTGACACAAAGTGATGGGTCCTGCCAAAATACTCCAGAGTGTCTAGTACCTGCCCTTCGAGTAAGGATGATGTCAGAATATATTTCAACAAGTGACGTTTGTAGTACCTCAACTCGTGTGATGGAAATAAATAACTCTGCTGAATCTTCAGATTCAAGAGGTCACACCGTTGTTTCAGAGATATCTTCAACCCTAGAACTTACAGGCCGACCTCCCCTAGAGAAATATCTTTTGACAGATGAAGATCATTGTAGCTCAAATCAGGTGATAGAAATTAATGACTCTGTCAATCTAGAATCAAGAGCAGCTGTTTTGGAGAAATTTCCAAACCTAGAATCTGTAGACGAACCTCCCCCAAGGATAGAAACTTACGAGAATGTTGATCTAAGTGGAATCAAGTCATATGCCATGTTTTCAAATGACCTGCCCAGCACAGAGAATTATTCATTCTTCACACACGGAACAGACATCTCTTTCCCGAGTACATCATATGGTCTCTCCCCCAATGAAATTCTATCAGACTTAAATTTAGAAGAAGAACTTGATAGTGGTGTTGATTTGACAACTAAGGAAATTGGGTTGTGTCCACCATTAGAAGATTATGAGTTAGACCCTAAGACCAGTGATTTGAAGGTCTTTGAAGACTTGCAAGAAGAAAGCTTTTCCTTGCAGTTATGGGAAGAATAGGTAGATATCGTTGCAAACTATGCACTGGGTGAGATTGGATTTCTCGAGTCATCAGATCCATGCAGTTGTGTGCCAACATAGGTATTTGAAATAAAGATAATGTCACACTATGTGCATGTGCTATCGTGAATTTGTTCCCTGTTTTGTTATTGACTTTGAAGCATTTAAGCCTTCAATGCCTATAAGGTCCAAATTGGGGTTCTAGGTCACAAGTTTATGTAATTTAGTGGTGCAACAATACCAATCAATTATTAGATAGTCCAATGAAGCTTGGTATATTGGTTTGCAATCACAAACCTGTGTTTTGAAAATTGAGGTTGACAAATATTAGTTACAGTGCAGCATTATGATGTTTTGCCATGGAATGTGGTTAACTTAGTTGAAAGTGTGTGTAATTAATGTTGAATGTTTCATGATCTTTTATTGAAAAATGATAGGCTTTGATCTAATTGCCCCTTTACAAGCAAGTAGCTTCAAGAGGCCAGGGCAATTGTTATTTAAATCACACTAGGGCTAGTGCACCACTTAGGGTTAGTTTCCATGTAGGCTGCTTGCCCACCAGATTCTAGTGGAAATATAGATCTACATTTCCACTAGAATATGGTCGGGTGAGCGGTCTACATGGAAACTCACCCATAGCATAATGCATTTATACTTGCTAGAGAATATCTAAACTCAGGAGTTAGCCTAAGAACTGAAGCGTTGACAAGTCACAATTGTTCACATATTTTAGTTGTTGCATGAAGTTGTGAACTTCATGGGTGTTTACTATCTAGTGAACTAGGATTCCTTGCACACACCTAACTTAGGAACCTCATCCATGTGACAAATTGAGCTTAGATAATCCACTTCCTAAGTCCAAGAATTGACAGAGAAAACTTCAAAAATCAACATGAAGAGAAGCTCCTCTATGGATGATCATTGCATCCAAATGAACAAGAGTAAGAAGGCAAGATTGGGGGTCTATGGAGAGAGCTCTAGAAGACAAACCTCAAGAGCCTATTCTAGGGTGGTATGACAAGGAAAATTAGGGGAGAAAACACCAAAAATGATGTGAAGAGGAGCTGCACTTTGAATGGTCACTGCGCCCAAACGGCTTAGAGTTTGAAGACAAGGTTGGTGTCTATAGATAGAGTTCGAAAAGGTGTATCCAAAGAGCCTACTCTCACGGCCGAAGTCCAATAAATGAGGGAGAAAACATCAAAAAACAAATGAAAAGGAGTTGTACTTTGAATGGTCACCGTGCTTAAACGGCTTAAGAGGTTGGAGACGAGCTTGGTGTCTACAGATAGAGGTCAAAA
This sequence comes from Polytrichum formosum, assembly GCA_964035585.1. NCBI lineage: Eukaryota > Viridiplantae > Streptophyta > Polytrichopsida > Polytrichales > Polytrichaceae > Polytrichum > Polytrichum formosum. Next base: position 49,267,547 of record OZ037940.1, on the reverse strand, counting down.
AGGAGAATCCAAATAGCCTACTCTCTCATCCTAAGAGTCAAGTTCCATGAAGCGACGGCTCCATGGGTGAGGATGTGCTCATTAAAGCTTATTGAAGCCTCAAAGCCTTCAAAAATTCTTGATCCCACCCCCCACTCCCTAGAAAAAGAAATCATACGAAGCTCTTAAAATGCAAGGTCCTTTTACCATGCCACTGGTGTGGTCAAACTTGCCCATGAAATGAAGAATTTCCATTGAATGATAGCTTTGAGGTTAAATGCAAAGGTCATGGACCCGCATGAGTGAAAGGGTACAAATAACAAAAAAATGGACATTGCACATGTGCTTGCTCCCTCTCATGAAACACCTTGAGAGCTTGCAAGGCCATGGATTGGGGGTTCTGCCATGGAGGGGAGCCTTTGCAGGCACAAAGAAAATGCTTCCCATGCCTCTCGTGGAACTTGACCCTAAAAGTCCAAGAAATGAAAGAGAACAAAGAGAGGAGCTCGACATTGAATGCTCAACCGCACCCAAACAACTAAGGTTAGGAGGCAAGCTTGGTGTCTTTGGATAGAGCATGAGAAGGGCTACAAGATGGACTCTTGTTTTGTGAGTTGAGATGATGTCTCACCATCACAAACAAACAAGATTTGAAGAAGATATTATTGTTTGAAGCAACCGTTGGTGTTTCTTGAAGGTAAGGTAGATGGATTTGACCAAAAATGGTCAAGTTTGGTGACTAGCCCACTTCTCCTAGGATAGGAAACACATGATTGGTAAGAGGTTTAGAAAATCCAAAGAGAGTCAATAGCCACTTTCCTCATAAGTTTTGAAGCTCGTATGAATATCTTATTCATTATCAAAGTGAAGATTCTTGTACTCATGTTTTGTGAGGTGAGGTGGTGTTTCTTGAAGGTAAGGTAGATGGGTCTGCAATGCTTGACTTTCCTGACTAGCCCGCCTCGCCTAGGATATGAACACGCAATTAGTACGAGGTGATTAGAACGCCGGACGCTAAAGGGACCCCAACGAGCTCTGTCTGGCGTGACAGACGCTGGTGGGGCCCACCACCACCTCTGCCCCCTGAAACTTTTCGCATCCCTGCCCATGCGGTTCGGGCAACGTTGCCCGACATCTCTGCGATTGTCCTTCACTAGGATTGAAGGCCGCTTGTCCATATAACCCATATTGACTGCACTTCCTCTTCAAGGTCCAAAATCCAATATATATGTTCACTTCCATTGAGTTAATAAGCAATTGATTGGAATTTCCTTTTCGAAGTGAATCCATCAATAAAACATGTAATTAACTTGGAAAGTCAAAAACATTACAAAAGCCTCATTAGCACTGAGGTTATATTTATTGTAACTTACCATTGAAAGGGGCATTGTCATTTTAAAATGGAACTAAAATTAATGTTTTCTTTTTAGTATGTTTATTTTATAATAATTTAGTTCATGCCTTCTATTTCCACAAGTATTTATACACATTGTCCTTCAGGACTGCAATTGTCCTTCATCACTCTTGTCCTTCAAGACTGCGGTTGTCCTTCAGGACTGCGATTGTCCTCCACTGCAGTTGTCCTTCAGGACTGCGATTGTCCTTAAGGACTTAGTTTTGTCCTTCATGTCTATTGTCCTTCACTAGGATTGAAGGCCATTTGTTTATATAATCCATATTGAGTGCACTTCATTTTCAAAGTCCAAAATCCAATGTATATGTTCACTTCCATTGACTAAATAAGCAATTGAATGGGATTTCCTTTTCGAAGTGAAACCGTCAATATAACATGTAATTAACTTGGAAAGTCAAAAATATTACAAAGGCCTCATTATCACTTAGGTTATATTTATTATGACTTACCATTGAAAGGGGCTTTGTCATTCTAAAATGGAACTAAAATTAATGTTTTCTTTTTAGTATGTTTAGTTTAGTTAATACCTTCTACTTTCACAAAAGCATTCATACACATTCCAACTAATTAAGTGTGAATAAATGTAATTAAGTGTAAATAACCGTATTAGAAGATCATTGAGCGCAAGGCCTAGATTTCTACAAGTATTCATACACATTCGAACTAATCAAGCCCGATTAAGTGCAAGTAAGTGCATTTAGCCTAATTAAGCGTAATAAATCCTAAACAAGTGTAATCAAGCACATCATTCCTCATATATGAATTAAATCATGATTAATTCCAGCAAGTGCATTTATACGCTTGCTGATTAATTCCAACAAGTGAAAATTAATTAATTACACTTAATTAATTCGGTAAGCATACTTTTTGATTTAACTGGGCTTAACTAGGATTAATTAGACTTAATAACATTCAATCACACTTTATTAGTTCGAATGTGTATAAATACTTGTGGAAATAGAAGGCATTAACTAAAATATTATATAATAAACACACTAAAAATAAAATATTAATTTTAGTTCCATTTTAGTAAAGGACAATAGACATGAAGGACAAAACTAAGTCCTGAAGGACAATGTGTATAAATGCTTGTGGAAATAGAAGGCATGAACTAAATCATTATAAAATAAACACACTAAAAAAATATTAATTTTAGTTCCATTTTAGAATGACAAAGCCCCTTTCAATGGTAAGTCATAATAAATATAACCTAAGTGATAATGAGGCCTTTGTAATGTTTTTGGCCTTCAATCCTAGTGAAGGACAATAGATATGAAGGACAAAACTAAGTCCTGAAGGACAATTGCAGTGAAGGACAATCGCAATCTTGAAGGACAACCGCAGTGAAGGACAATCGCAGTCTTGAAGGACAACCGCAGTCCTGAAGGACAACCGCAGTCTTGAAGGACAACCGCAGTCCTGAAGGACAAGAGTGATGAAGGACAATTGCAGTCCTGAAGGACAATGTGTATAAATACTTGTGGAAATAGAAGGCATGAACTAAATTATTATAAAATAAACATACTAAAAAGAAAACATTAATTTTAGTTCCATTTTAAAATGACAATGCCCCTTTCAATGGTAAGTTACAATAAATATAACCTCAGTGCTAATGAGGCTTTTGTAATGTTTTTGACTTTCCAAGTTAATTACATGTTTTATTGACGGATTCACTTCGAAAAGGAAATTCCAATCAATTGCTTATTAACTCAATGGAAGTGAACATATGTATTGGATTTTGGACCTTGAAGATGAAGTGCAGTCAATATGGGTTATATGGACAAACGACCTTCAATCCTAGTGAAGGACAATCGCAGAGATGTCGGGCAACGTTGCCCGAACCGCGTGGGCAGGGATGCGAAAAGTTTCGGGGGGCAGAGGTGGTGGTGGGCCCCACCAGCGTCTGTCATGCCGGACAGAGCTCGTTGGGGTCCCTTTAGCGTCCGGCGATTAGAACATCCAAATCAAGGTTGTAGCCACTTTCCTCATGATTTTTGGAGCTCATATGAATATCTTATTCATTATCAAAGCGAAGAGTCGTGTGCTCATTAAATGGTCACATAGGTCCCCTCCAATTAATATGACTATAAAGGCCTAGAATGGTTATTATATTTTGAGCACGCAGTCCAATCCCTTTTAAACACATGTCTTTTCGGTACCCATTCTTGGAACCACATACCACTCAAAACACAGGTCTCCACATAAGTCAAGTAACCGACTTAGTCAAGTATACCTTAAGTTTTAGTTGTGAGGACCTCCCTTAGTAGGCATGTGGTAACTGCAATGTGAGAATACCACTCGTCAAAATTTGTAGAGAAATTCAACTTTTTTAGTGTTATTGAACAATTTGAACAATAATTAGTGGAAACATATACAAAACTCACATTCATCCTTAGAGTTAGTGTCATGTGCCACTTCAGAATATCTTAGCAATGTCAACATACCATTTGGTTTGTGAGTATGTGCCATATTTCCGTAGTGAACCAATTTGCATCAAATAATATTATGTGGCACCAAATAAATAAATAACCAACATTGGGCAATCCGACGTGAATTTGAGCCTGTTGACCCTACCCTGTTCAAGAATCCTCTTCGTGCATGGTGGGGTTTACTGCCTACCTTGCGGTGGGTGGGCTCTTGGCTTCCTACCTACCTAACTAGTTTTTTTCCCGTCAAGTATGATAGCCGTATTAGACTATAAAAACTGCGGTGTTATATGTTGATTCAAGAATGTATTTGAAACTTGAGCATTGAAGATTTTGATCAAAGGCATAAGCACAATGGGCAATGCAACTCGTGATTGCGACGCCATGTCCCAATACCTTACCATGGGGAGATGAGGACGGTCCCGTTGAGAGTTGAAAAAAACTTTGACAACAATGGTTGACTCCTTGAAAGAGGAGAGGAAGAGGATAATTGACATTGAAGTATATTTGGACAAACCACTTGCCTAGAAATAATAAGGAATGTGTATTTGTGGGGACAAAAACATCAAACGACGATAGCAAAAGCAACAACACAACAATCGCAACTTCAAATGTGTGTATTTCATGTTTGCCAACAACCGTCTTTTTGTAGTGTTGCGATCTAGTGTACGTCATATTGGCGGTTGAAATTGTTCAAAAGTCATGCATAGATTCAAATGTACTTAAATCCTAGTTAGATGAGGTTTAAGCCCAGGGGGTGGACTCTTCATTGGAAGCCTAATGATGTGCATGGGTCACTATGAATCAAGCCCCTAACATACAAGAAGTTTATAAAGAAAAAAAAATGTATATGTATTAACAACATGCTCGAAAACAAAGTCATGTATTCATACTAAGCCTTTCAGTTTAAATTGATAAATACGAGTCCACTACATATACAAAATATGCCTCTATTACATATAACCCATGTTCACTTTCCAATGAGAAAGTCATTGAACATTTTTTTCATCAATAGCATGTAACTCAACGATTGCATCAAACAAACAAAGACAAGAGCACAATAACTTAGCCACAATCTAGAGAGCAAAACTCAATGGAGCCCATGAGCAACTCCAACAACCTCCAACTTTGTAAAAACCTAGTACCCAAATGCAAACCCTAACAAGAATGGACAAGGCAGTCATTGAGGACTATCACCATACAACAATAACGGATGAAACGTAATTTTGGATGAAACTCACACATTTATTGTCAAAAAATTCTCTAAACCTTAGGGGCCTTTTTTTGTAAATCTACCTTTACTTCAAAATCCTTAATATCCTTTTAAACGAACACACTAAGAATGTGGTAACATGTGGGATAGTTGTATTTCCCCTCCCATGAGCTTGACTAGCAGTTACAAAGTGTCATGGCTAAGATACATGTTGAAAGACATGATAAGAAGTCTAGCAGGAAGGCTATGGTTAGCAAAATATGCCATATCATTCTTCGGATTCGATCCCCTATATATTTCTTCCTTCAATTGGATCCAATTAGTGTGTATGTTTGACAAATTTCATTCGACATTCAACTTCAAATCCAAAGTGTCATGTGATGTTTTCAAAAACAAAAATGAATGTGAAACGACATCTACATTTTTTTTTCTAAAATGTTTCCTCAATGTCACATGTCTAGTAGCACATGTCATTTCAATTCCTAACGTGTCAATCGACGTGTGGGTTTTTTCTTCACAAGTCACACTACATGTCAAATTCTAAATTGTGTGCGTCAATTGACATGCATTTCTTTTCCGGGTGCAAGTTTTTGTGTGCCAAATGTCAAAAACTTGCAAAAACTTTGTCAAAAATACACACCGCATCCACTTCTATTGTTAAATATGTGGAGGACATATTCAATTATGTTGTCAAATATATGAAAGACATATGGTCAAAAACATTTGTGGAGTTGGAACTTGGAATACATAGTGTCTAGGGAGATTTTTGGGCATAATCAGTCAAGATCCTAGTGTTTCCAACTCCGACTGGTTACATGTTGTGATCTTTCGGTTTTCCTTTATTAATTTGAGGGTATATTCCATAGATTCGTCTTAAACGACCATTAATTTTCCTGAAGTCTTGAACTTCAACCAGCTATTTCCCACACTCAACTGCTTCATCTGTAACTAGCAGTCGGGCTAGGGCGAACCGACCCATACATTGGTACCTTACCGGATGTCTAGTGATGTCACATTCGAATGAATTGGCCCTCAACCTCATAGGGGGTCTTTTTGTATTGGAGCCACTTCATCCACAATATGTAGGATGGTTGATTTTAAGTGAGTGCCACGAATCCCCAACCGTTCGCCCTCCCCGGTAAGGTACGGATATATGGGTTGGTTCGCCCCAGCCCTAGCAGTCGGCTCTCCCCATTCATTGACTTTGTAATGTTCACAACACTGCTTGGGGAGAACCGGCAGTTAGTTACAGATGAACTGGTTGAGTTGGAGGAAGAACCAGTTGAGTTGGAGGAAAAACTGGTTGAAGTTGGAGACTTCAGGAGAATACCGATCATTTTAGAGGAATCTATAGAGAATATGCCTCAAATGAATAAAGCAAAACTGGAAGATGTTAACACGTACGGTAGAAATACCATAAGCGGTTAACCACCCTCTAACCGTGCACTAGACCGCCGTCATAATGGTGAAGTGCCATTTCTGAAACGGATCATGGCTCGGCAGCAACTTCAATGCGTGTACACTTAGTGTAGCCAATGGGAGTCAAGTTTAATGTACTCACGAGATAACCGATTTAGGCGATGTTCCGTATGGAAATGCGGATTACCGTGTTCGGTGTAGGAAGAATCTAGTGAACAAGTAGGGGGTTTGACAACTTTCCACTTTGAAAAATTGTAGCATTTTTTGTACAGGGTAGAAAAACATGAAACGACTTGCATTCCTCATGAATCCTTCTCGTCTATCTTGGGAAATTATCTCCTGATTGTAAGACCGGATCTTCAATGTGAATCACCTTATTTTCACGGGTTATGGTATTTCTACCTTAACCTGCTGGATTTCGAATCACTAGGCTCTTGACCAACTATGCCCAAAAACTTCCCGGGCACTGGTTCAGAATAAGGGCCACATACAATTAGTGCAACAACGGTTCGCAATCCGATTGCCGTTCAAGAGCTTTGAATTCAATACGACCGTAAGTTAGTCGACCTAGACGAATATTTCAAATACCGTCTGTAGCTTTGCGGCTGGGGATTTGTGGCACTCACTAAGGAACATCCATCCAAGATATCGTGGATGAAGTGGCTCCAATAAAAAAAAGCCCCCCTATGGGGTTGAGGGCCGATTCATTCGAATGTGACATAACTAGACTACTTCGGGGCCTTTGACTCTATTTCCGGAATCAAATTGCCTAAAAATAGTCATTTAGATGATTCCTGCATTTTTTTCATCCGCATGGATGATTTTACTTGAGTGCCACGAATCCCCGGCCGTAGCTTTGCATCTTCATACGTAGTGTGGCCCACAACTACGAAAGCCATACAGAGTCACGATGGAATCTGACCTCATCTCTAGAGCGTCGGAAGCTTGCAACTTTGTTTCTCAATCATCTAAAAAGTGTTTGGTGCCACTTGGCAATGAATGGGAAGAGCCGGCCGTTTAAGTTACAGATGAACCGGTTGCGTTTGAGAAATGAGAACCGGTTGAAGTTCAAGACTTTCGGGAAAAGCACCCACCATTTACGAGGACTCTATGGAATAGACCTGTAAATAATAATAATAATAATAATAATAATACCCGTAAGATTCAAAACAGTGTAATTGGTGGGACTTGGAAACACTAGATTCGGACCGATTATTCCGAACACTGCACCTGGACAAGGAATGCTTGAGGCACTCCTGTTAAAAAACTCCTTACCATCCGTGGACTTTGGACTACGGACTAGGGTTTGGAGCCTTGACCTTGGACCTTGGACCAATGAATAATGAGGGTTATATTACACTAAGGGGTTGTGTACACCATGGACTATGAAGTTGGACCATGGAAGATGGCCTTTTTTCATGGTCCGACTTGATGGTCCAACTTCCATGGTCTGATTTAAAAAAAAATCAATTTACAAAGCCTTTGGGCCTCTCACTAAGTGTAAACCGAATGTGGATCAAGAGGAATGACCATGCACCAAAAAGTGAATGTGCTGATTCTTTTTAATATATGTCCAAAAAGGGTAGTTTTGAAAGAAAAATAATTAAGTTTGACCATTTTTTTGTCACAGTAATTCTTTGCCATGGACCCTTGCCTTTTCTACCAGAGCACCTCTTTTGCCTCTCCCACCGTAAAACCCGTTGAACCATGTCAATGGATAATGTAGGCCTTAAAATATGTCTTTTGGGGACCTCGAATTCCATGGTCACTCTGACATTTTTTCCTTGGTATAAACCAAAGTGGTCCCGGGACGAGTTCAACAGCCAATCACAGATTTTACAGGGCCTTGGAACGACTTCATGGTCCATGATGTACACAACCCCTAAGTTGTCCTAGGTTGTGTACATCATGGACCATGAAGTTGTCCTATGTCAAAGGGCCTTTTCCATAGTCACACTTCCATGGTCCGATTTCTAAAAAGTGCAGTTTTAAAGCCTTTGGGCCCCTCACGAGGTGTAAACCAAATGTGGACCAAGAGAAGTGGCGAAGAGGATTGAGACTTCAATGACCAATCACATATTTTAGAGGAGAAAAGGACAACTTCATGGTCCATGATGTAAACAACTCCTAAGGTGCGCAGGCCTTGTTCTGTTATTTATGTAAACCAAACACCTATATTTGAGAATTTATTAGTTTAGGTTAGAAAAAAGGAATTCAACAAGACATGTGTTTAAATGGCATTGGACTAAGGTAGACTAATCCAATTATGTTATTTGGAAGTAACTTCGCATAAGTGTAGTACATGTGTGATATGGAAGTGATTTTCCATAGGTCTAGAAATTTATATGACAACGTTTAAAGAAATAATCACAATTTATTTCCAAGTTTTGAATTTACGTAATTCCCAACATGTATTCACAACATAGGTCGACTTGTTTCCGATAACTGGGAGAGAAAAACTTGAGTACAATTAGTGCCCTTTTCAAGGAACCCAAATCCATGCCCTTTTAATGTATTTTTTTCCATCACACCGAATGTGATGGCTACATGTGTGATTCTTCATGGATTTTCCATCATGTTAGAAATTGATGGCTACGTGTGTGGAAGTTCACGGCTTTAGGGGACTCTATGTATTAAGATTGGGGGGGAGGGGTGTATTGGAAATGGGTATGTCTACACTATGTGTTCAAAATCCATCAACCATCCTAGATTCAACAGTCAACACAATTGGGGGGATCCAGATATTCAATCAAAGAATCAACACACATGCACTTTCGATGGTCATAACTTGATTAAGGGAGGTCCGATTTTCAATCCTTTTTTTTTTGCTTATGCTTCATTTTAGATATGCTAACGCAACACAATTTCCTTGTGTAAACCTAATTGGTAGAAGTTGGAGAATGTGAAAGATAAACTGAATAACACCCACATACCTTAGGGTTCAAACTTGCAAACTCAAGGCCATAGAAACTCAAAATGAAGCAATATTATTCAAGTAGATGTGTGTTATTTGGAAACCAAATACCTTTCTCTCTGCACCCATTTGTTGTAGGATATGAAACATCCAATTAAGGGGCAATAATTGCAAGACAATCGGCAAACCCAAATTGTGCCCCTATCCATTCGCTTCATGATTTTTGGAGCTCGTACGAATTTATTATTCATTATCAAAGTGAATATTCTCATGCTCATTAAATGGTCATATAGGTCCTCTCAATTATGCTGACTATTGAGCCTAGAATCATCAGCCATAACATTATTCAACACTCAACATTTGTTCAGACTATAATAGTGGGATGCTAAAAAATCTGCACATGGAGACCTAGATTCACACTGAACTCCCAACATCTCACCGTTATATTCCGAGGGCCCACATAATTGAGTAATGTTATGGCATATTTTGAGCACATAGTCCATTCTCTTATAAACACACATTTTTTTGGTGGCCATACTTAGATCCACACCTAACCACATACAACTCAAATATAGGTGTATGTATTATTGCTATGATGGATTTGGGCATCTCTATCTTTGTCGTGAGCAAGGATTTTGACACATGGAGTTACAATAGGGACTAATTCCAAGGTATGAGAAACTAATTTGGCACTAATGAGGGACCACGTTAACCTTGAATGCCCACCAGTTGGCCACCCCAAAATGATCTTGGAAGCCCTCTATGAGGTTCAAAACTTTGACAATAAATATAACCTCATTTGGCGAAATTATACTCAATCTGATCGTATAGACATTGTTTAGGAAATCACGTTGAGAAGTACGCCCAAAATCTTCAGCCGTCCAAGTATCCCCAACTAGGACATTTTGATGTTTATGTGATGAGGTGTCACAAAAATGGAAATTTTTTTCACCTTGATGACATCGAGATCCATACTTCTTTTAATTGTATGGAGTTCAGTATTACACAATTAGAAAGGTACTAGAAACACCACTCACATGAAAATTAAAACTACTACAAAGGAAACAATTTTAAACTTTGAAGGCCCTTGCTAGTATGAAAACTGAACTTTGTCAAAATCAAATCTCAATTTTTTGGATAGAGGTACTTGTGAACCTCAAATAACAAAACGGTAAATGTGACAAAAAAGAATACACACATTTAGAAGAAGAAGAAAAATTGGCAGATAAATTTCAAAATCAAAGGGAGATATGGTTGTCAACAATTAGCACCTTAGATCTCCTAAACCAACTGGCTAGAGGGACAATTACACTGAAACTCCCAAACCAGTGAAAACTTTGACTTTTCCATCAGCTAGATTTTTTGTCCTAATCCCCTAAAAAAAATTCTCACATATTTCAAATTAACATCTCACAAAACACTAAATATTCAGGACATTTGGATAAAAATGTGCCCTTAAAGACTCTCTCAAATCGGTAGATTATGGCCTCTTAGGCATTTAGAGTATCTATAAGAATTTCTAGATAGAGATCGAGAAACATTTAACACAATCGTTGTATTCTAGATTATTTTATTATTACTATTATTACTATTATTATTATTTCTTGCAACAATCGATGTTTCAAGTATTGCAAAATCATAACAAACTTATCAGTATCGGGTTGATTTTGGGCATTATTGGGAACTTGTTTTGGAAGCGTAAAAAAAGGGACAAGTTACATATCATATAGTGTTGCATTTTTCATTCTAGAGGTCTTATAAAATACATTTTAAAATATTTCAAAACATTGTAAATTTAAAAAAAAATTGAAAATCATCAAAGACATCAATCTGTGAGGTCCTTTATGGCAAATCATTGTCAAAAGCATTCCCCTCTTCCAGGATAAGTTCTTCGAGCTCTTCTTTGCCCATGTATTCATCCAAGCCTACGTCTGGAATGTCCCCCGATGCGAAATCCGTATTTTGGTATTCGTTTGTTAATGTGGCAGGGCTTAGGGCTCAGGCATTGCTGTTGAGTTTAAATGTAGTAATGCTATATGGTAATATGGAATAATTGGCGAAGTTGCGCGTGTCTATATTTGCCCTACTGGCCTAGACTGACTGTAGTAGTGAATTTATAATAAAATGCATAAAAAATGCCTCAAAATTTGTCAAGGATTTTAAAATGTGTATTTTAAAATAAATCTAGAACAAATACACCCCTAATATCGTATCTAGCAGGTTTGATAAATCACGTCAGGAATTGAAAGATGACATAACATCATTTAGATCCATAACAGTGTTATGTGGGACTGACAGTATTCTGGAGAATATTCCAGCATTCATGCTGAATGTGAAGAATATTCTGTAGAATATTGGCAGTCCCACATAACATTGTTATGGATCTGAATAATGTTATGGAAGATGTAGATTATCCAATTCAACTAGCTCTATTTTTATTTCTAAGTTTTTAGAATTTTATATTTCACCAACAAAGTCAACACCCTTGAATCACCCCTGGTTTAGGTCAATCAACAACACTCGTTAGGGTTGGACTTGAGAAGGTGGCCAATTGCTCAAGTCAAGAAGTTCTTCAAACTCATGCATTTTTAACAATATACCGGGGGGCGGATATTTTCCTCTAGTTAAAGCAATTGGGTAAACTACACCCGAAATGCTCAAAAGGGCAAGTACACTTTGTGCTTCATTCCTTAGGCCCGGTCAAATGTCCAAACCATCTAGAAGCTTGGAGAGTTTTAGGTGGTGGTCCGGTGTGGGCCAATAAACCGAAGCTCTATACCCATATTCCGGGTCTTTAAGCTACACTTAAATAGTCCTATTAGTGTGGGTGGGAAGATTCGTGTGGAACTCATTAGCGTGGGCCACACTAATTTTCTAGTCAAGGTGGAACTAACATGGGTCCAAAACCCTTGGTCTTTCCCTAAGAAGTCTTCATAAAGCCTGCTGACCAATACATGGAATATCGGTTATAAGACAAAAACAATACAAAATCAAAATAAACGTCCACATTAATTTTCATTACGAGAATTAGCGTGGGCTCTAGAACATTAGTGTGGCCTCGGTAATTTAGAATTGTTTAGTGTAGTGTTGCATGTCTCATTCATTTGATGTATTGTTAATTAATAAATCCTACAAAGATATGCATGTTCTTAATTCCATATATCCGTGTCAACGTCTGGGGAGATTTTTGGGCAAAGTCGGTCGATATCCGAGTGTTGCCTTGAAGTTCAACTAGTTAAGGTAGAAATACCCAAACCGGTTAACCACCCTCTGCCCGTGCAGTAGACCTCCGTCAGAATAGTGAAGTGTCATTTCTGAAATCGATCATGGCGAGGCTGGCCACTTCAATGTGTGTACACTTAGTTTAGCCAAATTTAGTCATGTTTAATGTACTCACGAGTTAACTGGTTTAGGTGATGTTCTGTATGGAAATGCGGATTACCGTGTTCGGTGTGAGCAAAATCTAGTGAACGAGTAGGGGTTTGACAAACTTTCCACTTTGAAAAATTGTAGAATTTTTTGTACAGGGCAAAAAAAATTTGAAACAACTTGCATTCTTCATGAATCCTTCTCGTCTATCTTGGAAAATTATCTCATGATTGTAAGACCGTATCTTCAATGCGAATCACCTTATTTTCACGGGTCATGGTATTTCTACCTTACATGTTGATGATATCTTTTGGTGTGCCTTTATTCATTCGAGGCATATTCTATAGATTCTTCTAAACCAATCAATGGTTCGCCTGAAGTCTTGAACTCGAACCGGTTATCTATAACTATACTAAAAAGGATATTTAGTGTTTGATACACTAAATACGAACGCATACACTAAATGTCAATACCCTATGAAAATAAGTAACATTAAATGTAAACGCAAACACTAAATATCAACCATGGTAATATGTGGAAGTTACATGTTTGAATTTGGTGTTAGTAAGGATATGAAAAAAATGCCATCGACTTTGGCAAACGAGAGATCAACGAGCAAGAAGGTGGGGCGTCACACCTAAAATCGCAAGTCCAGTGAAATCCATGCTTCATAGGAAGGGAGGTGGCAGTAGGGCAGGTAGCGGCACATTTATGTCTAACACTAATTGTCAAGGAATTGAAAAGTAGTGTTGAGCAGGGTAAGGTGGTAACAACATTAAATATAATCAAACACTAAATATTCTATTTAGTTGGTCCGAGACGACCCTAAACTACTGCATGATGGTGGAGAGATACCCAAATCTCAAGGAAAAGGTTGGCGGTTCGATTCCCGGCTGTGAAATCTCCTCTCTACTTGACAAAAACTTGCTAGGTGATCAATTGCCTCTTGTGCTTTGGTGCTGGCCTGTCAGTCTTCTGTCTCTAAAATAAAATAATAAATTATATATATCCTATTTAGTGTAGCGGTCAGATCTCCACGTTCGTGAATCCGTGTTGAGGTTATATTAGGGTCCAAGATTTAGAATGTTGGAGGGTTCAAAAGCCCTCTTAATGGATGTTACTTTCAGAACTTTGAGTCTCATTAGAAACCTGTAAGTCCCTTTACTGACTCTACAACATTATGAGCTACAAGAGTGACACGACACATGCTGGTATATGGCGCATAGCTAACGTGTGAGCACTGCCAAATTAGGCTACGATGTGGGTTGACAAAACAATTGTCACGGGATTTGCTTTAGTGTAATAGAAACTCTTGTAGCCATCGAGTAAAGGAATCCAAAAAAAATTAGCTTCGAGGAAGACACTAAGCTTGTCGTGATATAGTAAAATGGTTTCAAAACCTAAATATAAGCTCTCTTTCTATGTAGGTGTGTAAGGGGCAAACTAGGCAAGTTTTGGGCTCTTATATTGAAATCATAATAAGATGATCTTAAACTCAACAACTCTATGGGTTCGAGTTTTAATAAAAGGCAATGTCCAAGGGGGTTTAAACCCACTTTCATAGAATCAAGGTTTGGACTAGAATTTTATTCATTTCTTCACTTCTAAACTAAACTAGATTTGCCAAATAGAAAAAGTTAAAAAAATAATCAATGATTTTTTTATTAAATCTAATAAAGGACAACTTTTTGGTATTTGAAATTTTGCACACTTTGAATTCAAAATGTACCAAACCCATGATATCCCATGTTTTAATGTCAAACACCCTTGCAGTTTATACAAAAGTTGCTGACCTATGCCTCATGGAACCAAGCAATTGCAGAGCTCCTTAACTTGCATAAGATTAGGCAGCCCCGTGCTTATGTTATGTGGGCCATGAGAATATAACCTTGGGACGACTCAGATTCCCTCCATTTTCCAAGTACATATACCTAACTGAGTAGGTCATACGCCACAATTTCCTAGACAGAAGCCTGGTGCGTTCTTTGGCGCCAAGACCCCGCCAGCCTTTAAGACTCCCCCAAGTCCCCCCCTGCCTTTAAGACTCCCCGCTCTTCCAAGACCTTGCTCTCTCTCTCACTTTGCCTTCTCTCTCCTTCCTTCACTCAACTCACTCTCGCTCGCACTCTCTCCCTTGCAAGCTTTTGGCAAGGCCATCTCCGCCAATGATCAACTTTCTCTCCCAGCTCATCTCCAAGCTCCTCGCCTTGCTCTTCGGGTCAGACTCTCAACCTCCTACCAGAAAAATTAAATTTAGACAGAATACTTCCTGGGGAAAAGAAAGGAAAATTTAACTGTAACAAATTGGAGATAGATTGGACGTTTAGACGCATGCGAAGAGTTTCAGTGTGATTGCAGTCATGAATTTTTCCCTGGTGAATGTATTGCTATACTAGTGTGATGCTATCGGAGTTTCGATGTTAGAAATTTTTTTGACGGGAGCTTGGGGTCGGAGGTTGTGTTGTGTTGTGTTGTGACGTGGTGTGATGATCGTGTGCGTGAAACCGGCTCAGGGGAGAGTTTTTTGAGCTTTACTCCTCGTTTATCTGGTAAACGTACTGAAAAAATATTGAAGAAAATTCTGGTTTCATGTACAGGAGCAAGGATGAGGAGGTTGTAATCGACCAGAAACGCATTGTGGTGATCGGCGGAGGAGTGGCAGGCTCTATCCTTGCCAAGAGCTTCGAGTCAGACGCCAAAGTGACGCTAATTGACCCGTACGCATCGTCTTAGCCTACGAACATTGAAATATTCACATCCATGCATATTACAGATTTTCTTTGGATTTTTGCTAGCTGTAGTTAGATGAGTGCACAGGCAACATGGCATTAATTCTTGCTTGCTTGTGATGTAGTGTGGTAATTTAAAGTAAGGTAACATAAGCGGACGTTAAACGGTCACTTTAAGCTCTGCATCCACTTCTTGTGGGTTGCGAATCACGCAAGTAGTATGAGATGATTGCCAATTCCATATCCTGCCAGTAGCCATTTGCCTCATAGTTTTTGGAGCTCATATGAGTATCTCATACTTCTTCAAAGTGAAGATCCTCTGTGATTAAATGGTCATTTAGGTCCCCCTCAATTACGTTGACTATTGAGCCTTGAATGGTTACCATATTTTGAGAATGGAGTCCAATGTCTATTGAACACATCACGTCTTTTTGGTGTCTGTTCTACACCTAACCACACACCAGTTAAATATAGGTGTCTGTTTACAATAAGTCACTGAATTGGGCCTGCTTAAGGTTCTAAGGGACCTATATGATTATTCAATGAGAAAGAGAATCTTCACTTTGACGATGAATAAGATATTCATATGAGCTCTGAAAATGATGAGGGAAATGGCCACGGGCACGATTTGGAGTTGCTAATCATCTCGCACTAATTGCCTGTTTCATATCCTCTAAGACGTGGGTGCAGACATGAAATTGTCCGTTTTAGGCTCGCTTATCTTATCCGTCTGTCTTGGTGCTAATGCGGTGAACATATATTGGTCACAGAAAGGACTACTACGAGATTCCGTACTCAGGGTTGAGATGTATTGTGGAGCCGTCATTTGCCGAGCAGTCGCTCATTTTGCATTCGGATTATTTGAAGACAGCAAAAGTCGTGCAGAGCGCAGCCGAAAGTGTGTCGGACTCGGAGGTCGTGACTGTAGCAGGGGACCGTGCGCCATTTGATTTCCTTGTCATCAGCACAGGCTCCACATACCACGGACCAGCCACGCGAGCAGAGCGACTCGCAGAATATCGGGCTGGTAAGTGGTCGCTCTAGACCGCCTCTGTTGTTATTTTGACATATGTTTTTGACATTTTTTTTTGACATGATGTTCATCCCATGTCAAATGTGAAATAGTGCGTTGTATGTTATGTCGAACTTGATAACGCATTTTGACACAAATGGTGTTCGTGTTAATGGAATGTAAACCATCTACCTGTTTGCTAATAGTGTCTTGACTGCCCCTGGTATTGTTTGCGAGCTTGAGGAGATGGAATTTGGACATATATATATCTAATCGTTTTCTGCAGGTATATGTAAAGATTTGCTCAAGTTTTTTTTGGCTAGTAGGCTCCCTGAAAGCCTTCTTGTGTCAAGGCAGTTTTCACAACTGTGGTTGATGGTTGTAATTTACGTTCTTTGGCTCTATTGTTTTATGGAATAAAGAGGGATAAGGTGCATTGATGACAACCAAAACCCTGAATAGAAAGTCGATAGCTGGGCAAAGCAACAATTTATTAATCTACCTGTGGACATAACTTGTTGGTTGATATGCATGAATTTATTATGGAAAGAAATCTGTTGTTTTGAAGATTACTGAATTAATGGTTGTACATGAATTTGGTTCACAACTATGACACAAGGCATAGTTGATGGTGGCAGTTTACTTTCTTCGGCTCTACTTTGCTTGTAGCCATTCAGTGGCACCGGGAGAAAACTTCAAGCCCAAAGCATGAGCGAGGGTTTGTAGGTAGTAATTGCTATTGAACAAACTATACACTAAAAATCCATGAATTGATTGTCTCCACTCCAAGGGCTGCACCAATAGGAGAGTCGGTAATTGGGGTCAGTTCCACTCTTCAACTATAAGTACACCTTGTGTATAAATGAAATGTCGCAGTTGTGGTTGAAGATGGGTCCTAACCACAACCACCCAATCAAGTAGTTGTGTGAAAACGCCCCTTCAGCTGCTGTAAATAGGTTGCAATTAACAGCAATTGAGAGATACAGAGGAGGACTCCGGGTCCCAGTGGCTTTGCATGTTTCTTGGCAATGATATAAAGCGTTTCATTTGTATCTATCTATCTATCTATCTACATATAAAACAGAGTAGGACTCACATAGTGCAATTTGTGAGGTGTGCAGAGAATAAGAAGCTGGTCGCAGCTAACTCGGTTCTCATCATTGGCGGTGGGCCAGTGGGTGTAGAGCTAGCTGGAGAGATTGTTCAAGACTTTCCTACTAAAAAGGTAAAGACAAGTTACAAAGAAGAGAATGCAGCATTGAAGTTTATTCTAAGCATGTATAACGAAGTTGGGGATACTGATGAGTCTTGATTTGGCTTTGCAGGTCACTTTGGTCCACTCAGGCAAGCGACTTATTGAATTCCTTGGGCCCAAAGCGTCAGAGAAAAGTTTGAAATGGTTGCAGGATAAGAAAGTGGAGGTCATTCTGAATGACAGGTACGTCATGCACTACATTCTGAAGTTTCACACTAGAATTTTTTCGACAGATTCTCAAAACCTGTCAGGAACTTTTCCAAAATGTTGTTGAAAAATGTAACACGAGTCTGAATGCATAACATTTTGCTCAATAAGAACTTGGACGCAAATTTGTTTTCGTCTGCATTCCTAGAATTGAATTTTTGCCTACGCCGAATGGACAGACACGATCTCTTTCATGTTTAGGTACAGGGATAATGTAACATCTGGGCACTTGAAGTCAAGCACACTTGGGTTGACTTTGATAACAAATAATTATAAGAGGAACATTTGTTGTCTTGCATTTATTATATAGAGTTTGACCATTTTGTTAAGAAAAATGTCGTTGGGCATTATAATGACAGAGTAGAATTGGACGGCTTGGCTGGACCTCACTATGTCACAAAGAATGGCACTCGCATTACGGCCGATGCCCATTTTGTATGTGTTGGAAAGCGTGTGGGCTCTTCATGGTTGAGGAACTGTGAATTGGGAAATCTACTGGATGGGGAGGGCCGCTTAAAGGTTGATGCCAACCTCCGGGTGGAAGGAAAGAGCAACATCTTTGCTATAGGAGATATTGCAAATACTAAGGTATGTACCAGTGATTCAAGCATGCGCTTTTCAAGGTGCAGTCTCATTCTCTGGGTTTTTGCACAGAATAGAGTTTCTCGGGGTGGCAATACTTACTTTCATTTTTAAAATCTTCTATCGCTAATAAAGGCGCCCCAGATCCTTATGATTACATTTTGGAAAACATATTGTGATACTACATGAGACGTTCAATCCCACGACATTTTATTTACAGAGATAAATTCCCATCAATATTTAAGCATGTAGTATTAGGAGCCTCAAGTCTTTCTTCCAATTGGATCAAGAAATGGACATTAGTCTCTATCTCAAGGAGGCTACCACACTCCGCCATTCTAGGGAATTAGCCGGTTTGAACCATCCTGATGCACTTTTAGTCCCATTAGCCTTTTGGCATCCAGGACTCTAATATCAATTTCATTTCTCTTTGCCAGGAATAGATTGATAAAATATGTAAGGCAACAGAACATTTATTAATCATATGAATTATCATAAACGGGCATTAGTTTACAGACTCAGACACATTCAGCCATATTCAATAATCATAAAATATCAAAACTGGAATAATAGAATCATATATTTTCTAATTAGAAAGCATAAGGCATTCATATTATAGGCAACAGCTAATACTAATGATTTGAACAACCCTGCATATCACTTAGGAGTTGCAATCCTAGGCACAGTTCTCTCTTGATATTTCTAGCGGTGGAAAGGTATGTCTTGATGCATCCTGTGAGTGTCAGTTCGCTTTCGGATGGTTTAAGGTTGTTTGCACATTGACTCCGCAGGGCAACACTTGGCAGGGAGCAACGTAACATTTTTTTTGGTGGTACTGATGATTATTTCTGGACCTGCAGGAAATCAAGCAAGGGTTCCTTGCAGGTAAGCAGGCGGGTGTGGTCGTAGAAAACATTAAGAAGCTGTGCAAGGATCCAGCCTCTCCAAAACTTACAGTGTACACGCCTTTGGCATCACCATTCGGAATTGTGTCGTTGGGAAGAGTACAAGCTGTTGCACAGTTGCCGTTTGCAACAATCCTCGGTCGGCTTCCTGGCCTGCTGAAAAGCAAGGACCTTTTTGTGGGAAAGACTCGGAAGGAACTCGGCCTGGCTGGATGATGAAATTTCAAATTACATCACTGTAGATAACACAGACCTTAATTACAACAAGAGACAAGTTGTGTATAGATACCCTTAGTGGTTATTAATCTGCTGATTGGAATCCTGGTGAGAAACCAACCAGATGCCATTTATTCTGACACGAGTTCCAAGCAGAACCCATTGCATCCTGTTCTGAAAGCCATTAAGTTCAGCCTTTCTCTTCAATCCCTTCCCTGTCAAGGACAGGCCTGGATGATCTGGATTATTTTGGCTTTGTCCGACAATTTTGATTAGGTAGGTTAGGAAGAGTGACCCAGGTCATAGAATGTGTGTTTAAGTAATAAGATCTCAGAGACATAGTATATGATACTAAAATCACCTTGTTGTAATTTAGAATGTTATTCATGTTGTTTCTGCAAAGTCAGTGGATGTGCACTGTGCAGTGAGGTGGGCCGTGATTGACTTCAAAACATTCAGGAGTGGAGCTGACTTATCATCACGGCCGTTACTTCTTGACAAACAAGTGGTGCGAAAATGATTTGTTTACGCTCTAATTTATATGTTAAAAATTTGTATAAAGCCAGATAATTTCTAACCAACAAAATCTTTCCACCCCTCCCCTTCTCAAGGAGTTTCCTGCCCAGCCTCGCTCTCATCTCTGTGAGCGTGGCTAGGCCCAGTGTGAAGCCCACACTCAGGCAAGTGAGGCCCCTTGTGAGAAACTGAGTTCAATGACCAGATGATTGTTATCAATTCTCTTGAATGGTTTGACGTTTCAAAATTTTCACGATGCTTTGAGTGATATTTGTTCTGGATAACTTTTGCAAGTTACTTTGGAAGCTCTAGTTATCGCGCTACCATCAAACCATCATGTAGCACATATAGATATAGTATATCAATGATGGTTGATGTTCATCATTTTATGGTAAATCAATGATGGTTGATGTTTATCATTTTATGGTCTATCAATTCCATCATCATTTCATTGAATACTGAGTACCAATATTCAATGACTGGTGATTAACCAAAACAAACAAAAAAACAAAAAAAAAACAATTGGGTCGTCCGGTCTGCTTGCATGGAGTGTTTTGATAGGTCAATTGTTACCATGTAGGGGATCTTTTTTTAACCCCCTTTCAATATGAAACCTAATATGGTTAAGGGTGTAATTAGGTTCCAACACAAAAGTTCTGTCCAATCCCAATCCAACCATGTAAGCTTTTAAAACCCATGAGCCCTAATTTCACAAACCATCCAAAATCTCAATCCACCGCTCATTGTATGATCAGAAATTGTCATCCAACATCTCATTTTTCATTTACTGTATGATCCTATTAAACCAAATATTGAGTCATCATCACCATATCTTCCCCCAAAATTGCTTGAGATGAACTTCGCAAACACTTATGCCTCTTGCACTTCCCCCCAAAGGGGTGGACTCTTCATATAGCGTATGAACTGACATGAGTGTACGAAGGGGTATTATTTGAGGCATTAGCGTACACAGTATACATAAGAGGGAGGTATTATTTTTGTCTAGTGTGTACATTTAGAAATGCTATTAAGAATTTCAAAGGAACTCTAAATGTACACACAGGGGCCCTAAGGTTTAGAGAAAAATGGACAATAGATGTGCTATCTTCATCTAATTCGCGTTTTCATCCGTTGTTGTCATGTGGTAATAGTCCTCAATGACTATCTTGTCCATTCTTGTTGTGGTTTGCATTTGTGAGGTGGAAGCCCTGCACGGAGGACTAGAAGCTTATGTGAGTTGGGAAGGGTGGTTGTGACAAGTTCGTCCCTTGGTTGAGTTGAAAGAGGGGAATCAACACAACTTTTGTAATGAGCAATGGCTAGAATTCTTCTAAATTCTTTGGTCTAAGGTTCTAGATCATGGCAAGATTCAATGGGGTAAGATGCTTAGGGGCACATCAAAGCTCCCGACATCGCTTGGCCGGGTGCCTTTAATAGTTTTGCTAGGTCTTTTGGGTTGCTAAGAAAATTATTCGTATTCTGACCAACTTATGTGGAGGTCCAAAGGCCCAGTTACAGGCAAGGGTATCCCCGTTTTATCCATCATGTCATGTCTAGTCTTGTCCAACGACGAAACAGGGAAGGGGGTAAAGAAAACAATTCCTAATGGGAAAAATCGACCAATCAAAACACTACATGTAACCAGATCGGTCGACCCAACTGTCGACTTGACCAATCATCCAAAAAACAAAGCAAAAAACAGATTAATAGTCGACTAATCAAATCTCCGAACTAGATTACACCACATAAGCTCAACCGGTCAATGTCCCAGTCAACTAGTATGGTTGACTTGAATTCTCAAGACTGGTCAATTCACCGATCGCCTAGTGAGATCAACCTAATTTTTCAAGCCAACCAATGGACTACGCAAGTCGACCCAAAGTTTCAGGCCGACCAATAAAGCAGACCGGTTGGTAACAAAATATTATAAATTTTGCCATTCCATCCCATGGGACAACCCTGGTTACATGTCAATTATACTAGAGTTATTTTGGTTTGTTTCAATTGTGTCGGTTGTACAGTTACTCCTTGCAATGAAGTTATGTAAACCAGATTTTGTAAAGTTACAATAGGTGATAGCAATTAGTGTTTGAGTTTACAACATAGGAGTTTCTAGAAGATGAAGTGTTAAGGATAAGAGAGGATTGTAATTGCGTGGTCAAGAGAAGAGGTCCCCACAACTTGCTCGACTCAAATCCGAGGTCAACGGTTGTGGCACAATCTCGACTGAGTTCATTTTGGATAGCAACATCGTTGTTTACGAGACTCCTTCTGTGGTACACTACCAACGCATGTAACATTGTCATGGCAAACATATTAATACAGAGCTTCTTGTGTAATCAATGGTTTTTCAAGTGTAGCCGATTCGTGTTCATGACTCATCTCTGTTTTCAGTACACCCTTACAAGTTCCTTCATTCATGTCAACAATATATAGATCACATGTAATGAAAATGGTGTATTGAGAATCACCTTTAGTATTAAAATGTGAAATATGGTATAGTGGTTAAAGCGAAATGTTCTTATTCATGATCCATGATTACCATTCGGATATTGTAAGGATAATCAAAGGATAAACTAGTAACCTAACTTATAATAACCGCCACAATCTTTAAGGATTCAAGTAATCCTTAATAACCGTAACCCTCATTCACAAGATTCCTTTTTTCTTCAACATTGGTGTTTACACAATGCAATAAAAATCATCCCTACAATTTAAAGTTTTTTGACCCCAATCGTGACACTCGAATGCATGCCAAAGTTACAAACACTTCTCTTGCAAATGGACCGTTTGTGCTACTTTTGTGGCACTCTAAGCCATTCTACAGAATACGAATTTATATATTTTCTCAATCTCCTTTCTGCGGAAGGTTTCCATTGGACCTTTTTTATCGGCATTCCAGATTCTGTGCCAACTGGTTTGTCATCTGCCATTTGCTTTTGCTTACATCGGAAATTAGGAGTTAACCAGTTGGAAGTGATGTTAATTTCACAGGATGTGCAAGCAGAAGTTCATATCTGTGTATACCTGGAGACCCAACCGAGTACACAAGTCTGCAAAATCGTTGCAACATGGGGCATTGTTGCCCCTGCTTGCATTGGAAACAAGGAATCAAATGTCATTATGATGTTTTGGTGATCTAAGAATTTGGCAAAGAACAAACGAGTGTCATTCACACCTGCAAACCTAGAGTGTACAAAAATATCCCACTGATAGGGTCCAATAATAATTATTTGTGTAGGACGGGACTAGTGACTAGCCGCTAGACCACCTCTAGACTCAAGAGTACTCTACTATGATACAGGCTTGGATCTCTACCATGTTAGCCTGCCTACAACTCTGTACTATGGTGGTTCCTCAGCCAACTTGGAGCTGAGTCATGAAAAGCCTAGGTTGTCTTTCTGCCTATCCTCCAGAGGTGGTATGGCTCAAGATAATGGGAGAAGACCTCAACATCTACACAGCTTCAGGACTCCGAGAGCCTGTTGTCAGTCAAGCTACCTACTAGGGACTGCCACACTCAAATTAAAACTTGTACAGTTCAAAGCTATTCACCTCAAGATCTATTTGCACTGAAAAACGGTGGGCAACTGCTAAATCTCACTACAGACGAGTTACAGAGTTAGAAGAGGGTCACATGTAGTAGCCACCTCCATTTGAAGGAGGCATACCCTGAGGTCCTGGTCCGTGCATGTGCTGGTACGGCGGCATCGAATGGCCAGGAGGCGGGGGTGGCCCCAAATGCCGGTTCTGGCCACCTTGAGGTAGCATACCACCAGGGCCCATGTGGCCTGGAGGGCCCATTTGTCCTCCCATAGCTGGTGGCCCTGACATGGGTCCCATAGAAGTGGGCGGACCAGGAGGGCCCTGGTAGTGACTTGGTGGTGCACCAGGTGGGCCATGGTGACCAGAGGGGCCTCCAGGCACTCCACCATGTTGTGGATGGCTCATGTACATGGGTTGCTGTCCAGGCATAGGCTGTCCGGCCATGGGACCTGAACCCTGTTGAGCTTTTGAGTTCTGCTCATACTCCCACATTTGTTGCTGGGCACCAGAGTCCTGTGGAGGGGGTCCAGCACCGTACTGGGGCCCAGGGTAGGTCGGACCAGCAGTCGGGGAGGCTTGCAGCGCTTCAGGGCCTACTCCTGGGGCTTGGCCGAGGACAGGGGGCTGTGTTGGTGGCAGCCCAGGGTTGGTGTAATCCCTACTCCTGTCGTTGTTCACCTGCACATGCCCAGATGTACCGTCAAAAAGGAGCTGTAACTTGCTGCATTGTAGATCGTGTGAGATGGTACAGCATGACGAACTGGCCTACAAAACTTGGATAGAGATGCTCATGCTTGCAATCCTGCTCGTCAATCTTTGTGTACTCTACCATCTCCTCTCAAGTTTACAGTTGCAGTTCAACTGAACCTTCATCTTTCCCCTACTATGTAGACCACTGTGGATTTCAGTGTAGCACACTACAAGCACAGCATAAACACAAGTACCCAGAGTGAAGCAGGTGGTCCACAGAAGATACCCATGCCCTGGGAATCCCGGCCAGGACAGCACTTTGATTCATAGAATGTGCATCTCTATTGTGTGCTAGGTAGAATGCTTCCTAAGAATGTAGACACACGCTACTAATGCCATACACACTAAGCTAGACATGCTAGCCCAGTGCCTGTTGCTACTAGAAGTCAATAGTTGGTGGACGAATGATTTCCAAACACTTCTTGCATGTTTAATGACTCTGTGCACTGCATTGAGATACACAGAGGCAGTACTGTTACAGATATAAAGAATCATCCACTAACTATTGACTTCCTGCATGAATGACTTCACCATGTGGATGATCGTGAATCGGTGAAGGCCTCTTGCTATTGACATGGTTGTGCCAGTCTGCAGACTCTTCTGTTTCAGTTGAGTCCACATGAAGAAGTCACTCATGCATGGGCTAGCATACAAACCTATACCAAGGGGCACAATACCTTTACATTTAGGTCAGTATGCCGAGAGTAAGATAGATGAAGTTTGCAGTAGCCGCCATCATATATGCAGTGTCCTTCCAATGCATCCTTTGCTCCCACTGCTGTCTGTACATCTGTAAAATCCAGAACCCAGATGGTTCAGAAATACATACTATGGGTTTGACATACAGAAGATAAGCATTCTGATATCCCAAATACATTTATATTAAACATCTCTTAACAAAATGAGCATAAACACTCCTGAAAACCAACACTCCACAGATTGAACCTACAAGTGGCAAACATAACCACCAGTACAAGATTGTTGTGCAATCTGAAAGAGTGTCACAAACGGGTTATGATAGAATCATATGATAGGAACAGGTTATGACATACTGCCAAGTTTCTCCATTTCTCTTAACAGCCCCAGAAGCCAAAAGAAAGGCCAGCCAAATGGACAGAATCATGTTTTCAATTGCAAAAGAACTTCATACTACTGTAATGGTCTTGGAAGCAGTTGTCTCAAGTGCCTCATATGTTGCAGTTCATCACTCATCTGAAAAATCAAGAGAATATTATAATATGTTCAAAAACTTTGAAGGAAGAGAGCATTGGCACAAAACCTGGATACTGCACCAAGGCTTGAAAACCTGCACTCTTCTCAAATATTGCAATTTTTTGAACAGTTCCAAAAGCTGAAAAGACCTGCATTACACAATTCCTCTCTTCATCTCAGCGCAGAAGCATTTGAATGTTTCCCAACTGTTTTTCTCAGATAGATCATTACGAAATCCAGATAATAGGGGATTTGATCACAAGACAAACCCTACCACATTGATTTACATTACAAGAGCAAGTTCAGAAACACATACAGTGTGTAAGACATCGATGGTCACAGCATACTGCATATTCTCAATTGACACCAGCAGCACATTACTCTCCGGTTCTCTTCTCTTTCCATCAGGTCCAATACCAAACTGTTCCCGTACAAACATCAAGAAATTAAACCCTGACCATCAGACAACACTTTCATAGCATAACTAAATGAGGAGAGAAACAAAAAGAAATTATGAACATAACAGAAAAAATGACCTTAAAACCCCCCCACTATACAGATAAGTCAAGAGGGGATATGTGCTGACCTGCCCTCCACCATCTATAGCTGATGGGGCAATTGGGAGGTAAGGGTTGGTGTAATCCCTGTGACAAGAGAACACAAGATCTATAAGCTTGAGAAGCCCAATATCTTTTGATATATGTCGATTAACTTGAACATGAAAAGATTTTCATTGAATTGCAGAGACTCATTCCTGAACACAAGCATGTTTGATATTCATGAGATAGTAGAAAAAATAACAGCAACTCCCTCTCACAGCAACCACCAAATACCTGCTTCGGTGACTCTGAAACTTCACATTCAGATCGTTGTGGGCAGAAAACGATATCCTCAGGTGGCAGGGACCCACATGGTCAGGCAATAGGTATCTACAGTTTACATAAAGAGTTATCATTAACTGTGTCTCACAAATTAACTTTGCCCAATATATGCATATGCAATAAACATATAATCAAAATCTGGGCTTCCTAAGAAGGATAATATTCATAGTCTTCAAAATCTAGTACTCAAAGCCAAGAACCTCCTGCCCAAGTAAAAAATACCTCGGAATACTCCGTCCTTCAAGTGCTGATTTGGCTGCATTAGCAGTGGTTGCATCACTAAACTGGACGAGCGCCTGTGCCCAAACCACTGTTGATCAGATACAAGATACTCGGGGACTAAACAATGATAGGGACAAAGACAAGACAACTAAGCTATCTTTACAAAAATGCACAGGACATAAGGTTGAGAGCAATACCAGCACCACACCACGGGATAAAAGTCAAGAATAAAGCCAATAACATCGGTGAAAGCCAAGTGACTCTCACCATAATACACACCTGGAAGCCAGCGCTTTTTTCAAATGTCGCTATCTTATGCACAAAACCAAAGGCAGAAAATACCTGCAAATGCATATTGACCATACATAAGTACTACATGCAAATGCACCACATATGTGAGATACTCTATTCCACAATAAGAGCCCCTGTGCAAGCATATAGCAGATGACAAATAAACCCAAGCATCAACCAAAAGGCAACATGGTGTCCATCATGAAGAAACAAAACATAATTTCATGTCTTCTGCACACTGTCAACAAGGAAACCTCTACCACTAAAATTGTGGTGCACCACTATAACACATCGCACACTATTCACCACCACACAATAACAAAAGCCCAGATTTCATTTCTTTACAGACCCTGGCAGCAAAACTGAATGTTAAGCAAAATTCCTCTCAATAGCTTTGCATCTGTCAGGAGAACACCCTGACAGTAATTAATTTCACTAGTAGACCGACATCTGGTGTGAAGACTAGAGAGTAGCACACGTTAAATTGTCCAGAATTTGATATAAGGAGATCATCATAAAATGCTTTCATCCCAAATACTATACAGCTGCAAGTGAAACTACAGGAAGTAAAACTGAAGAGGTCTTCATACACCACAAGGCGAACTTAGCCATTCAGCTTTAAGATAGTCAGTTCTCATGAGTGGGTTGAGGGGCTAGAGGATTGAGGGCCTTGAGGAGAGTGAGAGGGAACATAAATGAGATGAATCCACATCAATCTCAAGTTGCCAGGGGATAAAGGTTAAGAGGAGTAGGGTAGAGAGGCAGGGTTAGGCAAGGGAAGGGAAAACAAACACACATGCGCTTTCTCCCATGCACCAGGCTGCCATCGACGATGTGTCCGTCACATGGACCTGCTGATCCATGTAGTCTTAAGTCAAACTCAATCCTTGTGTCCACCAAAACCCCATAAAA
Source organism: Polytrichum formosum (assembly GCA_964035585.1). Taxonomy (NCBI): domain Eukaryota; kingdom Viridiplantae; phylum Streptophyta; class Polytrichopsida; order Polytrichales; family Polytrichaceae; genus Polytrichum; species Polytrichum formosum. The sequence continues at coordinate 49,239,577 of OZ037940.1, read as the reverse complement.
TAACGCTGAAATGTGAGAAACAATCTATGTGAAACCGTAACTGATCCATGTCTTACCGGCCCTCTTCTGACTCCTCTCGGTTAAAAGCTATCGCGTGGAAGCATTTAATCACTTTGCAACACAACAGACCCATTGACCAACTGCTTCCCTTTATCACGGAACTCCCTATGATATACCTATACCTCTATTTGAGATAGATAGACTTACCAGGTGCAAGACGTCAATGCTGACATCGCCAGCCTCTACGCCCTCAATAGTTACGAGCAGGACATTGCTTGCAACATCCCCAGAGTTTTTACTGGTGACGATTTCTTGCCTGTTAGAGTATTGCAGGTACACAGTTTTCCCTCGAACTTGAGCTGGCTCCGATGACGATGCATAATAAGACACCATAGCAATCGCTTGATTCAAATCAGCCTGCAACAACATGAGCACGAGAGTGCTGTCATAGTCCACACCATGCTCTTGCACTACGCGGTAGAAAAAATGCTCTTCCACCAAAGCATGATAAACGATAATAGAAACACAGGTAACTGATCACCACAAATGCATTGAGACTTCCGAGGCACAATATGCTTAGTCTCTCACTATAAGAACGCGTCTTTCAACAATGCACGCAGATCAGATCACATCCAGAAATATTCAACAGCAGATTAACACTTGAAAACTCAACCACCTAACTGCAACTTGGAGGTTATAAACTCTAATATCCACAACATGCAAAACCACCACGCCAAATAAATAGTTGTGTGGCAACGAAACCGCAACCTCACCCCCACCCAAACCCTAAGTTATATCTCCATCCCTAAACTCAGGCATATTTAAGTTTTCTTAGCCTGCCATCCTGGGGAAAAATTTCACAGCATTAAAGCCTCTCACACGGCATCTGAAACGAGAGCATGAAGAAGCAAGCAAGCAAACCCTAGAGACATACTAATTTCACGAACGCCTAATTCTAGTTGGCCCCGACATTGACCCTTCACGTTTCATTAGCTGCCAGCACATCGAAACACGGCAACACGTTCCACTGTAATTCAAAACAGGAGACCAGACGCTTCTGCAACATGACGTCCGAAACGAAACCCTAAGACATGATGCTCATGATGATGATATGCGGAGAGCATGCGGAGGGTAAGAAAAGGAAACCCTAGGCACTTACGAATTCCACGAACGCTTGGTTCTGGTTAGCCCCGACATTGACCTTGGTGTTGACCACCTTGCCGAATGGTTTGCAGAGCTCGATGAGCTCCTCCTCGCTGCACTCCCACGGAAGGTTGCGCACATGGAGCACCTTGGACGGCGGCTGCGTATAGCGGAACTGCGGCTGTCCGGCTGCGGACGACATCGTGACTCCAGGCCGGCGAGCGATGCGCAGGCGAGGCGAGGCGAGCGGAAGGTGGAGCGAAGGGGAAGGGAAGGAGAAGACGCGACGAGCAGAGAGCGAGAGAGAGGGAGAAGAGAGAAGAGAGAGAAGAGAGAGAGCTAGGGTTACAGGAGCGCCATAGCCAATTACGAGCTGCAAGAGATGCACCGAGGTGAAGAAGTTCGTTCCCTCCCTCCGCCACGGTGGCCGGGCACGGGCAGCTTTAATAAAACTTCCATGGGTCCTAAAGACGTGAGGGAGATCAAGAAGTGAGTGCAAGGGTTTTGTAGGGGTGGTTTTAGGGTGGGTTTCCTTAAGCCGATCACTCATCCGAGAAGCGCAAGTGATATTTATCGGAACCCGTACGTTTCTCATCCATGGATATACAATATCATCCATATCTTTCATATTATGTTCATGAGTTGATTGGTTATGACTGAACACCAATTCAAATAGGCGGATGACTCTTGCCACTCATGCTCCCAGTTCATCGTTCACTCTCCTTTCACTGGTTATCTAGTTTATTCGGGTTCAAGACCAAGAAACTCGGGGTCCAAAACACCCTTTAATGGACGTTACTTACGAACTCAAAATTGGACCCATCCTTGAAGGTCGGTTCTCAGACTTGGAGGACAACCTATTTTCTTGAGTTGGGACAACCGAAATTCAGTGGGAAAGTGATGCCACATTACCACCGCTTCATTTTCCGATACTTTGGACTCAAGGGTCTAGTGTAAACTCCATGGGTCCAAAAACTTTACTCTTAACCAATGGGATTGGTCAAATTTGGAGTTTCTTTGGTCTCGGACCCTATGTAAACCCACCCTAGCATTAGGGTCCAAGCCAAAGAAACTCCAAAACCAAGCAATCCTATCAGTCAAAAGCAAATTTTGGACCCAAGGAATTTACACTAAGGTCCGGCATGGCCACGGTATGAAAAAATGAAGTGGCACTAACATGGCATCACTTTCCCGCCAAATTTCGGTTGTCCCAACTCAAGAAAAATAGGTTTTCCTCCAAGTTTGAAAAATCAACCTTCAAGCATGGGGTCCGATCTTGAGTTTGAAAGTAACCTCCGTTAAAAGGTATTTTGGACCTTGAGTTTCTTGGGCATGGACCCTAATGTAAACTCAACATAAGTCACCCATAAGTACATCGTTCACACCTACTATGGTGGGCTGAAATTTAACATGGGTAGAACACACCATGGCCCATTGTATTTTAAATGTGGGTTGAAAACTAGGGTAGCTTATAAATTATTTTAAAAAATAAATATTTAATTACACACATGATACAAAAAATGTTGGTGTTTCATAATAATCTATGAATAAGCTTGATTGTATATTTCAATCCATATTTATTCAATTTATGTTAAAAAAAACATTGATTCCATATTCTTTGCTTTGAACATATGATAATGTGGGCTTGAAAATGGGCTTGGGTTGAGAAAACTGCATTGTCCAAGATTATCATGGTCTATCACAAAATTATAGTGAGTCACAATAATAGGTGTGAAAGGTGTAGATGTTGTGTTCTTGTGATAGATAATGTCCCATGGGAGTGATGCGGTCATACCAAGGCTACTACACCAGATCCCATCAGAACTTTGAAGTTAAGAAAGGAGGCATAACACCATACGATGCATCACGGAATACCGTGATCAGCATAAGGCTAATGGGCTCACATTCATGCCGGTACCTAGATAAGGCCGTATTTTTTCTTTTTTCTTTCTATGTCCCATGGGGGCTTTCCTTGGATAAGGGCACGCCCGAGGGCCCAAGGCTTGCCTTATTGTGTGTGAAGTTTGGGCACAAATTTCAACCATCGGATGCATGGTGTGATCTACAATGGATGTGTTGTTATGCATAAAGTTTGAGCATGCTCCATGGTGGGGCAAAAATACTCCATGCAAGGCAATTGGTGTGGGCACTATCAAATGTGTGTGCCAAGGCTTTCTTGTACATATGAAAGTTTGTAGTGGAAAGTAAGTAAGATAAGCAGGCCCAATTCCATTGCTCATCTTAAAGGGACACCTTGGAGTGATGTGTGGTTAGGTGTAGATCTAAGAATGGACATCAAAAAAACATCAAAAATAAAATTGGACTACATGCTTAGAATATGTTAACTTTTAAGTTCAACTGCCAACATAATTGGAGAGACTTGTGTGAGTGTTAACGAGAAAGGGAATTTTCACTCTGGTTATGGATAACACATTTATACGAGCTCCCGAAATTATGAGGAAAATAGCCATGGACACGATTTTGGATTTTGTTAATCAGCTTGCCCTAGTTGCGTGTTCCATATCCTATGAGATGTGGGTGCAAAGTTAAATGTGGTCGTTTAAGACTTGCTTACTTTCATAAGTACAATAGGACACTTTACAAATGTCCATAGAGCATGTTAACCCCTAAACGCACTTGGTGATTTTGGGTAAAAAAAAACGGGCGAACTTGATGTCCATTGTTTAGTGAAAGTTTTAATGAGATCAAAATGTCTTCTTGTGAAACTCAACCGTATGGATGTCCATAAAATTTTGATAGTTGTCCATGTGGTGTCATCAGATAGTATTTGAACATGTGGTTGTATGAATTGGGCTTCATTCTTAAGTTTTTTTTTTTTTACCCTCAAAAAAATGACAAATTGCATATCAAATTTTGGAGTCTGCCTAAAAGCTACAAGGAATATCCTTGTATGCTTAAAACCAAGGATCCCAGAAAAACCTTAAGTATCCAGTTAGGGCCACTTCACACACGAGACTGAGAGCCCGTGACCATTACACTTCAAGCACTCTCATTGGTGGAAAAGGCGGAGCCGGTCCAAGTTCGCTTCACACTACGCTTGAGGGACCAACAGAGTAAGTATGTGAATGCAAGATGGATGGAATGTCTACGTGGATTCCTACATGGCATCGAATGGATCATGTTTCGTGGTCACTTGGATTATTTTCAAAAACCACCTCTTGGAGGTAGGCCTAACACAAAACCGGGAGACCATGGCACTATGAATGCTGACAACTGTCGATTTATTCTATTTTATCATGTGTGAAGGCCCGCGTGAATAGAAATTCATTGAAATAACATTTGGTTGAGGGCACGGTCACATACGGCTTCACACTACACTTGAGGGTCCATGACCACACTACATGATTTTGGAGGTGTCTTGGGACGGCCTTTGGACACTGTCTTTTGGGCTCTCACAATTTCATGGCCACAACTCTTGGCTCGTGTGTGAAGTGGCCCTTAGTATTTTCTCCCAATAAGTTGCCCAACGCTTCTAAATTATGCCAATTGAATCATCTTGGAATGCCCCAAAAACATGGATCTCAACCACTTCAGGACCGTAGTCTCCACAAATAATCATGATTCCCAGGTCCCAACTTTCTTCATATTGGGCTCATGTTGACCATGAGGCCCATTTGATTGCCACGTGTCGCAGTTTCACTGGCTAATCTAGATGAAGTGTCCAGATGGGGCAAAGTACAACCCGCTAGGAGAGAGTGTGATCCCCCACTTGAAAATTTATGAAGGGTGGAGATTTATTTGGAATACTGCGATTGTTTTGCACACAAAATTGTTCACTTGGCATAAGCAATGTTTTGACCTAAATTCGCCCTAAAATGAATAAATCCCGATACCTAAATGGAAGTTCCCGTGGAATTTGTGGTCGTATATGATCCTAAATGCATTTAGGGGTTAAGTGGGTGCCATTGGAATAATGGTTAGTGGCTATATCTAGCCACGAACCTCTAGCATTGGCTAAGATAAGTCAAAAACTTAGCTAGTTTAGTTAAGAATTAGTCTAGACTAAGATATTAGTTGCAGTGCACTATTTAAGGTATTTAGTGCCACATACACTCACGGGGGGGTCACTCCATTGTCAAGTTGAACACCATGTGCGAGACAAGTTTGCTACCCTATATTATATGCCATAGATAATTTTAAAAATTATTATATTTTTCTACATATACATAACCATTGATAATATCTTTTGTATATATTTTTTGAAATTTTTAGTCATCTTCATTTTTGCAGTAATTGTTTTAGTTCAAGTTTGCGTCATTCTAGTTAGAAACGGTATGTTTTATTAAAAAAATATCATCAAATTTGGTTGCCATCTTTTTACTATATAATAGATACCGTGTATATCCACTCATGAAAAAAATTGATAAAATTTTGACCCATTTTGGTGATGCAACTTAGAAAAAACATATTTTTTTTGTCTCGCACGTGGTGTTCTACTTGACAATGGAGTGCACCCCCCGTGCATACACTGTTTGCAAAGGACTTAAATTGGATGCCTAGAGGTCTCAAAGTGTCATGTTTGTTAATTACCAATTTGGTACTATTCGTCAACATAAGTGAAACTCTGCATTATGACATTTAGCGTAGCACATTGGGCTACTTGAGATTATTTTGCGTTTGAGTATGCAAGGGGAAGAGATTATTGAGCATACTAATGGCAAGTGTCATGTGTTTACAATCTATGAAATCTATGAAATCACTGAGGTCAAATACAAGAATGTGGTGACAACTAACATGACTACACCAAAATCTGGTGCATTGCAAATGCAGCAGCCCCTTGCCCTAAAACATTTCAAAACAAAACAAAAAAACCGGAAACCTCACCTCCAAAGACAAGCAGAGACTACGATTTGTGAAGAGGACGCCCCGCACAGGTCCATCATCATGATCGAATTGGTCGATGAGTGTGCCACAATTGAATAATGTTGTTGAACAAGTTGGCCAGGATCACCAATTCGCTCAATAACTCTTCGTCTCGAACTTGGTCAATATTGTGCCATCGACATGGTCGTGCATGCCTAAACCCTAAATGGCTGTTGAGGAACACCAACACATTCCTTCCCCCCCAAAAAATACATGACATTGCCCTCTATACTAACGCGCTTGATTCAAATTTGGACAGAAACTACACACTTCTTCATTAAAGTAGTCAAACCCATAATTATTTTACTGATCCTACTACATACTTTTAGGGGGATCCTATGTCTATGACCCTATGTTTTTTCTACTAATTACTAAATGAAGGAATTATCCACCACCCTATTTTACATATAATCATGTAGGGGACATATTTCCAATGCTATGGTAGATCTAATAAAATTATGAATATTACCCTAAATGAATTAAATTGACCTTTTTTTTTAAATCTCACGTGGTTTTCTAAAATTTTGATAGTCACCTCCATGAGCCTTGCTTTTGTCAAGAAATCTTAACTCATCCATAACCCCCTATTGCTAACTAACTTTTACAAATGAGTAGCCTAAGTCTTTTTCTTGAATGCTTGCGTTCTGTTTTTCCCATCTCTTCTCCAATCCACTACGAGGTGGACCACACTATTTCTTACATCATCTTAAATGAGCATATATTTAAAATATTAATTTAATTTTTAAATGATAGAATAATATTACAATATCATTTTTAATCTTCAAATACACATGACTAATATTATTTAGTTATGGTTATAATATTATTTTCATTTATAATCATAATGAGACACAAAATGGTGTGTACTTCAAAATTATGATGCATCATAATTAATGTCATGTTCAAAACTATAGCAAGTTGAGCAAAACTTTGGTCAATCAACCTGAACTCCCCTCTTAAATTGGTCAACCTTTGGTTAGCGGTAACCGGGATGCGCGGGCTTGCGACCTGTTAGCTAGCATATGAGTTAGTTGATTCCCATTTACTCATTTGTTAGCTAATTATCTTAATTGGGTGGTGCAACCATGATTTTAGGTAGATAGAATCTTGGTTAGCTAATCTTCACTAACTTGTAATTTAGCTAATTATCTTAACCAGGTGGCATGGTTGGACCCTTAGCGTAGGTGACAAATTAGCGTGGGCCACACTAATTTTTTAGTTAAGGTGGAATTAACATGCGTCCGAGACCCTAGGTGTTCCCCTAAGTCTTCATGAAGACTCCAACGAACACATTGAATATTATTTATAGGACAAAAGTAGTACAATATCAAATAATCACCCACATTAATTCTCTAGAAGAACAATTAATGTGACCCGTGCTACTAGAAATTTAGCATGGATAGAAAATCAAAATGCTCCACACTAATTCTCAATTAGTGTGCACTCTACAAAATTATTGTGGTCCATAGTAATAGGACTATTAAGTGTACCTAACTGTGGTACTCCACCTCATGACTACACTAAATATGTTGTTTAGTGTCACCAATTCTAATTGTCTTGCCCAATACTAATTGTAAACCGCGGTATAGTGTCACCACCACTAAACATTAACCCAACATTATTTGTCATTACTTGTAAATTTTTGGGGCATCATGGATTTACCATGTTGCAATTACTTTCACTTACCACGTGATTTTTCATCCAACTTCAATCATCCATGACAATACTTCATCACAAGTTTGTGACAAGAGAAGGTAGGGTTTCGGCTAATGGATGAACTCATCCATCATCCATGACAATATTTGTTCATATATAGAAGTGTCATCCGAAAAGTTACCATGTGACGCCAAACATCATATTTAGTGTAGTAAACCTCAAACTTTAATGAGATGCCAAGTTAGGAAAACCTATACAAGTGTTCAAACTCCTTTTTATATAGTCGCCTTTAGACCAAATTCAAATGCTTCTCCTTCATTATACTAAAATTAGCAGTTCTGACACTACTTGGACTTCCTTGAACATTGTAAATTTTCAACAGTAAAATTCTCCTTAAAGTCTCTGTGTTTTGGAGAATTCTATAACACTCTCAAATTTGTTATCGACTCAGTTCTACCATGTGAAAGTTAATTACACTCCATTATCATCATCCATGACAGTGTAATTAAATTTCGCACAATGATGCATAAAGGACTCTTCTGCATATTTCTGCTTTGATCTGACTTATTGCAACATCCTTGACCATATGTAACAATAGAGGATATGTAACAAAGGCATGACAATCATATAGCTGTGACTCCATTTCCCAAACTCATCAGAGAGAAGGCTCAAATTAATGATGTGAATATTCCTTACATGAAGCTGATCTGTATCCCATAATGAGACAAGTCCCAAGCTGAGCACTGCGCTACTGCACTAAACTGCTGCCATTTGATTTCAAATACTCCACAACTTTCACACATCAAAAAGAACCCTATAGCTAATTGCTTCACAGTTGCCCCCAGAAGCTGGTCCGGGATGAGGAGTCTCTTGGAAAAGGTTTAATACAATGTTACATTTAGAGTGGAAAACACAGGGAAGCCCCGGCCGAGTGGTTCAGAACACAACATTCAACAAGACAGTGTCATGATAAGTATGGAATATTCAGCTCCCAATGGGAGGAAAATCCCACCCAAGTTGGGGTGATCCACTGGGGATGTCTAAAAGGAAAGGAAAAGCACAAATAAATTAGCTGAAACAATTTACTATTCTGCATCACCAGCAGCTGGGTCGTAAACTGCTTGCCGTACAAATTGACCGCGTACCCGAGGTCTTTGTTCGGCTAGTCTCTTCCTGCTTTGATATCGCACCTGTGAAGACACAACACGAAGCCTCATTTAATTAACAACCTCAAGTATAGATGTGCAAAATGGTTTTCAAATCCTGCCATATTTTGGATCTCATTCCAAATACTACATACAATAGTATACGAAACAGACCAAAAAGGAAAAGTAAAATTTCCAGGAGAGGGAAGATTAGAGAGATTATGTACCTTCTTCTCAAAACATCGCTCTTTTCTCTTCTGCCTGAACTTGTTTAAGGCAGCTTCTCTTCTGGCAAAACGCATTTGTTCAGAACAAATGCCATTTCCTGCACTCATGCCATCCATGGTCTGGTCGACCCCACTACCTCCATTATTGCCGCTATTGTCATTGGCAGTGGGCGTCACTCCAACACCACTTTGACCATTTGTGTGCCCGTTATTACTTCCTGAGGCACTACCGTTCATGGAGCCATTACCATTCCCATTACTTCCATACCCATTGCTGCTTCCACTGGGACCATCCAATCCTGTTGTCCCCATGTTGCCTGATGCACAGCATGGTGCTCCTGAGCCAGGATTTGTGACCGTCTGTTGTTGTTCCTCTTGCATGGCCAAAGTCCCAGGGGTCTTAGTTGCATTCTGATGGTGATGATGGTGGTGATGGTATTGGTTCCCTTGGTGGTGATGAGATCTCTGGTGCTGATGTCCTCCCTGAGGTAGATGTCCAGAAACAGAGTTCTGTTCTTGGAAAGCAGCAGACTGACTGTAGACCTCATTATGCTCGGCCATATGTTGAGCAGGAGCTGCAATCCATGCACCAGGATGGGCATAGTACGCTGGATACATAGCAGGAGCATATGCTCCAGAAACTCCATCATATGCAATTATGCCAGGTGGTGGGATAGGAATGGCCACAGGCATACCAGGTACTATCATGCTCTCATCCTTGGTGGTCCGTGAACCAGAGTACCCATCTTGGCCTGTAGACAAGCCATTATCCTGACCATCCTGGTTTTCAAAATTTTGAATATGTGAAGGAGGAGGAGTTGAACCCTCCGCACTTCCTTTTGATGAGCCGCTCCGGTCATGTCCCACACCGAGACGAAGGGGCCCTCCAGAACTAGTACAACCCCCAGGAGTGAGACTGTAAGGTCCGTATCCACCAGCCATTGGATAGCCACTAATAGGCAATGACCCCCCAACATGGACTTGTTGAATAACTGTTCCTCCAGTACTATACCTGCAGGTAGAAAGGAGATTCCATGAGCAGAGTCACAATTGGAACATTGTATGATAATAAATCAATGGTTACTACATTAAATATGATATTTAGTGTCACTTACTATTTGAAATTACACAATGCTATATATTTACTGTATAACTCATATTTTACAAACAAATGTTAAATTGGTTGTTTGGACATTATAGAACATCAACAACTTTACTTGGTAAAAAATTATATCAATAAATAAAAATATAGAGCATTGTGTAAATCCAAATAACAAGTGACACTAAATATCATATTTAGTGTAGTTATACTTCTGCTTGAACAAGAGCACGATCGTAATGAAAATGTTGTTAGGGCACAGGAGAGATAAGTTCAGGACCAAAAAAATAAAGTGACCAATTTCCAAGGAAGTACCTGGAGAATGCAGAGCCCCCAGAGTGACGAAGTGGCTGACGCTCTTCAAAATCCCCAGTGGTATCAACTGCGGACCGCGGCCGTTTCAGTGACAGCTCAAGCGTAGGACCAGAATCTGGACCTAAATTCTCACAATCAGGGGTCCTCTTACCCCTCTGATCAAGTATGTCATCACCGTCCTCACTCCCTTCATCTTGTACTGCTCCCAGTGTTTGTGGCTGACTTGCAATGCCATTTATCAAGTCAATTGCTTTCTTGGAGGACTCCTCGTTAGATCCATTCCCACCTGAAGCCGATGGTCCATCCCCATTGTCACTGCTTGGTGTAGGCCCATCCTCTTGCATGGCACACGCAACATCATCTTCAGCCAGTTGGCTGTCATGTTCAGCTTGCTGTGCTTTCTCCATTTCATGACTGGCAGGCCGGCGTGTAGCCATCTCCAGATCATGCCCCATTTCTTCATCTGTCATAGAGAAGATCTAATTAAGTGCGAATTGACGCTCTAGTCTCTACTATGTTCACTGAAGGAAAAAAATTACTGTATTAAGTGCTATTCAATTAACATATGGACTCCCACACTGGACACAATTCACCAGCTTGTGAAGGAGTGCGCGGCTGACAAAATAAACAGCCAGAAGTGCAAAGGTTACCAGCTTCAAACTTAATATCCTCTAGCATTACCATTAACCTATTCTAATCATGAGCATCATACAGGTCAACAACACATTACATGAAGAGGAAACTTTACAATCTCAATCCTTCCAAGTTCAAATACCACCAGAGACATCACCAATGAAGCTGCACCTTGATCTCAATACCAAAACTTCTAATACCTTCACACTGATCTACGCCAAGCAAATCACAACACACTCAATAAATCACTTACTACAGACATCACATACATTGACCTGCAATCTCAGAAATCCTAGGAGAACGCCTACCAGATTCATAACATGCAAGATCTACAACATATTAAAAACAAAATGATTCATTCAAAAATAATAGAGAAAGGAAGGAAAAGATGAAGTTGATCCACTACCTTCTCATTACTCTGATTCTATAATTGGAAAGAGTGAAGCATAACAGGCATACACAACAGGAATGGTTTGAGATGAAAACCACACCTCCTAAAAACTAAAGAAAATCTCATACTCGTTTGCAGGCATACATTATATGAATGATGCATCCAGTGATTCTCAATAACCGAATCACAAGATGAAAGATTGATGTTATTCGGTGAATATTCAGTCATGTACTTGATGGAGGACATTTTTAAGCAACACGAGTAGGCAAGAGCCAGACTTATTTTTAAGCCATCCCCACTCTTGATGTCACCAAACACTAAAATCAAGACGTCCAGCATCCTAAACTATGCCTTCAAAGAACTGACAACCAGACTACAGCTTGAGACCCTTGGACCAGCAAACAAAAATCTTCCAGTCGTAAGAAGTATATCCAACAGCAACAGCAGCACGCATCCAGCTCCTCCCATTCCAACAAGTAACAAACTAGTCTAGATCCTAAAGGGTGACAAAGGAGATGTGTAGATTCTAAAATCAGGAATACAGGATCAAAATTACACCTAGTCTAGTATCAGGCTCCTAATCCAAGGAGAATGTTACATCTTGACTGCAAGCATCATGGTGTTCTTACCCTGAAATGGTGGTCAGCAGACTCCAAATATATCTCTAGTCTAAACGATACTGGAAATAAATGATTACCTTTTAAACATATAGAACTTCAAGACCAGGAACATAGCAAAATCAGAAAAACACCTAATTTCACATCTAGCCTGAGAAATTAACTCTACAATACAGAGTCGACATGCCAAATTTTTTACTCTAGAACAATTTAGTTTAAACACGCACCACCTATACGGAGAAGGCAAAAATCAGCAAACTCAGAGAACCACCTCAATTACCTCAACCTGAAAACTAACTCTGTAAGATGGGAGTTCTAGGCTCTAGCACAAACCATTTCCTTTGGCACTTCACTACCTGACCCTTACCTTTGTCAATACAACAATACAACAAGCAGCACCAGGAGAGTGATCACCCTAAAACTATCATACTAATGAGAGGTAGGAACAGGACTAGACACTCATATGAATGCATACCCAAGTTTCCACCCTTTGATTGGGAAGTAGCTTGTCCCTCCTCATCCCCATCTGCAGTTTCTGGCACAGTGTTCCTTGGAAGTTGCACAGGTTGCATGTGAGCCTGTTTTAAAAACAGTCAGAGTCAGAATAATTCGTCACCATGAAATTCCATGACACCCCACACTACTGTTCTTGATTAGAATAATCTCCTGGTGAGCTCATACTAAAGGTCGGTAATATATGTAAGCTTAAGCATGGGTATGGCATGCAAGCATAGCCCTTCCATGTACATAAATATGCATACTTGTGTATGTATTACATGACAACATCCCATTTTATTTGTATCATAATCTCAGACAACCGCTGTCCAGTTGTTAGCTGAAAGCATGACCACAATTACTAAAATGTTGAGAAGCAAATTAGTCTGGACTAACACAATACATTAGACATAACACCTTTATGAGTCTCAATTCAACTTACTTGGTTGCCACTCCCATTATCACTTCCGCCTTGGACATTAAGTCGGCTACTGCCGTTCTCACTGCCATCGCTACTGCCGCTTCCATCGGTGCTTCCACTTGCGTTGTTAATATCAACAACCCCGCAGCTCTTGGGCTTTAGGACTTCCCCAGTTCGACTCCCACTACCACTTCTGCTTCCACTCGACTGCAAGAGGTCCAAGAACTAGCACCATCAGAAACGTCACAATATCTTCCATGACTACCAACAAAAACGTTGACACTCCTAAATGAATCCAACATGTGACTCTAACCAGTTATTATGCAACTGAGTAGCAAATCACCAACATGGCATACTAAAGACATGTCATGGTAAAGATGCTCCTCCTATCCATATATTTTCCCAAAGGTGCAAGGCGCAGACTCTTAGAACTACATCGAATAACGTATCACAGGATCAAATTGAGGACTTACGCTGTGACACTTCCTCCACACATGTTGCCACAAGTTCTTCAGCTCGTTCTTCCGCACGGGCTTCACAAGGTAGTCGGCAGCTCCTTTAGACAAGCAGCGGAATACAATATCCAGGCTGTCATATGAAGACATAACTGGAAGGAAAAAGGAAATCGATTAGTCGATCATTCAATCTTTAGTCCTTCAACATGTATCAACAAGTGTGAACAAATTCTACATCTCTTAGAAACTCCTGATTATTGTGAACAAGAATACAGATAGCATTCATAGGCACCAAGATAAGCAACTTACTGACAACTGGAATTCTCTTCCGCAGCTCGCGGGTCATCATCTTCGAGAGCAGACCAACACCCGAGAGGCATGGCATCACCACATCCGTCAAGACCAGGTCGAAGGAGCTATTTACATCTTCCAGGAGCTCCCATGCTATTGCACCATTCGCAACCGAGGTGACTGGGACAGGCACAAACCTTCAAGTTCAGGTCTAGATTCCAGGTAGAGCACATACATAGCTTTCTAAACACATAAGATTATAAACCAGCTCAGAGCACTGGACATCTTATCTGATTTTGACGTTTCAAGTATCTTCTCCAGCAAGAGTGCAGAAAGTGCATATGGTCTGAAAGTTTCAGCGAAGTTCTCTTTCAAAGCCAGGCATGCCCAAAGGGCGGGGTAACTTGCGCAATCCCAATGTCAGCACAACTTGAAGTAGCAGCCAGAGCTTACTTCAAGCTTCCTAGACGAATAAAGGTTCCTGCTAAATAATGCGACTTTCACTGATGGACCACGACCACTGCAAGCAGTAAATCATCAGTTGACTCAGAAAACAACAGGCACTGAAGATGGTTGACAGTGTGGATAAGTGGTGACCAACTTTTTGGTCACTACGCCAGACTACCAACGATCGGCAGCAATCTGCTCTGATACTCAAGGTCGGGGTCATAGGGTATGAAAGCTATGAGTGCTCAATGGGAATAACAGTAGAAGGAAGCCCATACCCCCAAAAGATACACAAAAAAAGTGTTCGCTTACAGTTAACTGATGCAAAGCATAAACCCATTACATAACCCAACACAACAGCACGGATGTGGATGGCAACAACTAGACTGCATCTAACTAAGACCGGTCAAAGGTAACGACCTTCATAGTTGCAATTCCGGAGCAGTGCACCAACAACATGCCGTGTTGAATCATCGTCCTCCACAAGAAGAACTCGCAAATGGCGTTCGAGAAGAAAACTCTCCCAACCCCCTCCACGACCATTTTGCGACCTCCGCTGCTCATCCTTCTTCAACAAAGGCGAGAGCTTTTGACAGACAGCCTCCGCAACAGCATCATCACCTTCCTCTAGGTCATCGTCGACGTCTTTCTCTCGGCCACCGCCATCTTCATCAGACTCTGAAGTCCGCAAGCCCCTAACCACCGGCGGGAACTGACTGTCGTCCAGCTCCCTCCTAATCCGCTCCGCTATATCCTTCCCATCTTCTCGAGCCTTCGGCACACTTACTCCGCTCCTATTATTATCCCCGACGAGCTGTCGCCGACTGTTCTCCAGTGTGTTAGCCCCGTTCTTATCTAGTTCCCTACCTCTATCAACTTCCTTGAACGACCTGTATAATACGCCCTTCAACCTTCCGTCGACTGCCGCTCCGGCAGCAGGAGCTGCTCCTACATTGTGCTCAGTGCCCCCTGCCCCCCTGGCCGCCGTTGGACGGTATGAGGACCGAAACTCCGCCTCACCCTCGCGCAAATCCGCAGTCATAAGAGCACTCTAAACTACCTCCTCACCCTGTTTCCTGATACAACCTTCCCTCCCTCCCCTACTATGTTTCTCGCAGGAAGGCTATCCTTCAGATCCCTGCCCCACGCTTAGTCGATACCTCGGAACTCCAGGGGGTCTCCGTCGCAGTTCGCAAGACATTCGCTAAGATTCTTTCGTGTCGGGAGGATTGCACAATCTGGGTTGATAAAAGCTGTTGAGAATAATCCGGCAAAGTAAACGAAAATTGCATCAGCAAGTGCGCATCATCAACATCTTCTAACATTCAACTACATATGCGCATGAAGGTGTACGTCCTAGTTGTTTCCTTACTCTTAAATGTCAGAGAGGACCACGAGATATTATCATGGTCGAATATGCGCAGGTCAATTTCAACACTTCCATTTGCAAAGAAGGAGACGGAGATCTTTCTTCAAACTCGGACATCGATAAGCCCTCTCTCTGCCTTCCACTAATTCCGAAAATGCACAACTCAATATACACCAGCCCGTAGTTCGAAGTCGAACTCTCCAAAGTTAACAGTACGACGACGACAAGGACGAAGACAACAACAGAAGAGGATGATGATAAGGTTGTGTCACCTGTGCCCCAGCAGTTTTCACTTGCTCACAACATCCGTCTTCTTAAAAGGTGTAGATCCGATGTTTGGCAACACAAACGTCGCTTCCTGAAATCACCGTACCATAAATAAAAGAGGCACGGCCGGAAACAGAGGCTCTTGGGTCACGCGCACTGCCAGCAAGCACGCAAACCACCTAGGTCCACAAGCGTTATCTCGTCATTCCAACAGCTCCAGCTCCATACACTCAACACACTCAACCACACACTCTCGTCCGTCTCGTTCGGTACCCCGACCTCCACTCAACTCAGCTCCAAACAACCTCCAAGAATCAAAAAAAAATCTTTGTCACGGCTGTAAGCAACTCCTCTCCTCTGCTCTGCTCTGCTCTGCTCACAGACCGACGTCCCTCAACCTGAAACCCTTTGCGCGCCTGCTACGTCCTCTGCAGCCTGCCTTTCCCCTGCTTCCCAAACGCAAATCCTCTCACAGAAAGCTTCTGTTCGCTCCACCCGGCGTTGTTTTCGGCGAGAGAGCGCTCGTTGCAATCGGAAAAGCTGACTCCAAACTCCACAAGGCACCAAACCTAACAGCAGCCGTCGAGCGCACACAATATCTGTGAAAAGATGAGAGCGAAGAAGCGTCGTTGCAGCGCAAGCAATCTGCGAGCCACAGAAACGGGAGGGCGCGGATGTAGGCCTCAGGGGCGGACGGCTATAGGGGAAGGACGACGTGGCGCTCCCGGGTGCCGCTAAACGGGTTACGTCCTAAGAGCGCGGTGGGAAGCTCTAGATGCGAGAGACCGGTAGCCGCGGGAGGAAATATCTTCCTGCCCCCCCCCCTTCCCCGTCGGCCCCTCTGAGCCCTGTATTTGATTTGCCAAGCTGGCCCCAAATCTGGTCCCCCCAGCCAATGGGCGGCTTCGCCTTTGGCCACCCATCTACTTCCGTAATAAAGATTTCCTCTCTCTCTCCACTCTCCACGAGTGCCTGCCCTTCTTTAGATCTCTTTGCATTTTCCTATTCTCCAAATACCCACATCATAATAAGGTACATGGGCCTTAAAATGGTTACTACATTTCTCGACGACGCTTGTTATCCCAATTAGCGTGTGTTCCTTCCTATTTGGAGTTACGCAGTGCAACAACATCTTCCTCGTGACTTCAAATCGTTTTTTTAGCCTTCATTACTTACTTCCTTTTATAATAGTTGCCGCTTCTATCATTCATCTCGCTGCATTACATCAATATGGCTCTAATAATCCATTGGGTATCAATTCTTCTGTGGATAAAATAGCTTTTTATCCCTATATGTACAACTAATGAATGTTCAATAGGTTGTTCAGACATTATAGACCATAACATTGCACAGTTGATGAGTTTTGTTCAGCTACCATGTCTTCGTATTCATTACGAAGCACCGGGATTGCCTGCCGTCATTTAGATCTTTTTCATTTTCCTATTCTCCAAATACCCACATCATAAGGTACATAGGTCTTTAAATGGTTACTGTGTTTCTCGACGACGCTCGTTATCCCAATTAGCGTGTGTTCCTATTTGGAGTTACGCAGTGCAACAACGTCTTCCTCGTGACTTCAATTTTTATTAATGAATGTTCAATAGGTTGTTCATACATTATAGGCCATAACATTGCACAGTTGATGAGTCGTGTTCAGCTACCATGTCTTCGTATTCATTACAAAGCACCGGGGTTGCCTGCCGTTCTTTAGATCTTTTGCATTTTCCTATTCTCCAAATACCCACATCGTAAGGTACATGGGTCTTAAAATGGTCACTACATTTCTCGACTATGCTCATTATCCCAATTAGCATGTGTTACTCTTTGGAGTTACGCAATGCAACAATGCCTTACTTGTGACTTCAATTTTTACTAACAAATGTTCAATAGTTTGTTCGGACATTATAGACCAGAACATTCACAATTGATGAGTTGTGTTCAACTACCATGCCTTCGTATTCATTATGAAGCTTTGGGGATTCCAGATGTTTTATTCTCGAATCTAAGGTTGTGACCGTCCAAGTTCACTTCACACTAGAAGGTGAAGGCCTAAGGGCCCAACCAAATTATCATGGATGAAAAGTCTACATGGCAGACCATTTCATAGTAAAAGGCCTTGGATAGTTGGTACGACCTTTGGATGAGAGTCAAGGGCCCTCATAGTTACATGGTCACGGCCCTTGGCTCGTGTGTGAAGTTGACACGAGATTGGTACAAGATGATTGGGCAATTCCAAATTTTCGTAGCTACTTTCCTCATGATTTTGGGGGCTCATATGTAGATTTTATTATTGTGCTCAATAAATGGTCATATAGTCCACCCCTCCCCCCCCCCACACACACACAAATACAAAATTTATGTTGACTTTTCAACCTATAATGGTTATCATATTTTGAGCACGCAATCTAATATCTTAAAAACACGTGTCTTCTTATTTCCATTCTCAGAGTCACTAATACAGTCATAAATTGTTATTTGGTAATAAATTGATAATTGTCATAAGTACCTTCAAATATCCATACCATGTTGGAATCAACAACAACGAAAAAGCCAAATCCTCGTTATAGAAGCCCAAATGGCATTTAAAAAAAAACAAAAAACAAAAAAAAGAGGACAATACCACTCCAACACTAATCATAACCCCAATCCATGTATGTTCTCTAACAATTCATTTATTTGATGTGCAAATGATGTGGAACAAACTCATTTCAAATATATATATATATAAGGAAAAATAACACATATGCAACCTCTAATGTTGGTGTGAATGAGGGATGCCTCACATGATCAAAACCACGAGCTCATAGGTGAGCCCAAGACGGGTTTCTTGAGGAGGGTTGTGGGACATGTGCTAATTGGGGTTAGAATGAAAGCTATAGGACTATTGTTAGATATGTTTTGTCACAAAGATGATTAACCTAGAGGGCTCTCTATTCCAACACAAAACAATTTTTCCCTCAAATTTTGCCATGTGTCATGCTCCCCTTCGCTAGGACCCGCTTGCATCTCACATGGAAACTACATTCCAGCACATGTAAAGATGAAATAGGGAGCCTCTATTGTACTTGCAAGTTGACACAAACTTGGCTTGGACATATACGTAGTTCCAAAATGGGTTCATGACTACATGTGCACTTATCTCAAGTAAAACGAGTATCATTAAAGTGTCCACGAGTAAGGTAGATATCCCTTTATGGTTAGTTTCTTAAATGGAAACCAACATTTGAATGGTATGCAGATAAGTGTGGCTTCAAGAACAAATACCACAAAAAAAACATATGTTTAAGAGAGATTAGATTACGAGCTCGCATTTTGATAACCATTGTAAGCTCGATAGTGAACATAGTTAGGGGCGGGGGTTTGTATCACCCATTCAACTAGCAAAAAATCTTCACTTTGACAATGAATAAAATATCCATATGAGCTCCCAAAAGTAGGAGGAAAGTAGGCTACGGCCTCAATTTGGATTTGCTAACTAGGTAATTCTGAGTTTCATATCATAGGAGAAGTGGACTAGTCCGGGAAAAAAGTAACCATTTAAGACCCATATAGCTTATTAGACAACCGAGTCTTGGTGGGCAGGCAACCGTAACAAAGCATTGGTTTGTACGTCAAGGGATGTGAGTCATCCACAAATCTATCATCCATCCATCCATCCATCCATCCATCCCTCACCTTTCCAAACCATAAACGTGCCCTCACATTGTTAATAACGATTCCCTCCCAACTGTACTTCACGCCGGGCCACCGGGCCCGGGGGGGGGTCAGATATTATGTTCTAAAAAATCATCTAAGTCGATTCCTTAATTATTGATCGGATGCTTACTTTCGTTGACGGCTTCATCCATCCACGAGGTTAAGGATTAACTCTCATTTGGTTTACTTATCTTCATCAGTCGCCTATATTTGAGTGATACTTATGATGGATTGGCGTGGCTTCAAGAATGAATACTATAAATACATGTGTTTTAAAAGAGATTGGATCATGTGTTCAAAATATGATAATCATTATGAGTTTAATAATCAACATAATGGAGGGGGGGGGGACTTAAGACAATCAAGTATTTTAGGGCCAGCTTACGTTAATTTTTTGTCCAAGAAACTTGGGGTCCAAAAGACCCCTCAATCCTTTAGCGTTCCAAATGATAGATTGGACTTAAGCTTGAAATTCAGTTTCTCAAGTTAGGATGACAGTCGACATAAAAACTATGCCCAAATTATTGTCTCTTGACTTTTTTTTAAGTAAACATTCTTCAGTATCACACAACCATTCGTTGACTTATTAATGAATGTTGGTTTGTAGACTAAACCAAGACATCCAACTAACATCAACGACTAAAATGACGACATTTGTACCCCAATCGTCCCAAGTCGCTTCATAATTACTTTGAAAATAGTAAAAGATTGCAGACAACGCACCGGAGATCCCAAAATATTGAGACATGAATCCAACTCCACTGAATGCTTGGACATGATATACGAAGAACAATACGTATTCTTCGGACTTAAGACCCCTTGTTGAAATTGACCATAATATCCAAAACTTCACTCTCACCTTTGGCTTAATAGGGCCACTTGACTTTGGCGGTTCTTCGGTCTTCGACTCTACGGTAAAACACCACCTAAAACATCCCCACGCCGTCTCATTAGCCCTCCGAGAATTCATTCACGTCATAGTAGCGGAATCCAAGGGGGTTCCATTCTTAATTATATAAGCTACGAGGATAACCATTGCGGCGGGCCAGCCGGGCCAAGGCCCGGCCCCGTGGGAGTATAATACTAAAAAATCCTCAAAAAGGGGCTCCAAGTGTGAACGGGGGGTACGAGAAAGTGGGTCAATATCTAATGCTCTTTGCAGATTGGAGAGCATCTAAAGGGCCAAAGCCTGTACGCGGGCCGGTGGGGCCTGGGCTGTGATATTTCTTCAAGTATTGTTAACCCGGGATCCAACTAGGGCCTCAAGTTCCAACTTCCCAAGGATCCTTACCTGCCTCCTCATTGGCCGAAAGCCATCACATGCATATACAACCCGATATGATTGGCCCTACCGTGACCACTCTCGTAACTTCGGAGTACATGTACCTGAAGACCAACGCTATGTACCTATTTTGTACATTTGGGAAACTTCAAATCTAGGAGAGCGGTACATAAGTGTGTCTTGTACTCTCGGGTATGTGGCGCATGGCCATGGGGATCCCGAACCACATCGAGTGCCACTTGCACTTGGGGATGTGGCATGCATGGTGCCGCTCCTGCCCTAAACATCTATTTATAGATATAGATATATGTGTGTGTGTGTCTATTTGTTTATTCTTCGTGTATTGTGAGGCTCAAAACCCACAAGTGTTACAGTAGTTCACACTAGCATGAGTAGAAAGCTACACTAATATGGTAGGTGGGTCTTAAATGGTTACATCTTCCGACTGTCCCACTTCTCCGGCTGGGGCGAAACAACCC
Organism: Polytrichum formosum; assembly: GCA_964035585.1. NCBI lineage: Eukaryota > Viridiplantae > Streptophyta > Polytrichopsida > Polytrichales > Polytrichaceae > Polytrichum > Polytrichum formosum. The sequence continues at coordinate 49,218,265 of OZ037940.1, read as the reverse complement.
GTACATTGGTTCCTTGGAGGCAAGGGTTTAGGCATCCAACAAGGAACAAGTGTATGGGTTAGTTCGCCCAAATCCACTTCTCCTAGGACGTGAATCACGCGATTAGTACAAGATGGTTGCCAATTCCAAATCGAGGTCATAAAGCGACTTCTTTCATCATTTTTGGAGTTCATATGAATATTTTACCCACTATCAAGGTGACGATTCTTGTGCTCGTAAACTAGTCAAATAAGCCCTCCTGATTATGTTGACTGTTAAGCCTAAAATGGTTAACATATTTTGAGCACATAGTCCAATCTCTTTTGATGATGTGTCTCTATGATGTATGTTCTTGGAGCCTCACCTAATCACAAACCGCTCGAAAAATAGGTGTCTGATTAAGATAAGTGATTGAATTAGGCACACTTACCTGAAACATATGGAGTTAGTGGGGGCCACACTAAACTCAAATTCGGTGGTTGTCCATAGTGATTCCCGAGCTTGAATATAGTGTGGACCACATCAAATGTTTCTTTAGAAAACATTATTATGAGAGGTTCTTTACCTTAGATGGTAGTCCATAGAATTACATTTCGCTCCCTAAATAGCAACAAACATGGGCTTGGTTAAAAGTATCCGATAGAGACGATGGAAGACTATTGAACTACACTGATTATCCCAATTAACGTGTGTTACTACACTCTAACCTCCCTAATATCACATCAATGGCAACCAAAGTGCATGTGATATTGAGGAATTTTATAGTGTTAACATGGATGCATGATAATAGAGGATTAGTGTAGCATGTGACATTATGGAGGAATGTAAAGTAAACATTGCAATAATCATAATGATTATAACGATGGCAATGTGATGCGTGCGAGTGGGTGATTTGAATTCTTTGGTGGTTTATTTTAATGTCCAAACCCATGATATATGGGGGGGGGGAGAATTGTGACAATAAGGAGGAAGATTTAAACTGAGCACATCCGTTCCCTAGGGTTCCAGGATATAAGAAAGGGAGTGACATTACGGAGGTTAGGGTGTATTCGGAGATATGCAATGCAATAATGTCTTACTCATGAGTCCATTTTTTACTAACAAAAGTTTAATAGGTTGTTTGGACATATAGAACACTGATGATTTTGCTTGATAAACTATTACATTCTTGTTAAATAGTTATAACATTGTGTAACTTTGAATAGTAACACGCACTAATTGGGATAATCGGTGTAGCTCACAACCAACTATAGTGACTTGGAGTTGACAAAGCTTAGGATATATGGTCAACATTGTCAAACACAACATGGGGATATACAATATTGTAGAGGGCTATCTATTTCAACACAAAATATACTTTTTCTTCTCAAAACTTGCCACGTGTCATGCTCACATTCACCACAACCCACTTGCATCCCACGTGGAAACTACATTCCTGCACATGGAAAGATGAAATAGGGAGCCCTCTACATTATTTCATAGTTTGTATTCAAATTGATTATATTTGTATTTGGATTAAGCACAACACTTGACATTTTGGCATTTGATTTCCATAACCCACATACATAAATATGAGGTCAAGTAATGCTATGCATAATATTACTAAGCAACTACATGATTACCACACGTTGTTGCTTACCGCACATCAAATCATAGACTTGCTATCGAAATTGGACGGTGGTCAACTATCCCTATCTCTAGAGATAATAGCTTATGCCACTTTTGCTCTCATAATGTAGTTGAAAATGAGGCACACTTTGTGTTGGAGTGTCCCCTATATTACTCCATTAGAGATAAGATTCAATCACTATTCGAGAAGGTAGTAGCATGGAATCTCAAGTCCTTTTTTTTCAATTGGACCATCAAGCTGAAATTAGCCTCTACCTCACGGAGGCTACCACACTATGTTGCTCTAGGGAATTACATGGTCTGACACCATCTTGATGTACTTTTAGTTTCATCAACCTTTTGGCTTCCCGGATTCTTGAATCAATTTCGTTTCATTTCTTGGTCTCTTTCCAAAGATTTTAAATATGATAATTTACAATTGCTCGTTGAAAAGTTCATAATACACAACAGGAGTGCTCCCCATAAACGGGGAACCTCGAAATTAGAGGAGAAGTATGCTCACTTGATACTTGGTTCCACATAATGCAACCAAGGAGTTGACTAATTTTATGTGTGGGTCAAATGTGCTCCTAAACTTCTACAATTTTCATGGGTCACATGATTGGAACTATAGGATCAAAATATAACTTGTGATATTCCAAAGAATGAGGTCTTGAAGAACAATGGATGCATGCCAAGGTTTTCATTCTTCATGTAATTTTTTTTCACAACAAAATAAAACGTATGTTTATATGTGTGTGTGTGTATATATATATACATACACACACATACACGCAAATAAAACAACAAGTTACATCTTCATTAATTATCCACTCTAGTGTAGTGTACAGTAATCTCCCGCTTAAGTCTCGGGGAGATCACTCCCTTGTAAAGTTGAACAACCACGTGCGAACTTTTTACATCTAAAAAATCCTACTTTTTACATAAAGCATCACCAAAATGGGTCAAAATTTTATCAATTTTTTTTCATGAGTAGATATATATGGTATCTATTATACAGTAAAAAAAGGTAACTAAATTTGATGATTTTTTTTTTTTATAAAACATACCGTTTCTAACTAGAATGACGCAGAATTGAGCTAAACATTTTACTACAAAAAATGACGATGACTAAAAATTTCAAAAAAATATACAAAAGATACTATCAATGGTTATGTATGTGCAAAAAAAATATCATAAATTTTAAAATTATCTAGGGCATGTAATATAGGGGTAGCAAACTTTGTTCGCACGTGGTGTTCAACTTGACAATGGAGTGATCTCCCCGAGGCTTAAGTACAAATTTTCAACCGGAGCCATTTGGTGTGCAGTTAGTTGGTAGGTGCGTACTTACTCATATCACTTTCTAGACCTTCTAATTCAATGAATCGCAACGGGAAATGGATGAAACCTGGGGCAACCCACTTGATCGAAGCCCAACGATGTGAAATCGTTGTAAATTCGAGCAAGCCGAACGCGCCGAGCAAGCGGGCGTTGGGGCAAGAGTATGAAGTCAATGAAGGCACCATCCAAAAAGTTTGGGACAATTGGGAGAACATACTGCAACGAAATCCAGCCTATCAAGACATTTGTTGAATCTAAAAGTGCTACCGACTTCAAAGGCTTTGCAACTCTACATAGCATTGTCCTTAACATCAACAACCAATTGCTTTGCTTTGATGTTCAAACGGAAGCTGGACATATGTATGATGAACTACGACAATCATTTGAGACGTTTCGGTGAAACATTAACAAACAGACATTGAATGTCAAGTGTAAAAAATTCATGCATTCGTGTGAGCCCAAATTGATGCCCACATGTGTTGTTAACAATTGTAAAACATTACAAGTAGTGTTTTGTTGATTTATGATTATTCACAAAAATATAAAAAGAGTGAAGCTTGAAGAAAGCTAAGTTTGAAGCATTAGGCTTGTGTGGAGTGGACTTAAGTAGTATGAGGACATACCTTGGTAAAGTGTGGTAGGTAGAAAGCCAATGTTAGTTAAATGTTTGAATTAAGATCTTTGTTGATTATTTGAAGGAGGAAGGCTTAGGAGATTAGATGAGAGCCTACAAAGTAGGAGGAGATTTCGAAGGCTTATTGAGAGCCTTGTGAATGGGATGAGTCCCTACTTAGAAGGAGAAGGTTAAGGAGTTGTGATTGAAGGCTCTAATCCTCTCACCCTATCCTTACCTCATGCCCTCTCTCCCTCTCAACTCACTATATAATCCCTCATTCTTCCCTCACTCATCCTCTCTTTCCTTCGTGCTCCTTAAGCACCCCACGGGTTATAAGTGTGGGTGTGTGGGAAGCAAGATAGGAGCACATGTGTGTGCTTAGTTCTTAGGAGAAAAGCCAAGGCTATTTAGCCTTGAAGAGGGATTGACCTCTTGTTAGAAGTAGATTGGGTTTAAAGAATTTGGAGTTTGATTGTAAACTTCAACTTGTTGCATTGAGATTCATATTGAAGTGAGAGAGTTCAAACTTGTTTAAACTTGTGGCATTTAGAGTGACTAGATTGTACTAGGTGCATTACTTGTAGTGTTTTATTAGTTATGAACTTGAGCAAAACTTTATAATGAGAGATTTGTCAATTATGGATGACCAGAGTGTTCAATGGGTATGAAAATTTGAGGGATTGTTTATTATAAAGTATGGGAGTTGTGGTAAAAATTTGAGAGCTTCAATCATTGGGATGAAAGAATTATTAAAAGTTGAAGGGGAGGGTGTCTAGGAACAAAGCAGCAAGGTTTGAAAATATGTATCTCTTAGAGGGTTATAGATATGGATACCAAAATTTAACACTACCTTCTGAACTTATATATCTATCTTGTGTCAAAATTTTAAATTGATTGGACGTAGGAGTTGGAAGTTATTAGAGTTTTAATGACCGGATGTTTTATCACAGCATTCATACTAAGTAGTTAGAGTTAGAATTTCCTGCATAACTTTTGCATATGAACTCTGTTTGTGCCAAAATTTGGTGTGGAGATTTTTTATAAGGTACTTAACAAGTGTACCAAATTTCACTTGAAGAACATAAGTTGGGTGGGAGTTATACTATTCTGAAGTTTAGTAGGAAGACATTGATAGAGATTTACATCAAAAAGAACTTAGAGAAGGAAGGGCAAGGATATGTATATAAGTATTTTTTAATACTTATATTTAAAGCTTATGTGCTCATGGAATCCACAAGCGAAGTGTCATGTACCAATACGGAATCAACCACGATGACATGTGATAGCACGGAATCAATAAGCGAGAACTCATGTAGTAGTGTGGAGTCGACGGCAAGGACTCGATTCACAAGAGGGATATCTTTGAAGGCATGCGTGGCCAAAGCGGCCGGGTGGACATTAGAAAAGGCTAAGGATATAACCTTGCCCGACATTAAAGAATGTAAAACTACATAGTGTGGTGTTAATCAAGTTGTGTATATTCCAAGGGTAGATTGGAATTATATATTGGGTTACAAAGAGAGAAGTCTCTACATGTCATTATAAACTTTTCCACTCGGGTTAGGACGAAATCGAAGGGTGGAGGATTTTTGGTGACAATTCGTGGCAAATGTCTTTGCATGATATGTTCAAACAATAAAATATGAACCCTAATTTTTGTCAACAAATGTGCGCACTTAACTGGGATGCATACTTAAGCAAGAGATTATTGTACATGACCTATAGTGAAGGTGAGTAAATAAATAAAAAGAACATCAATATTATCTATAGACATGTGATGTCCGTTCACCAGCCTACAATCTATGGTGATGTGATTGGGTTGAGAGAGGCTTAATTCTTATTTTAGTAAGTGGACCAAGGGTTAGTTTGATATTTAGTCTAGTAGTAACGGCAGTTGTTTCCTTTCTAGTTTACATTTGTTTAGTATGATGTATGTTAGGTGTTTGATAGCAATTTGTGAGAAGGTCTTCATTAATTTATGGACTTTGTATTCTGGTATCTCGAGGTCAGTTAAGTGTTGGATGGTTGTGTGTGGTGCCCCGTATGCCTACCATGATAACGAGAGGAGGGAGGACATTCCATCCTTGTTGTATAAGTAAGGGTCGTAGTATGGCATATTTATGGAGTTTACATGTTGTGGCTACTTATGGGAATCTATTGTTGCGGTATGTGAATTCTATAATTTGTATTGTGAGGCATGGGCTTGGTTTGAACGGGGGTTTAGCGTCTAGTGGGCTCCTATTACACATACGATATCTAGTCGTAGTCTTGCAGGGCATGTACAACGTGGTAGGTAGCATATACATGGGATGAGCTATGAGGGGATGGTGTTGTCCGGGGATCAGTCATTGCAGGTGCATGGATTGATTAGGGTGAAGCAACATGTGGTAGGGTGTGGTTTAAGTGTGTTTGCGCATGGGGCTTTCTTTTGGTAGTTGGTTCTAAGGTTATTTATGTGTTTGTTTTACCAACATGATAGGAGGTGTAGACATGTGTCATTTTCTCGTAGGTTGCAAAGGTTCCATAGTGGTGCGATGTCATGTTTGAGTACATGTTTTTCACGGTAGTTGCCCATGTATTGGCCATAGCAAAATTTGAGGATTTGTGAGTTGCACGTCCATTATCCAATTGGAGTCCTAGAAGAGGTTTGATCCTTTTGGGTATAGAACCTTGTTGGTGAGCCATTTGTTCGCACGTGGGATGGTGACGGAGGCTAGTGATATGAGTGCACTTTTGTAGTATTTGTCGATATAGGTTTTAAGGTTTCTTATGGAACCATGGTGTTGGTTTGATGTTGGTGGGATGGAGGGCTAAAATGGTGTCTAGTGGCCTATGAGGTGAAAGGGGGTTTCTAGTATACATGGTCCTTGCACGCCTTTTTTGGCAAGTTTATTTGCTTCATCGTTACCCGTAATATTTGTATGTGCCCTATTTTTTTGAAATTGTTATATTGTGTTTGGACGTTTTGATAGCAACTATTGTATATGTTATTAGTAATTCGTCTAGATGGTTATATTGGGACGAGGGGTGTTTAATGTGGTTGAGGAGGAGGTACATGTTGTCATGGCTATATGTGAATAGTTTAAGTATATGTATTGAGATTCTTGTTGTGTTCTATTGCTAAGAGTAGTGCATATAATTTTGCGCAGAGTATGTTTGGGTAGCTGGGGAATTTGGCTGCCATTTGGAGTTGTAGTGGCCTATTAAAGTCTCCGGTGCCGGCTCTGTTACCATTTCCTTCATTATCGGGGTGTGTGAATGATCCGTTGGTATAATACGACTAGGAGGGGGTATCATAATGGGTGTATGTTGGTAATATGTGGTGGTAGTGGGGGGGGTGTACATGTCTTCGGGATGGGGGTGGAGGTAGTGTTTTTTTCTAGTATACGGGGGGGGGGATTGTTAAGATGGGGATTGCATCTACTTGTTGGAGGTCAGGTTGGTGGTATGACCAATCATCGTGTGTGTTAATAAGGATAGTGTTGTTTTGCTAGTTTGTTTGGGCTGCCATTTTAGCCCCCTTGATGGCCTTGGGGACGAGGGTAGCATTTGTTATACATGCATATCCATGGCCCATCCACTAAGTGGAGAATACAAAGCCCAAGGGAGCCAAAAAAAATTGTCTTTGTCGTTGGAATTGTGTGACATTGGTAGGGCAAGTCAATGGACTTGAGAAGTAAGAGTGGGTGAGTTGGAAGGTTGTTGGGAAAGTGTGGTGGTTGTGTATTGGTTTGACGTATTGATTGGTTAGTAGGAGGATTTATGTTGCAAAGTCTTGTTGGGGTGGATTTAAGTTGAGTGTGGGATTGTTAATGCTTATGTGGTATCTTTCCCATAGCCAATATAGTCCATCAAGTAGAATAGTAGTTTGGAAGTTACCTTCTTGGTTGTGTATTTGGGTGAGCGGGGCGGGGAGGGCGGTGGGTTGTATTTGTATGGTGGGGGTGTGTGCTATGATATCCTTGTATAGGTTGCATTCTTCGGTGTGTAGTCAAAGGTGGGGGATGTCTAGGCTTGGGCAGATGTATTGTCTATCTTGAGATCACAAGGTTTATTGCGCTATGAGTAGTTTTGTCTTTATTGTTTGTTGTTTTGTGGTTTGTGTGAGTTTGGTGATAAGGAGTATGTTATGTTCGTATAGGACATTGTATAGATTTAGTAGTATGTTATGTGGTATCCATTTGGTGTGGGAGTTTTCTTGTGTTGTCCATTGGCATTTGAATTTGTATGTGCATTTCATGGCTCCCCATTTGTCCTTTTTAGAAGTTGTTTTGCATGCAGTGATATATGTGAGGAGGATGCCTAGTGAAGGTGTGGTTTTGTGGTGGAGTTTGTTCATTGTGGTTGTTTGGTGACAATGTTACAGGGCTTGGTGGTGGATGGAAAAACAAATACAAATCTATCATTGTGGTAAATTTGCATATTTTCAGTGTCATAATACAAGTTTCTAGTGACTCTAGACAATTGCCCGGAACTCATATGCATGTAGTCAGGGTGAGTTTTGTGGGAGTCCAATGGTTAAGACGCATGGTATGTGAATTCTTATTGGCATCCAAGTGTAACAGTCAATAATGTACACTTCCCTATATTTAGGTAACGTATATGACCTATGCCTATTGTACTCAACATGGTTTCTAATTTGTTGGATGGGAACACGTATGAGACACACATGGGAACACATGTATATCATGACAAAACTTTGAGTTGGCTTAACCCTTAAACGACGGAGCGGCCCTCTCAGGGCCTCGTTGACCCTAAACTATTTGACCATAAGATAGCGTCAAAACATGTCGGAATTGCAAAAAAAATTCCCCAAAATGTGCATCTCAAAATTCCATATCTAAATATATATGTTGATCGCACTAAAAGAATTACATGGAGGTCTGAAATGGGGTAAACATAGGCTGATGGGAGAGGCCCTCTCACCCCCCTTGACCTTTAAGGGTTAAAGTTTAGGGTAGTATAGATTTGATGCTTGAAGTGTTGGCCGCATACAAAAAGAAATATTCTAGAATGTTTGAGATATGTCTATAAAACACATGAAATGCAACTACTCTGTACTCACAAGCGGTTGGGTCCAATACCATGCAACTGTAGATGCCTTGGTTGTTGGGTGTAATTGTTTCGGAAGTTGGGGCCAAAGACCCTCCAAGAATGTAGGGATGGATGGATGGATGAATGGATGGATGGATGATAATTTGGTATTCTATTAGAATAATAGAAACTTGTGTTAGGACTGCATTCCAGTGTTGATGTAGGTAGTATGTAGGTGATAGCATGGTAGCCGTATTCAACATCAACAATGGTATCAAAAGCCCTATATGTGGGTATTAAAATTGTAACACCACTCATATATGTAGGGGCCCAACTCAAAGAGGTGGGCGTTGACCCCTAGCCTTCGTTTTATGGAATATTCTCATTGCTTATTAGAAAGTTGATTTTATGGTGATCTTCACCTGATAGTCCAACAACAATGCCCCCCCTATGGATAATAAAAGGCTCATTTACTGCAATGAATTGGCGAATTTATGGAGGTCGTAAATATAATTCTAATTTATTGACTAGTTTCTCTCTTTTGTAGACTCATCACAAAAATCTATGAACAAATTCAATACCTTTTTCTCGACTCTATAACTTGCTTGAAAGTGCCAAAGTTGTTGGAAGTGTCACTTTTAGGCATACTTGCTTTTTTATTTTATTTGCAATTCGTAACCATATGAGACAATTTTTGGTTTGATCCAATGGCCAAAATGAATGGAGTGGTCATAACAAGGTAACATATGTAACAATAAGGCGAACGGGTCTTAAATGTGCACTTTCTTTTTGCACCCACTTCTTGTAAGATACGAAACACATAATTTGTGTGAGGTGATTCTCAAATTGAATTGTGCCCATAGCCACTTTCCTCATAATTTGCAGGGCTTGTATGAACATCATATCAATTATCAAAGTGTACGTTCTCAAAGTCGTTATCTGATCATATAAGTCCTCCCAATAAATGATAATCGGGATGGTGTCTAGAGTGGTTAACAAATATTGAGCATGTGGTCCAATCTCTTTCGAACCACTTCTTTTCAGTGTATGTTCTTAGATGCACACCCACTATACACCACTCAATTATAGGTGACCATTTTAAGATCATAAGGCACGTCTATCTTGAATAGAATATAAGATTCGTAAGTAAACAATATGCTCACAACCCAACACGCAACCCCGGCTTCGTCCCTTCATAAACTCATCTAAGTTACATGGAACAAGACAAAAATCTCCCTTTCATGACTTTCCTAAAAGGCGTTATAATAATGAGCAACAATACCGTGTTTGGTCCCGAAGGCCGGTGGACACTAGTAGGAAAAGTGGGTCTACATGACACGCTAATCTAACGTGAAGGGTCCATAACGACACCAACCGGTGTCATTTTGGACACTTTTGTATTAAATTAGTGTGTCATGTAGTCCCGCCTTTCCAACTAGCCATGGCCATCACATGCCATGCAACCCTAACTAGAACTTATAAAGTTCCGAGGCCACATGGGCCGTGGGACCCACCGTCCTCTGTCACTTTCTCTTTGGGCCGGGCCTGGGGGTTTGGTAGAATAGGAAAAAGCATCGCCAAAAAGCTATTGTAGCTTGTTGGCCCTTTCAACGATACTAGATATTTAGTTCTGACTAGGTCTACAACTAGTAGTCGTAGTAGAAGTAGCGGAGGGTTGTAAAAGGCTGGGCCCAAAAGTGGGGTTTAGGGTTGCCGTGCTTCAATCTCGCCCTCACGGTTTTGTCCCACGTGGGGGTCCAAAACCCCTTGTGATTGGCCCGTTTGGCCCTCATTTGGTCCTAAGTTCTAGGTTGACGGGGAAAATAAAAGAGTTTGGCAAACAATGCATCACGTATGTATACCGTAGTACCATAGCAGGTTCGTCCTAAAATAATTCTAAAAATAAAAAAACGTAAAAATTAGAAAATTCTGAAGACAAAAAAACGAAAATAGAATAAATTAGTTTTTGAAATATTTTGCTATTTCTAAGCTATTTAGGGTCATTTTTACTTATTTTTTGCTAAAAAACGAAAATTGAGAAATTCAGTTTTTGAGAGGCGAACCTTATTTTTTCAAAAAAAATAAATATTCGTTCGCCAGGTGGCGAACCTGCTATGGTGTTACGGTATATATGTGTGTGTTGGTGCCGAGCGGGTTTGGGGTGTCGATGCCACCTCGATGGTTTCTTTTCAAAGAGTGGGGCCCGGTGTATATGATCCATGTTAAAATTTATGAGCGATCTAAATTAGTAAAGCATGTGGGTGTTATTTGGTTTGAGTTTCATGTTCTCCGACTTCTATTGATTGTATTTACACGACAAAACGCATGTTGCATCAACAAATCTATGATGAAACATATGCAGAAATCGGAATGAAAATTGGGCCTCTTTGATTTAGTTATGGTTAACGGAAGTGCAAGTTTGTTGATTTCGTAACAGGACACACAGGTCCTCCCAATTGTGCTCACCACTAAGTGTAGAGTAGCTATTGATATTAAACGACGTAGTTCAATCTCTTTTGAACAAGTGTATTTATCATGTTTGCTATTTGATCCTCACCGAACCACATACCAATCAAACCCCCTATAGGTTTGTTGTTCATTCATCCCAAGTGAGGTCCATCTAGTCTAATTTGTGGCTTCTGATGTCAATTATGTGGTCCAATTTCATTTGAAAAGAAATGCATTCTATGCTATAATATATTTGACTGCGTTTTCACCTTGGATAATAGTGACAGGGGCCCAACTCAAAGAGTGGGTGTTGAGCCCTGGCCATTTGATACCATGTTATTTGGAATCATATGCCCTACTAAAGTATGTGTGTGTTATTTGCTTACTTTCCTGGTCAAGCACCTATATTTGATTGGTGTGTGGTTCCATGAAGATCACAAAACAAACATCATAAGGACACATGTTAAAAGATGTTGGACTACGTCCCCAAATTTTATTAGCTATTGTGCACTCAATAGTGAACGCAATTGGGAAGACCTATGCATTTAGTCAAGAAATCAACAAACATGCACTTTGGATAACCATAACTATGTAAGAAAATATATGATTTTTGTTGACGCTTCATCACATATTTGCTAATGTGGCACAAATTTCAATTTGTGTATGTAACTGATAGAAGATAAGATGTCAACATGTGCTTTCGCAATGTGGTTAGGCTTCTTATGGTCCCTCTCCCCCTCCAAAAACACACACACACATACACAAAATGACGTACAAATGCATGTGTTGCTTTGACCTTCTTCACCATGTGGCCACGACTACTTTTGTTGTTGAAAATAGCTCTTATGTTGTGTCCCACATATAATTGGAGCCCTTACTCTCAATCTAGACCACTAGAGCTTGTCAAACCCCTTATGTGTGTCACTAGGGACTTCATAGTAACCATAGATATGATGCTCAAGACAAATAAGAGATGATTCGCCCATAGGATGGCCTTGCATGTGAGGACATCCCCACTTATTATCCAAACAAATACCTCTAAACAACTTAGAGGTGAATTTTCACAAAGTGGGTGTCCACGAGTTTTCATCATCATCAATTTAGCGTTGTTCTCTTCCCTTTGGACCCTTCCACTCCTTCAAATATGTTACTCATGAAGGAGAGAGTTTCGACACCTTCGTAAGAAAATCAACTATTTATTTATTTTTGAGACATAAGGCTAACATGCCAGTGCCAAAGCAGATGAGGCAATTGACCACCTGACAAGTTTCTGTCAAGTAGAGAGGTGATCTCACAACCAGGAATCGAACCGCCAACCTCTTCCTTGAGATTTTGGGTATCTCTCCACCATCATCCAGTAGTTTAAGGTCGTCTCGGACCAAAGATAATCAACTATCAATACCTCACAATCTATGGTAAAATTGAATCTTTGCTTCGAATCTTTCTCTACAGAACCTTATATTATATGACATTAGTTATTATTACTATTAAATTGAATCATGATCATGATACCCCGCATTTCAAAGTGATCATACATGTAGAATGAACTCTTCTCTCATGAACTAGAGTTATTCAACCCCTCTTTGTGTAAAGCACTCGGTGTACGACATGTAATGATGCTCTAAACCTAGACAACCTAAACTACATTACTTGTAGACTCCATAGAGGGAAAGCTCATCGTGGTCCGAAAACAACCCTAAAAATGATAACCGCCGTTGGTTCGAGGTTCCCTCTCGAAACACCCCCCAAATGCATACAAGGCGTGTATTAACAAATCGGGAGAAAGAGTAGTGAAGCGAGGCATTGGAGCTACCAAAACTTTCTTTCTTTAAGGTATGTACGTGGACCCCGCACGCCATTGGATGGACGGCCACTCCCACCGTAGCCTCTACTATCAAGTTAAAGTTGGTCGGAAGAAAGTACCCATTTCCCAAAGTAATATATAACTCATTTTCGTCCCGATTGTACCAAACCAACTTGCAACTTACGAGCAACTTGGGATCGGTGGGCCATGGGTTTCCGACCTCGGGGTAAGATATCTTCCAAGTAAAGTATGTGCCATGGCTTGTGAAATGAAATGAAATGACGTCGATTTTCAAGCCCGAGAAAGCCAAAAGGCTTACGGGACTAGAAGTTTGTTGCATCAAGATAGTGACAAAAAGGTTGATTTCATAGAGTAAAAAAGTGTGGTGACCTCTGTGAGACAAAGGCTAATATCTACTCAATGATATCGTAATCGGGAGATAGACTTGAGACTGCTTAGTGCTGCATTTTGGAGTAAGGAAAGAAACGTAATTTCAATGACGTTGTAAAGGAGACACTCCAACACACAATATGTCTCATTTTCAACTGTATTGTAAGAGCTTAAGTGGCACAATTTGTTATATCTAGGAATCGTTGACCACCAGCCAATATCAATCGTAAATCTATGAGTTGAGGTGCAATAAATAACAACGATTTTGCGTTGGGGAGGTGTCAATGATTGTTTCAAGCATGATATACATTCATAGTTAAGAAAGTCCTCGAGGTGAAGGTAATCTAATTTCTTTCAAATGAGGTGGAAAGAGTGAATCCACTACGTAGCAAGAAATGCATTCTTGAGAGCTTCAAATATGGTTCCTTTTCTCACAGACACATATATTTTGATTGGTAGGTGGGAAGGCTTGTTGCTAAGAACATACACCAACAAAAACATATATTGCGTTGGTATTGGACCACAATATGTGCTTTAATCTAAACACCATTTAAGGCAAGTCGATACTTAACATAATTGGGAGAACCTATATGATCACTTTACAAGGAAAGAGAATCTTTACTTTGACATATTATAACTTTGCAATCCAAATCCAATTTTGAAAGTTGAAACGACAATGTTTTTTATTTACAACTGCTAACGAGAGGAGACCGTTCCCAAACTAATCCAATATTGAACAATTTTGGGAGGCGTATGTGATTGTTCAAAGAGGAGTGTCTAAAATGTGACGCAAAAATTGAATTTCGACTCCCTAGGAAAATTTTGACCACGATCTAAGAGTAGGGTTAAATGAATTGAAAGACGATACTATGATAAAAAAAATTCATTAATTGTAAATGAAGAAATCCCCAATTGAAATTTGAATTCTCGGAATATAATAATAATTCCAATATCCCTAAACCCTAAAACTTGTCAAGCCAAAGGTTACGAAGTCTATTGTGGAGTTGAGGCACTTTGAGCTCGGTTGTCACCTCACTACAACTTTACGCAAGCTCTCCATTCAAGATATATATAAGTACAAGACTTTGGTGGCATCTACCTATTTGGCACTTCTTTTGACATACTATGGATCGTGATTCATGGCCTCAACCAATGAGAGTTCACCTTTAGATCGCAACACATATGAGCACTTTTAAGCCACTTTACACCTTGTTATCTCCCTTCTATTCTTTTAAGTGATATGAATGTTCCCAACCTTGGACACATGGTGACGGGTTTGTGAAGCCCTTGTCCATATAGATAACCGCCCGAAATGGTTGCCTAGAAATGCCCATAGTTTGTTCAATTGCCACAAGACAATAGATTTTTTTTTGAGTTTGAACTTGTGTTCGTCTTCGACTAATGTTTTGGAACTCACAATGCTTAAGCTACAGAGGTTTGGGGGTGTGTTTATATGGGATGCATGATGTATTGTACAATGCACAACAAGTATGAAAATGTTTCATTTGGTACATTGGTGTTGACTTCATATTTACCTCAACCTACTTCAAAGACACAATATGAATAAAATCACATATGATAGCGGCGATTAGACATGTGTGGTGTGTATTTGAGTTTAGGCAATGTATGTGCACCACACAACATCCTCTTAACCCTCTAGAAAATTTGTGCACAATCGAATGTTCTTGGTTATGACACTACTGATAAACTCGCCAAATTCGACGCTAACAACCCCCACCACATGCCACTCTTCAATGCATACAAACACATACCACCTCCATCATGCACCTCTAACCCTTCACACAACAGGAATACATGTACACCCACCAACCCATGACTACTATCCTACCTTAGCATCCAAACATATCAAACTGGCTTAACAATTCACTAGTTCGCTCCCCCGTCTCTGACTACTTGTGGTCAACACCCTAATGCACATATGCACAAATCACACAAACTGCGATTAAAAAATTAAACACACACACACACACACACACATGGACAATGAAAGAAAGAACACCATTTGGCCCACCGAATTCCCCTCCCCCTCTGCAACCTTTGTCACTGCAAGAGGCCAACACATGTCTCCACTTCCTGTCCATGTGCACCAACCCCACCATAAACAATACTCAAACAACTAGACACAACAAAGGGGTTTGGCATGCACGTAAAGTATTCCTCTTCCACTGCACAACATGCGACACCCTACTAATGAACTCATGCACCCATATTGGAGCCACCCCTCCCAATCCCTACATGGCTATCACCGTACACTTGGACCACATGAATCTAGTTGCAAAGAATGACCATAAGTATGAGTAGGCTACAAGAAGACCAAGCAAAAGCAGTCCAACCTTCAATTTTCTTCATACATAGTCATATGTAGTAACTTGATATTGTATACAAGATTCTCGAACCTATATGTTGCTTTTGAGGCTCATATATGATTTCCATGCTCCAATTTAACAAACATTTTTTTAACATGCATAACATTCTTCACTGCAACATCGAGAATTGTTTGCTATTCTTTTTCCGCATATTTCTTAATTGTGCCATTTTTACACTATAGCTTGAGGGCCCTTGACCCGTGACATACAAATTATGTGATTGGTCAAGAAGCCGGAGACGACCCAAGTTCACATTATCCTACACCTCGAGGACTTGAGGCACCAACTAAATTTGAATGGATGAAAAATCTACATGCCATACTACATGACACTAAGTGGATAAAGTTTCATGGTCTACTGGATATTGAGTTACGCCCATCAAAAAGAGGCGAGTCTAATACAAAACTAGAGGCCATGTGAATCAATAAAATGCCATTGGCTCCTTCAAAATATATTATTGTTATGGTGGGTGGAGTGATGAATTTTTGAAAGTTTTAGTTTACAATGAAATGACAATGTGAATAGACTCTATTTGAACTAGAAACTTCAAAAATAAAAGCGAAATGGATGACTATGACCTAGAGATTTAGCAAGGACATATTGAAAGAGGCTCTAGTATGATAGGAAAGGCTACAACTCTCTTGGTCAAGCACATGTCCAATCACTAAGTATAAATAGGACATTTTTCTATAGGCAAGGGGCTACCATTGTCTTGTGTGTAGTACATGAACCTGCCCCGGGCAAGATCACATCTTCATTCGGCTGGGCCCCGTCCTTCCCACACTTTCTTCACTGCCCGGTCTTCCTGTCCGCACCTGCATAGGAACTCTTCCTCGTTGGGAACCAATGTGACAATACCCGGTCACTTAAGCCATCAAGCTCCTTTGGCATGTGAAGGAACTCCATCAATTAACACGGGAATAATGAAAGTGATGTCAACTTGAATATTTGTAATTTTGACCGGGTATTGTCACATTGGTTCCCAATGGGGAAGAGTTCCCATGTAGATGCAGGCAACAAGGCGGGGCAGTGGAGGCGTGGTAGGGGTGGGGCCCAGTCGAATGAAGATGTACATAACATTATTCAAATCCATAATAGTGTTATGTGGGACTAACATTATTCTACGGAATATTCCATCATTCAGACTGGATGTGAGGAATATTATGTAGATGATTGTCAGTCCCACAAAACACTGTTATGGATCTTAATAATGTTATGTGATCTAGCCCGGGTCCTTGAAACTCTACTATTTTTGAAAGTTTATGAGTCCTCTTTTGAGTTATGAGGAAGTTGTGTGGCTTGTGAGCGATTGACTATTGTGTGATAATTGTAAGTTGTTTGAGTGATTGAAAGGCAACCACAGTGATTGTACCGGTTTGACAATTTCTCATGCAATTTTTGTGTGTGATCCAAGGTGTTGGTGAGTGTTATTTTGTTAAGTTTGTACCTCTAATTGAATGGTACATTGGAATTTTCTTTGTATTGGAAGTATGTGTTGGAGTTGGTGCAAAATCAAGAGTCTGTAACATAAGGTAATGAGGTCTCAAAGCAACACTTTCCCTTTGGTGACACCTATTTTTAATCCTTAAGCCGTCAACAAGTGAGTGCAATAGTGCTATCAAGTAAGTCATTGTCAAAGGATTTATCATATGCGCCATTAAATATGTAATAGCATCATTGGCCGTTCATAATAGCGGTGTAAGAAGGATGTAAGAACGTTTTTAGAAGAGCACCAACTTTGGCCAATCACAATGGCTAATCAAAGATATATCCGCACAACAAGGTGGTGTAAGAAGTGATCCACAAAAGGGGGACAACACCTTCAACCTATAGAAGATCCTCACCTGCAATAAGTTGACTTTGTGATGAGTCTCACTCAACAATCCAACATCAATAGACTCCCCTAGTTGACAATACAAGACTTTTTCCTTAAGACGACTTTGAGAAATTTATGTAGGTTGCATATGAATTTTATTTTGATTTTTTTGGTTTTTCGATTTTTTTTTTAATTTTGTATAGATTCGTTAATCTATGAAAGGTCGCATGGCTTTCTCAATAACTAATCAAGTCATAATCTATTGAAAGTTTGGGTTAAGGACTTCCATAACATTATTCATATCCATAACAATGTTATGTGGGACTGACATTGTTCTAGGGAATATTTCCGGTATTTTTCACATTCGGTTTGAATGTGGGGAATATTCCATAGAATACTATCAGTCCCACAAGACATTGTTATGGATCTGAATAATGTTATGTCTCACGTGGGATCTATACGTTGTTGAATGTTTGTAGTTGTGTCAAGAGACAAAGTGTTGGCT
This sequence comes from Polytrichum formosum, assembly GCA_964035585.1. Lineage (NCBI taxonomy): Eukaryota > Viridiplantae > Streptophyta > Polytrichopsida > Polytrichales > Polytrichaceae > Polytrichum > Polytrichum formosum. The sequence goes on along the minus strand of OZ037940.1, from coordinate 49,200,334 downwards.
GAGTGTGTCTCCAATGGTGGAGAGGAATTGAACACATCAGATTATGACCTTGCATTGAAAGCTATGCTTTAAGTGCCCCTTGGAGTATAGTTGGTTTGAAGAATTGGCCTATGAGAATTTATTCAAGTAAGGATATTGTCTGTATTCAATACAATGAGATTATACCACCCACCAGGGTTCAAGATTGAAGCCCTCATATGAGTTTGATTTTGAAGGGCTATCAAATTTCAGCCTTTCAATTGAAGGTCTGGTTCAAATCCAAGATGTCAATCCAAAAACATAGAAATGAAATAGAAAACTCGTATTAAACTTGTGCATGAATTATATGGTACATGTTTCCAGTACAATGTGAAGAATTAAGAATCAACCATCTAACTCCACTTCTTGTAGTGACAATGCCCTATGCTTGTTGCTTCTTATGGCGGGCATATTATATTGAGGACTTCAAGCGACGTCTTCATTTTCAATTTGGGGTTGCATTTTGAAGGGTTGTTTTTGAGAGAGGCATATTTTGAAGGGCCAAATCGCGTTTGAAGGGCATTGAAGGCCTCAATCTTGAACACTGGGCACCCACCTTTGCATGTAAGAGCATCCGCACCCTTGCTCTGAATCCACCACTCAGCAAAGGGCCAGTAGAGGGCTCCACAAGGGTTGAGTGACTCGCCAAAAAGAAAGACCCCCACTCTCGCTCCATAAATCTGCAGTCTGATTCGCGAATATCTGGGCCGGCTGAGCACTGAGGCACTGTATCAGCGTTCGAACTCTTGCAGACTGTCTGTCTGCTCTTCCAGCAAACACTTCGAACAACGAAAAAAAATAGAACGAAATCTCCCAAAAAACACCCGGTTTTTGGGCGCGCCCAAGAAACTCACAGACTCTGGAAAATGGCGCGACATGGGAGTATTTTGACGAGCCTGCTCTTCAAAGAGCCGTTGCCCGGGTTGCGGTGGGGGGTCCGTCATGCCCGGGCCCGCCAAAAGCCAGTGCGGCCGGGTATAGAGAGCAAGGGTGCGGATGCTCTAAGAGGCCTACAAGAAGATTATCAAAAAGTCAACACCCGAACCTCTTCGCGATTCGTCTCTAAAATTAGATTTCTCTAGGAGGAACTGGAATTCCCTTGGGTGATGTTGGAAAGAAGAAGAAGAAGTTAGTAGACAATGGTTTGTTTCTCCACCATGAGGCAAGGTTGTAGCAATGTATCAAATTGATTCAATGTATAAACACAGTGAGAAGGCATGCGCACATGGCCCAAAATTGGGCTACTTCAGTTGCATGAAGTTGCTTGGGAGGTCGGGGAGCCAACTGGGCAGCAATATTGGTAGCTAAATCCATGCTATAGCCAAGGCAGGCCGCCGCGTAGGTTGTGATATACCCAGATTAAAAGTTTTATTGTTGGATTATGCAAGAACGAAGACCAACCATATTTTGATGTACTTGTCATGTGAACAGAAGGTGTTTGGAGTTAGACAACTTCAAAGAAAGAATTGGGTTAGATGACCCAAGAGAGAATGGTGCACAAGGGTTAACAACCCGTGAAGGAATTGTGCACGGGAGTTAGACATCTCCCGACCTAAGGCATTTGCGTTGGAGTTAGACACATCCCTCTGGAAAAAAATTGTGATTGGGACTCACACTATGATTTGCCTTAGGATCAAGGAGATAATGATGGATTCATTGATGGGTTAACTCAAGATAACTTAAGCTAACTAGTTAAACCTTGGTTTCAAACCAGACGTTGCACTTTTCAATCTTTGCGATTTGGGTGGAGGTTGAGGGTTTAGGGCACAGGGTTATACGCACAACATGCAAGATTTCATGGATAAATTGAACAAGATGCCAATTTCCAACATCAACAAACATCATCAAAAGACAGTAGATTCTTACTTTCGCATTGTGTGATATGGTGAAGACGTCATCAAGGGACTGTGTTTTTTTAAACTCCATATTGTATGACATTGTGAGCATATTTCTTTAATAAAAATGCTCTTTCATACTTATGTATCTTCACTATGTATGCAAAACGACATTTTACATCGAAATAGGCCATTTTCTTGAAAAACCTCAATAGTATAACTTTTGAGACCAAAATGTCATATTATGCAGAATACGACATTTGGATAATACAACACTTTCTTTTTTGTGCGACCAAACATGTCATGTTAAAGAGGGAGAACATTTCTTCCGAGTTCTTCCATCTCTTTGAGTTTAAACCCTGCAACAAATCCGGGACTTCAAAATATTGGTACACGTCGTTTACAACATTCCATCATGCAATTGGACCCGGCATAGCATTGACCGGTTCTCAAGGAGATAAGGGTTCTAAGCTACACATGCCTCGTACAATTCAATCCTAGTACTTGCGAACCTGCTTAAAAAGGTTCTATTAAACGTAGTTATCCGACCGCAAAGTAGATCCCATGTATTTCAAGTTGTGTGTGTCCTTCCGGCTATATTATCAACTTAAAGTAAGGAGGTGTTAGATATTGCATGTAGTGGCATCCGTAGGCACCGATGTTGGACCGGTATATAGGTGAATGCATGGTTATCAACAACCAACATCAACGATGATATCAAAGAACTTACATGTGGGTATCAAAATATGAAAATACCAATTAAATCAACGAACATGGAGAACCCAACAGCTAGTTACAGATGCACCAGTTGAGTTTGAGAAATAACCGGTTGAAGTTCATGAAGACTTTGGGGGAATCGCCAATAGTTTAAGAGGAATATATGGAATATACTTTTGATGGATCAAGAACAATCAAAAGATTGCAACGTGTAACCGCTGGGACATGGAAACACTAGGATTTAGATTGATTATGCCCAAAAATCTCCCCGGACACCTTAATTGAATCATGGTATTTGGTGGGTGACATACTCTTTGCAAACTTGGGCTTTTATTTGGGTCAATATCATGCTAAATCATATTGATATTGGGGCGACTTTACTTAGGTATCAAGGCTCTTGCATGCTATATAAACCTAATTTGGTATCAAAAACAAAATTATCATCAAATACCCATACCCTGCTGGTATCAAAAAATATGGATCCTTATCATAGATACTATAATAATATTTTTAAAAATAAGATATTACTATTTCAACACTAACGGTTACCTTCCATCTCAAGTGGATCATGCATTTTATGAGGATTTAAATAAGATCATGAATACTTCAATTGCACAAAAGCCGGATTACAAGGTGGAATAGCATGAAAGTCTACATTAATAATTAAACATAGAAAGAAAAGAAAAAAAGGAATTTCTACTTTGTGTCATTGCCCCATGGCCCAAACAAAACACATCCATCGGTCACTTAAACGCATCCATAGTTGACCAACGGAGTCCATTAATAACTTGCCACTTATTGAAATATCTTATGGTTATTACAATGTTTGGGCGTGGAAGGAATGTGTGCCTAAAAGTCACCCAACCTTAAAGCATCGCTTATATTTCATCCTTAAAGTGTTAATAAGTGAGTGTCACAGTGCATTAAGTACGCCAAAGATTTAAAAACCATTGTTCATAATGCACAATGGACATGCTTCTAACCCACTTGCTAACCTAGGTTAAATTTCCTAATTTTTTTCTAAATTGGTAAGAAACCCAACATCAAAAAAGAAGGAGAAAGACACCCATGCAGTGTTTCTTTAAGGATTACTTACCTCCTACGTGTCCATTAAAAGGTGGCAATAGCTCGAACCCTGGGAAAAAACTTTAAAATAAATAAATAATTTTTTTTACGGTTGCTTCCTTAAGTTGCTACTATCTATATCCTCGTCTATTTGTAGAAAAATGTTATTTACTGATGTATTTGAATGCATTTTCACCTTACATATATGCAATAGTTTACCATATTGCATACCATATGACAACTTCTTTAATCCAAGTAAAACATTGTCATATGAGGAACCGGTGTGTATGTTAGACAAAATTCATTCGACGTTCAACTTCAAATCCAAAGTGTCACATGACGTTTTCAAAAATGAAAATGAATGTCAATTGGCATCTACATTTTCTTCTAAAATATCACCTCAATGTCACATGCCTAGTAGCACGTGTCATTTCACTTTCTAAAGTGTCAATTGACATGTGGTTTTTTTCTTCACAAGTCACACTACATGTCAAATTCTAAATCGTGCATGTCAATTGACGTGCAGTTTATTTTTGTGCAAGTTTTTGTGTGTCAAATGTCAAAAACTTGCAAAAACTTTGTCAAAAATACACATCGGAGGGAACCCACCTTGAAATCACTACATTCCTCTCACTCATCTTAAACCTCAAAAGTCCGAAAGACTCCATTTCATATGTTTCAACGTGTCCTACACGGGGGGCTTAGGTTAACTTTTGGTAAATTTTGACTAAAACTGTTAATACTGTCATGGATGATTGAAATTTGGATGAAAAATACTTAGTAAGTAATAGTGATTGCAACATGGTAAATCTGCAATTCCCCCCCAAAAATTTACAAGGAATGACAAATAATGTTGGGTTAACATTTATTGTTGGTGACACTATAACACGATTTACAATTAGTATTGAGCAAGACAATTAGGATTGGTGACACTAAATACCATATTTAGTGTAGCAATTTTGTCACTATCTTGATGTACTACTCTTAGGGGCTCCCCCATGCTCAATACTCTCCGAGAGTGGGTCTCTATTTGGGAAAGTGAAGGGTGGGTGGCATTGCACCGTCATATGAGCCCACCTAGCAAGTAAAATTGTTATCTTTGGTGCATATGTTCATTAGTAGGTATCGTGTGTTGTGGAGTGGGAGAGGAGTAGCTTATGTATTTGCTACACCACTTTGTTGCATATGGTTGTTTGGATATTATTGAGGGTGAGGTTGGTGCACAAGGAGAGGAGGTGGAAACATGTGTCAACCTCTTGTAAGGGGCAAAGGTTGCAGATGAGGGGAGGGGAATTTGGTGGGCCAAATGGTGTGTTTTCTTTGGTTGCCCCTATATTGTATATATTGCAGTTTGAGAGGTTGTGTGGTTTGTGCATTTGTGCATTTGTGCATTGAGATATTCACCAGAAGTAGTTGGAGACGGGGGAGTGAATTAGTGGATTGTTGAACCATTTTGCGACGTACGGGCATTGCAACAGGATTGTGCCTGTGAATTGGTGGGTGTATTCATGTTGTATGTAGGGTTTGAGGTGCATGATGAGTGTGGTATGGGGGTGTCCTGTAAGCATTTTGGAGTGCCAAAATGGGGTGGTATGTGTTTTGTGTACTAGGGGAATGGTGTATGGAGGAAATCAAGAATGGTGTATCAAGAAATTAATTGTCAACTTTGTCTTTACCTATTTCTGGTCTCCGAAGCTCAATCTTTGATTTGTAGCATTCATGAAATGAAATGCTTACTAAAATTGAAAAGACATGCATGCGGACTCCGTGACATTTCTCCACGTTCCAATGTGTCAGGTAATATTCCATATGTTAGTTGTGAATGTTTAATGAAAATATCTATGGCCTCCAAAATTTCCAAGGTAACGGCCACTTCACACATGAGCCAAGAGCCATGACCTTGTAATGGTGAGGACCCTTGACTCTCATCCAAAGGCCGTACCATGGGTGTTGGGAAAGCCATTTTATGTAGTCACGGGCCCACGGGGGGTTCACTCCATGTAAAGTTGAACACCACGTGCGGCCAAAGTTTGCTACCCCTATATTACATGGAATAGATAAATTTAAAAATTATGATATTTTTTCTACATATACATAATCATTGATAGTATCTTTTGTATAGTTTTTTGAAATTTTTAGTCATCTTCATTTTTTGTAGCAATTCTTTTAGTTCAATTCTGCGTCATTCTAGTTAGAAACGGTATGTTTTATTAAAAAAACATATCATCAAATCTGGTTACCATTTTTTACTATGTAATAGATACCGTGTATATCTACCCATGGAAAAAAATTGATAAAATTTTGACCCATTTTGGTGATGCAACTTACCAAAAGTAGATTTTTTTTGGCCGCACGTGGTGTTCAACTTGACAATGGAGTGACCCCCCCGTGCACGGGCCCTCAAGCACAGTATGAAGTGAGAATGGACCATGTTGCTGGACCATTACATATTTTGTTGGCGGAAAAAGAGGGGATGATTTGGTTTAATATAATATGTCTCAAATTCTATCAATTCAAGAGAATTACTTGGTGGTGTTTGTTTGTCCTGGAATTTATCCTAAAATCTACCTTGCAATTTGTCCAGAAATATGCCCTGTTGGAAAAAATATTGAAAAAACCATGGTCTCCCAGAATTTGCGTCAAGCCCACCTCTTGGAGGTGGGCCTAACAAAAATTATGGGAGACCATGAAACCTTATCCATAGTCCGTCATGTAGGACTCCATGTAGACTTTTCATCCACAAACTTTTCTTTGGGCATTTAGGCCTTCACCTCCTAGTGTGAAGTGAACTTGGACGGTCTCCGCCTTTTGGACCAATGAGAGCTCTTACATTGCCATGGTCAGGGGCCTTCAGCCTTGTGTGTGAAGTGGCCCTAAGTCTCGAAATGCAGCGTTCAGGCTGGGGCCAGCGTTCATCTAAAGAATCTAAGGAGGATCCAACGATGACTGTTGGTTGATTCAGATAGTGCTTGGAGAGGCTGAAGATGGACTAGAAAAGAGAATGAATAATGATATGCTAGTAAATAATGTGTGTTTTGTGGAAGTAACGAGCTTTGTTTCATGACACCCACTTTGAAGCTTTTGGCAAAAACATCTCCCTCTCAAGCTTTTTGTTGATTCAATTCAATAGGGTCTCACAAGACATAACATTACTGAGCAACCGCAAGATGGTGTCTTTCCAAAGAAAGAGGTTGCGGGGTGCAAGCACAGTAAAGTGGACAGCTCCTGATCCATGCCTAGTGTTCAATGAAAGTGATTCAAAACTATACACTAACTTTGGATTTTGTGAGGAAAAAAATCATAGACATTTGAAAAACACATTGATCTACAAAGCCAATCATATTATGAGGACCAAAAAAAATTCCAAGAAAAATCTACATATTTTAGAAGATGGTACAAGTGGTGTGCAAGTAGGTGATATTAAACAAGTGACTGTCTAAAATTTGTGTAAAGCACGATAAAATTACATTAAATTTATGGTTTTCCACAGTTTTGTGATGATGCCCTCGAGTAGACAATGAATTCAAGCAATATGAAAGAAGATTCCAACTTCAAAATAGTCAAGGTCATGAAATCTATGTCCAAAACCAGACTCAACCGTTTGCTTTTGAGCATCACTTTTAATGATAAGTATCGAAGATCTCAACTTGATTTTCTACATTTGAGTATTCAACACAAGAACAAAGGTCATCATGAAAAGAAATCCAATTTAAACAAACGCTCTGCTACTACTTGTAGGCCTTTGACCAAAACAATTATGGTTTTAGTATACCGAAGCACTTTTTTGGTCCACTTTACCATGCTTGCACCCTGCGATTAAAAAAATAATGATGATTTATAGTTGCTTGTTGAAAGTTCATAGTACATGGCACAAGTGCTCCCGAGAAACGAGAAATCCCGTGGTTAAAGCAAAATTATGATCATGTGATACTTGGTCCCACAAAATGAAACCATGAAGTTGTGTAATGTTATGGACTAAATCCGATCCATTCGACTTCAAACAAAAGTACCCGAGCTATAGAGTATATCTAAGCATTAAAACATTCCTCCATCCTAGGTGTCAAAAAACTATATAGGAAAAAATAAAATCATACAATTACAATAAGAAAGCATTTGTTGATGTTTAAAAAATAACCGATTCATGTTCATGACTTTCAAACTAATGACAAATTGGTCTTGCGAAAACATGGAGTTTGAGGTAGAGGGTGCTAAACCATCACTTGTGAATGTTGAGGATTTGTACTATTATTATATTTGGAAAGTTTTTATTAACATTGTGAATCCAAGACTTCCAAAAATTACCGAACCATTTAGAGGAATTTACATAACATTCCTAAATTGAACCAAAATTTTGTTTTCCCCAAAAGATGTCAACATGTAACCAGTTGGACTTGAAGCCACTAAGGTAGAGGTACTATAATCCGTGAAAATAAGGTGATTCGCATTGAAGATATGGTCTTACAATCATGAGATGATTATCCAAGATAGAAGAGAAGGATTCATGTAGAATGCAAGTTGTTTCATATTTTTATTCCATGTACAAAAATTCTACAATTTTTCAAAGTGGAAAGTTTGTCAAACCCCCTACTCGTTCACTAGATTCTCCTTACACTGAACACGGTAATCCGCATTTCCATACAGAACATCACCTAAACCGGTTAACTCATGAGTACATTAAACATGACTAAAGTTGGCTAAACTAAGTGTACACGCATTGAAGTTGCCAGCCTCGCAATGATCGGTTTCAAAAATGGCACTTCACTATTATGACGGAAGTCTACTGCACGAGTAGAGGGTAGTTCACCGTTTTGGATATTTCTACCTGAGAACCTCGATTGATACTGCTCGAAAGTCGCCCCTGGACACCGAACATGATGTTAAGGTGACGGAAATTCTCAGAATCAATATGTAGTTATCGTGAAAGATTTGAGGGTGTTGGTTTTAGCACCATCTACTCCCGTAGACCCGATTTTGCCCCAATTTCGTGCCCGGCTCCCGTGGCCGATTAAACAAATGGAAGCGGGAATAGGTAGTGTGCAGATTTAGCTATGGTTGGGATATGCATACCTATCCACAATAGTAGCATATAGTACTACTACCACTACTAAGCCAATTGGAAGAGGGGGTATTAATAACAAGAATAACAATAAAAATCGGGAAGGGAGAAGAACCCGGGGGGTAGTAAGAGAGCGAAGATATTATGTAGGGGCCTCCCCATTGGCTTTGGAGACCATGTGCATGCGAGAATCACGCACTTGATTTGATCCTCTTCTCATCCCCTTCCGTTGCCTTCCGTTCCCTTCCGTTCCTTTCAAGGCTCCGGAGTCGTGGTGTCTACGGAAACTCCTCATCCGTTGGCAAGCGGGATGGATGAAAAAAAAACGCAGCGCGAGCTCGTTCGTACTTCAAAATTTAACTATGTTTTCATCCTTTGACCCCGGAAATGCCACCCGAGTAATGACCCCGAATGACACTGTAACTTACCTCATATCATGCGACTAAGGTGAAGTGGACCCAAAAAAATGTTCCGGTATCTTAAAACCCATAGTTTTTTTTGTTTTTTGTTTTTTGTTTGGGTCAAACACTTAAAAGTAGTGGCGAAGTGTTGTTTGAATTGATGATTTTTATTTTTTTTTATTTTTTTTATTTTTTTTGGTTATGGTGACCTTTGTTGTTGTGTTAAGTACTTGGATGTAGAATACCAAGATGAGATCTTCAGAACTTATCATTAAAAGTGATGCTCAAAAGAAAACAGATAGATATGGTTTTGAACGTAAATTGATGACCTGAACTATTTTGAACTTTATTTTTTTAATTCCATACTATTTGGATTCAATATACACTTGAGGTCATCATCAAATAATTTGTGGAAATTCATCAATTCAATGGAATTTTATCATATTTTAAACAAATTGTTGACAATTACTTGTTTAATATCACCGCTTACACACCCATTTGTGTTGTATTCTAAATATGTAGAGTTTTTTTGAGATTGGTATTGTCAACATAAATTGCTTGGCTTTGTAGATGAATATGTTTTTTAAATGTTGATGACCTTTTTCTTCACAAAATTCAAAGTAACTATATTGTTTAGAATCACTGTCACTTAAACATGTGCAAGAATCAAGAGCTATCCACTTTACAGTGCTTGCACCCAAGTGCACGTGATATTAAGGAGGTATGTGGTGTCAACATGGATGTGTGATAATAGAGAATTAGTGTAGCGTGTGACATTTTGGAAAAACACAAAACCAATGCTACAATAATGACAATGATGACAATGTGATGTGTGCGAGTGTGTGGATTAAATTATTTGGTGGATTATTTTAATGTCAAAACTTGTGATATATAGGAGGGATATGTGACAACAAGAAGGGATATTTACATTGAGCACATCCGTTCCCTAGGGTTTCAAGATATAAGAGAGGGAGTGACATTACGGAGGGTGACATTGCGGAGGTCAGGGTGTAGTATAGTAAACTTCAATTGGGAATGAAATGGCCCTCAACTTTGTAGGAAGCTTGTTTTCACTAGAGCCTTCATCCACGATGGATGAGTTTACATAGACGCCACGAACCCCAAACTTCCCTTCAACATAACATACTTAATTTCCTTCCTTGCGAGCACATTCCAAGTCCAATCCTAGCCTCCCCCATTAAGTAACGTTTTATGTGTCACCTACTTACCAGGGGATGGTGAAAATGAAACGTTTGAGTTATCTTTAAATTCTCTCAAAATTCACATAACATTACACAACTCCGTGGTTGCGTTCCGTGGGACCATGAATCACATGAGCATAATTATCCTTTAAATCTTGGATTTCCTGATTATGGTTAGCACTCAAGTTGTGCATTATGAGCTTTTCAATAAGTAATTGTAATTTATCAAAGTATTCCAACCGCAACCTCCGTCTTTGGAAAGGGAGCATCATGTAGATGTTTAGTAATGTTACACATGGTTTGGTAGGAATTTTGGTCTACTTTTGACATTTTGGTGCACTCATTGTTCAAAGCACGTAGCCAAGGTTCAATTGCCAACTCGGCCTCTCGAACCCCTATAGCAAGTGCTACATGTATTACGTTAAGCAATTCATCAAACACCATGATGGTATACAAAGGCTATTACAAGACACATTACACATAGTTAGGGAATATAAAAATGTTTAGGAGAATACAATACAACACAAATTGACTTGAATAAACGAGGAGAGAGAGTTTGAGGAGACATACCCAATTCTCGTTGGTTCCAAACGTCGCGTTCATAACTCATATTCAAGAAAACATGGACATAGTCTCTAAATTTGAACTTTTGTGTTGCTTCTTTTCTATGGGTCGATATGTCGATACACATCTAATATACCTAAATTTTATAAAAGATATGTAAGTTCTCATTGAGCACTTGAATGTTATGATAATAAGACACGATGCACAAAATTTGTTTTCTATGTTAGACTTATAATAAGTGATGAAAACATAATTAAAACAACCATTGTATCGTTATCATAATCAACTTTACATATTCAATAAGATGATCCTACATTAGAATTCAACATGTCATGATTATGGATTTGGATTCAATCACTTATGCTCATTTCATATCTCGTATGCTCTTCGGCTCTTTGGTCAATCATGTCCTATACTTCACTCTTTGTGGATGGCCATGGTTCAAGGGACGGTGACAACCCAAGCCTTATAAAGGAGCTCCAAACGACTCTTCATATTTGCACACAATTGGATACCCAACTGGGTGCAAGCATAGTAAAGTGGACCAAAAAAGTGCTCCGGTATATGAAAGCCATGATTTTCTTGGTCAAACGCCTATAAGTAGTAGCAAAATGTTGTTTAAAATAGATTGTTTTTCATGATGACCTCTATTGTTAAGTTAGGTACTCAAATATAGAATATCAATATGAGATCTTCAAAATCTATCATCAAAAGTGACGTGTAAAAGCAACTGACTAAATATAGTTTTGAACGTAAATTTCATGACCTTAAATATTTTGAGCTTGGAATTTCTTTTCATATTCCTTGAATTCATTATAAACTTGAGGTCATCGTAATTTTTTTTTCAAAAATTCATCAATTTAATGTAATGTAATTGTATTTTAAACAAGTTTTTGACAATTATCTTTTCAATGACACCCACTTGCACCACCACTTGCACCATCTTCTAAAATACATATACGTTGTTTGAAATTATTTTTTGTGAACATAAATTGCTTGGCTTTGTAGATTCATATGTTTTCTAAATGTTTATGAATTTCTATTTCATAAGTTAGTATATAGTTTTGGATCACTTTCACTTAAACCTGAGCAAGGATCAAGAGCTGTCCACTTTACCGTGCTTCCACCCGTTCTACACGACGAAATTCCCACCAACATTCTTACCGTGAGGAAAGTTGCCGTCTTTGTTAACAATCTCAACATCTCATGGTATTGAAGTTCACAAATATCCTTGTCAATGTGAAGTTGTTTGGCAACAAAGCAACATCGGTAACCCCTTTTCACAAAATTTCATGTGGATGTTTCAGAAATCCTTGATTTCTTCTTGAGAGTATGTGTTTGTCCTTGTGTGGGGGCATAATTGTCTTTGTTTTTTGGAGCACATGAGGCGCTTGACCACCTAGCTAGTTTTTTCCGTCAAGTAGATAGAAGATTCAGAATTATCTTTGTTGATAACGTGACATGACATGACAAAGACAAACAAATGTTATAACAAGAATTACATTGATAGTGTAGGATGTGGAAGGGATTTCAGTGGAAGGAAGTAACTTTACCTTGGAGCTTGGTAAAAACATGATCAATGAAAGGCAGAACGGGCTCCCATTCACGTTGATGTAACAACACACATTGATGTTATTGTTTAATTTATTTTCATTTATTATTGAAGGGACTCCCACCAAAGGGTCAACAAACAATCAACGCGTTATACAAACTTGTGATCAAGAAAGTTAGAGTCTCGGGGAGTTCACTAGACATGTATATATGTATACACGTGCGTGACAAGGGTATTTATTCAAGGGGTATTTAATTATCCATCCTTAATTTTTTGTACCGTATTATTATATAATTTGCTAATTTCTTGTTTTTTAAATGACCCTATAATTACTTTTAAATTTGATGAAGCTCTAATTTTAAGCTAGGTATGTTCATTGTAATTATTTGATTTTGCTCCAAAGGGTTTAAGAGCATTCAAAGTACTAAGTCACCAAAATCCAAGGCACAGCAAGGTTTTACATTAAGAGTGTTCATAAACAGTTCCAAACAACAAAATCAGCCCATGTTCCTCAATCAAGTTACACGCACAATTAAACACAACGGTACCGAGTGTCAAAAAAAAACAATTAAATCACCAACAACAAAGCAAGCAAAAATAGGGTCCATGCAATAATGTAGTAGGGTATAGAGTTAATACTACAACATCCTGCTTGAAGCAGACAGACACAAGACCAACCAAAACTCCTCTAATTTATCTTGTTTCTAGCATTTAAAAACACTAGCAAAACCGTTCAAAGCAAATGAAAGATGTCATGTTCATCTTGCAAAACAATTCCTAGCTTTTAAGAACACTAGTATATAATCAACAAATAATGCATGCCTTTAATATCTGTAATCTGAATCGACGTAGTTTTTCATCCAAAATCTTCCCGCCTCTGAACACAAAGGACACCCTATTTCAAAAATACCTAGGATCCTTAAATCCTACGGTATATTTTTACAAATATTTTAAAAATATGCGTTATTTGTATCAAGCCTATATTATTTATAATACAAACTTTATCATACATACTTACCTATATTATTTCTAAGAAAATTCTAAGTTTTTCCTTTTGTGAATATAAATTACCCTATATTTTCCCGCACGTTGTTTTCTAATATTATCGCAATGAACTCCCCGAGGTTAGAGTAGGATCTTGCGATTCTCCGGCAACAAAATCGTGCAAACCTCGACCATTGGTGTGGATGCCACTTGAATGTTTGTGTGCGTCCTCTTACAATTAGTGACATCCTAAGCTTGCTAATGTTGAACCATGTTTGCGGAGCCGGCTCATGAGGTGGATCTTGGAATAGAGTGCCTCGGGTATTGCAATCGCTTTGGAAGCCCGGGCCAACAACTCATTGAATCATAACCATATATATGAATCATTTGATTTTGATGATAATGAATAGGGTCCAATTTTTGTGATTGTCATTAGAGGAGTGAAATTGGATAGTACATGAGAAGTCAAATATGATGATATACAACTTGCAAACAACATTATACTAATATTATAATCATGACACTTCATAAATGAATAGTTGGGAATTTCATAAAGGGGGGGGGATGCATCCCAACTCTGCACCACATTCTGCTGAAACGAATAATCACGAGTGGAGACTACAACACGAAGTGGATTGTTGTCGGCGGGCAAACACAATTTCAAGCTAAAAATGTGAGCATCAAATGAAGGTAAGAAAAACTTATTGTTTATTTCATTATTGCCACCTAGAGTCTGATTTCATTTGCATATTAATAAGCAGGAATTCACTTATCATAAGTCAATAATTAGCTCAAAGTTGGATTCATGACATGCACACCCATGTGGATTATTGTGGAGTTGCCACTCGGGTTTGGAAGTTAACATGATTTGTTGATGAGAAGCATTGATAGGGTAATGCATCCCAACTCTGCACCACAATTTGCTGAAACGAATAATCACAAGTGGAGACTACAACACGAAGTGGACTGTCGTCGGCGGGCAAACACAATTTCAAGCTAAAAACGTGAGCATCACATCAAGGTAAGAAAAACTTCTTGTTTGTTTCATTATTGCCACCTAGAGTTTCATTTCATTTGCATATTAATAAGTGGGAATTCATATCACTTATCATAAGTCAACAATTAACTCAAAGTTGGATTCATGACATGCACACCCATGTGGATTATTGTGGAGTTGCCCTCGGGGTTTGGAAGTTAACATGATTTGTTGAGGAGAAGCATTGATAGTGGTCACGACGACAAAGCGTTCGGATCCACTCCCACAATCTTTCCAAATATGGAGGGTGGTCTCAAATCCATGTTGTAAGATAGGTCATTTTAGGAAAGGAAAAAGGGAATAGTTGGGAACATTTCAACAACATATTCAACGTGCCCATCAACGTCCCCAACACGTTCGGAATTGGCAACGAACGGATATTGCTCCATAGTAATTGGAGAGAGAGAGTCCTCGTATGCATAGACATGGAGATGTAAGAGCGATAGCATATTAGAGCATGATATCATGTACATGCAAGATATTGAATGGATTAAATATTGCTATAAATATTAGTTCATAAATGGAAAATTTAAAGCTAAGATGTTATATATATATATATATATATATATATATATATATATATCATTTGCATGTTCATGTGATTTGTGCTTTGTTCTACTATCCCTATCCATGCCAAAATGTTAAAAGTACCCCTTCCAGTTTTTGGGCCATGGCTAGACATCCACCTCTTTGAGCTAGGCTCCTACTACTATTATTCAACGTGAAAACATACTCAATTATGATATAGCATGAAAATTTGTATTTTTTTGGATAATAGGACCATGTAATTAATATCAAAGGCCCCGACTTCGAGAAAGGAAACCCATTTGAGATGGCATAACATTATTTAGCAGCGAGTCTATGTTCATGTGGGCCCTGAGAATATAACCATGAAATGCCGCAGCTAGTGCATATTCAATCCGAATCTGCATATGCACACTAGTTAGTTTTTGGTTTTATTCTTGGGACCCATATGCACACTAGTTAATGATGTTATGGAATCAACCACAAATCTATGGGGGTCATATTGCTACCAGAACCCATTTTCCGTTTTTAATAATGGTGGGGGCCCAACTCAAAGAGATGGGTATCTAGCGTTGGCCAAGTTATTGGCTCCTCCAATGAATGGGAAGAACCAACCGCTAGTTACAGATGAACCGGTTGAGTTTGAGAAATAACCGGTTCACATTCTAGACTTTAGGAAAATTACCGATCCATTTAGAGGCATTTACATAATGTTCCTCATTTCAATAAAGAAGAAACCGAAAGATGCCAACATACAACCGACACTAGATATTTGGAATTACGCAATGCTATATCTATTTACTGTACATCTCATATTTTACCAACAGATGTTAAATGGGTAGTTTGGACATTATAGAACATTGACAACTTTACTTGGTAAAAAATTATCTCAATAGTAAAAAGATATATTACTGTGTAAATCCAAATAGTAAGTCACACTAAATATCATATTTGGTGTAGTTGTATTCGGAAACACTAGGATGTCAACCAATAATGTCCAAAATTCTTCCCGGACATTGGGCTCCTTCCTCCGCCTAATAAAGCTTATTAAAAAAAATCTCGAGGGGCGTGACCCAACTTAATGTCCAAACTTTCACAACAAGGGCTTGACCAATGAAGGAGGGATGAAAGGATAAGGTTAAAGAGTATAATATCATTTCATGTCAAGAAATTCCAACATGGTGGGGTGGATGAATGATTCGGTGGTCAATTATGTACATACCTAACTTAGATTGATTGTGTCAATGAAAGACACTCACGCCATGCTTTTCAAGTGTTTTGAACCAACGTCCCAAAACCACTTGACAACCAAAGAAAGTTAGATTATGGGTGAGAATAAGGTAAAAAATACCCAAACCGGTTAACCACCCTCTACCCGTGCAGTAGACCTCTGTCAGAATAGTGAAATGCCATTTCTGAAACCGATCATGGCGAGGCTGGCCACTTCAATGCGTGTACACTTAGTTTAGTAAAATTTGGTCATGTTTAATGTACTTACGAGTTAACTGGTTTAGGTGATGTTCTGTATGGAAATGCGGATTACCGTGTTTGGTGTGAGCATAATCTAGTGAACGAGTAGGGTTTTGACAAACTTTCCACTTTGAAAAATTGTAGAATTTTTTTGTACATGGCAGAAAAATGTGAAACAACTTGCATTCTTCATGAATCCTTCTCTTCTATCTTGGAAAATTATCTCATGATTGTAAGACCATATCTTCAATGCGAATCACCTTATTTTCACGGATTATGGTATTTCTACCTTAGAGCCACATATGCAGTAACTCCCTCGATGAGGAGTAAATGGTAGCTTGTTGCATGTTGGAGCCTATGTTGAAAGTTGGATGAAATTCTTCGGATCTCCTCTTGCCATCCCAAAAACTTAAAAAAAAGTCATATGATTTAAAATAAGGTTTTCTCATGGGGCTTGTCACCCTAAATTCCGGATCAACCTATACAATGCTAGCTTGGCTTGACCCACTCATCCTAGGAGGCAAGCTTGAAACCCTATTCTGAATAGCCCAATACCACTCTTTGAGCATGTTAATCTCAAAGGTTTAAGAAAAGTTGGGTGATTTTATGGATATGCTCTTGAACTCACGTTTCATCCAACTTGATGGGAGTTTGATCCCCAAGACTTTGCGCATAGTTGTAATGATTGGGATATTAGAGTTATCCAAAAGTCTCTCAAAGAGGGACGAAACCCATGGGTTTGATCCTTCTTTGAGCAAATTTCCTATCAAGAGCTCGTTAGTGCATCGTGTATGTCGAAAGCTGGATGAAACTCTTCTTTCACCTCTCAAGATTTGATAAAAATTTAGGATTAAAAATAGGGTATGCTCATGGAACATGTTGTCCTAAATCATGGACCTGCCTCAGGAAGGCTAGCTAGGCCCACATGTCCTAGTAGGACAAGCTAGCAAGTTGATTTCTAATACCCATGCATCACTCTTTGTTTATGGTAGTTTAAGCATAAGAAAACTCGGGCGGCTTTGTATTGATTCTCATAAACTCAAGGTTTGGGACTAAACCCATGGTTTCATTTGCTTTACTGCATGAATAACTTTGTCAGAGTTATCCTTTAATTAGTTGGTTGTTTTGCATATAGTTTTTTATGATGTTCGGACATTTTCGGTGCACGCTTGGAGTTGATAGGGAGACTAGAACATTGAACACTCTATGATGGTTTATTTGGGCCAAACTCGAATCTACAATGGACACATGTTATTGGCCATCTTCTTTCATGTCCAATATGTATTATTTACCTTTACGATGCAATCAAGTTAATAGCATATTGACATTGGTTGTCATTGCTAACAAACTAGTGCATCTATTAGTTACATTTCAACTGTATGAATGTAGTTTTTTTTTGTTTTTTTATTTTTTAAAATTTTTATTTTGTTTTTTGTAACAACTTTCCGTTTGTGTGTGAATGTCACTTGAACACAAGAAAATTGTTTTCATTTTCTTAACACTATCGGGGTTTTCTACAAATCATTCTAAATTCAAACATCTTGACAAGGCATAAAACTTGTATATGTAAAGGTCTAAAATGGACGTTAACAACAAGACCCTTTCATTTGTCTTGCCTCCAAAGCTCCACCAAGGCCTCTGTGACCTTTTAAGGGTGAAGACTGACCAACAAACTACACTAAACATGATATTTAGTGGTCACTTACTATTTGGAATTACGCAATGCTATATCTATTTACCGTACATCTCATATTTTACCAACAAATGTTGCATTGGCAGTTTGGACATTATAGAACATTAACAACTTTTACTTGCTAAAAAAATACATCCATGGTAAAACGATATAGCATTGTGTGAATCCAAATGGTAAGTGACCACTAAATATCATATTTAGTGTACCTCCCCTATTTGGACCCACAACACTAGAGCACTGAACAGGGAGAACCGGCCTCTAGTTACAGATGAACCGGTTGAGGGGCTGATCACATTGGCCAATTCTAACACCATCCGTTGAAAATGGTGGGCCAACATCTATTTTTCAACATGATCCCCAACAATTTCGCGACTAGAACTGGACAGAAATTTCGGTGTGATTGGGGCATGAGTTTGAGAAATAACCGGTTGAAGTTCAAGACTTCGGGAAAATCACCCATCATTGGGTCCGAGACGACCCTAAACTACCGGATGATGGTGGAGGGATACCCAAATCTCAAGGAAGAGGTTGGCGGTTCGAATCCCGGCTGTGAAATCTCCTCTCTACCTGACGGAAAACTTGCCAGGTGGTCAACTGCCTCCTGTGCTTTGGCGCTGGCCTGTCGGCCTTCTGTCTCAAAAAAACAAAAAACAAAAAAAAAAATCACCCATCATTTGAGAGGAGGAGTTCATAGAACACACCCCGGTTTCATGAAGTAAAAACCGAAGGGATATCAACATGTAACCATCCATTGGGGCTCGGAAACCCTAGGATCCTGACCGATCGTGCCCTAAAACCTCCTGGGACACCGCACTAGAGGAGTATAATAGAATGTCCTAGTGACGAATAAACAACTTCTTAATATAAATAACATCTTGACACAATCATCTTGTCCCAAATGACACCCCCCACCCTTGTGTGAGATATTTGTGACTTCTCCGCAAATAGCATGCGTCCACGTCGCCAAGCAACGCCCGAATTAAAAAAAAGTTTATTTTATGAAACCAACCAACTTCCGTTATCATTATCCATGTACTAAAATGGAGGAAGATATATACAATCATGGAACACTGCTCCTTTATTAAAAATTCTTGGACTAGTAACTAGTAACCTACATTAGTGAGCTCCCGCACCACACACCACTGTAGTGGAGTGACCGTCCAGGTGGGAGGCCGTCCCATGATCTTTTTGCCCGACCAATCATTAGCGGCCACCGCACTTTCGTCCACGTCACCCTTCCTCGCGACGGCTCCCGGGGGACCGCCACGTGTGCTTTTCCCGTACAATCATGGCGGGAGGGGGATGGACGGCCAGGAATGGGCCGGGCGGCCGCCGGGTCGCGACGGGTGACCCGTGATGTGGCTTCTATATACTGGCCAGCAAGCAGGGTTTGACCCAGGCTGCATGCTGAGGGGAGCCTCACAGGCTTGGAGGGTGTGGATAAGCTACAAAGGGGACATTGGGATATTAAACCGAGGCTTAATTTAACGCTCGGGCTTGTGGTTTTTTCAAACGGGCGGAGTGACCGGGAATATCGAAGCCCCGCACCACATGGGCCCGGCCCTCCAATGGCATATTCTACGATGCACACGAATTCATGTGCAATTTGCTTCTCTCGATATTTTCACAATGTTGCGATATAGTAGTATTTTAAATGACGATGTAATGTGGAGTATGGTACTAGCTAGCTAGCTATTGGGTCATTGGGGCCAAAGGATTCGTGTTGTCTACTTTACACTCATCCATTAGGAAGGAAGGTTAAAATGTAGTGAACTACGTTATACCGTGGGAAATGGTTATTTTAAGAGGGGTTGACTTTAGATGCCCCGAATTTGTCTAGTAAGGTCAACTTTGAAATAAATCAAACCCTCAACTTGCATGTGTTTTTTCTTTTATAAATTTTAGTTTATTATAACCCGTTCATCCACGATGGATGAATTTACATAGACGCCACAACTCTCAAGCCATCGTTGGGGCCAAGGTTCGGCACCCACCTCTTTGATTTGGGAGAGAGGGGAGTTTGTCATATGCAAGGGTACCCCTTGTTCATCCAACATAAAAGCCATGAAACATCATGCAATTTGGATGTTACTTTTAAAACAAAAGTTGATTTGTCACTGGAATTAGTGTACTTGGGACCCTTTGAACAACAAACCTATAATAGGGGTGAACTTCTTATGTTGGACATATGAGAGATACGCTCACTTATGATTCTCTCTCTCTCTCTCTCTAGTTCTTGATTAATGCCATGCTACACAAAAGTTTCAATTTTAAACTTTTGAACTAATATACCTAGCAATGATCATCTTTGTAAAATAGGTGATTATAAATTCGGAAGATCCTAAGTCTACACACATGGAAAGAAATCATACTTACCATGAGATGGATGTAACAAAGATGTAGATGAATGGAGTAAAAATAGGGTTATGGGAACTTACCATGGGTAAGAACTCCAATATAAACCCTTAACCCTAAAAATGTGCTTCTTTTTTATCATTCACGCAAGTGAGAGGTGCGGCAAGCTTTGTGCACACACATTAGGGTAAGAGATACGTGCTAGAAGTAAAGGAAATTAGGGCTCATCACCAAGAGGAGTATTCTACTTGGAGTAAGGAACAAGAGGAGTATTCTACTTGGATTAGTCATGGCCAAGGAACAGGTTTGAACACCCATATGTTGTTTCACAATGAGTGTTGTATTTTGAAATACTTGAGTGCATTTGGAATGGATTAAGTGTATGCGACATGGATAACAATTGGGTCTTGCTGTTATTTACCTCGTGTACGTGACTAATCCTCAATTGTTTGTTGGTTGGTTGCATGGGCACAGGTGAGGCAGGCCCTTCACACATTCAATGCAGTAATATATTGTGATTATGACATTTTATGCAAGTCCATTGGTTGAGGTTACTAGGAACATCTCCTTTGTAAGTACCCCATACATGTGGTGGATTAGTTAGATGTACTGTACTTTGCTATGAAGCAAGAAGGTAGGCGATTAAGTTCCAAAGCATGGGATAGTCAAACAATTGGTGGTGGATACCATGTGATAGCAAGAGCTCTAAGTAAGGTACATATTCTTGCAAAGCCAACCATACTATGACACAAAACACTTATGTGGTACAAAACATCCAAGCATGCATAGTTGCAAATGATTCTATTATGCAAAGTATTATTGTGCTATCAAATAGGAAGGTGCAAAAGACATAGAAAAAGTTTTGTGGACATTCCCACCCACCCACCCACCCTTGTATTGCAATAAGGAAGAAATTGAAGGATTTGGCCTCTGAAAAGAGGAAGCTCAAACTTTGTAAAAGTTTTGAAAAGTCAACCCTTTCTAGTTCTTGATTCATGCCATGCTACACAAAAGTTCCAGTTTTAAACTTTTGAACTAATATACCTAGCAATAATCATCTTTTTAAAATAGTTGATTATAAGTTCGAAAGATCCTAAGTCTACATACATGGAAAGAAATCATTCTTACCATGAAATGGATGTAATAAAGACATAGATGAATGGAGTAAAAATAAGGTTATAGTAACTTACCATAGGTAAAAACTCCAATATAAACCCTTAACCTTAAAAATAGCTTCTTTTTTACCATTCACGCAAGTGAGAGGTGCGGCGAGTTCTGTGTATACACATTAGGGTAATAGATACGTGCTAGAAGTGAGAAAAACTAGGGTTCATCACCAAGAGGAGTATTCTACTTGGAGTAACCCAATCATGGCTAAGGAACATGTTTGAACACCCATATGTTGTTTTACAATGCGTGTTGTATTTTGAAATACTTTGATGCATTTGAAATAGATTAAGTGTGTGTGACATGGATAACAACTGGGTCTTGCTGTTATTTACCTCGTGTACGTAACTAATCCTCAATTGTGTTGTTGGTTGGCTGCATGGGCACAAGTGAGGCATGCCCTTCACACATTCAATACAATGATGTATTGTGATTATGACATTCTATGCATATCTATTGGTTGAGGTTACTAGGAACATTTCCCTTGTAAGTACTCCATGCATGTGGTGGATTAAGTATATGTACTTTGAAGTGAAAGAAGAAGACTGGAGTCCAAACTACAAGGTATGGGATAGGTAGAATCATACATTTGTTGTAGGAAACCATGGGGCAACATAAATACTTAGTAAGGTACATGTTCTTGCAAAACAAATTAGATTATGAGACAAAATGCCTTTGGTATACAACACATATAGTTAGACATGATTACAAGTATCAAGTTCTATTATGCAAAGTGTTACTATGATTTCAAATAGGAAGATGCAACAAAGGTAGAAAGAGTCTTGTGGACTCTCTCTCTCTCTCTCTCTCTCTCTCTCTCTCTCTCGACCCTTACCAACATTACCGAGGTAAGGGAGAAACTTAAACCACATCTATTTGTGATTAGTTGATCTCAAGCAGGTCTTTCTAGACTAATTCGAGGTCCTAGATGCTAATCATGGAATCAAATCATCTAAACAACGAAACATACATGCTATAATACAATTGACCGAGTTTTCACCAAGTTGGATAACGTTGATGGGGCCCAATTCAAAGAGGTGGGTGTTTCTAGGCAAAGGCACGGCCGGTCATTGGCACTAATAGTGCATGCTTAGACTTCCGAGATCCATGTATAAATATGTCTTATTGGTTGGAATTTTTTGGAGAATAATAATAGAAATATTCAGCACCATCTCTTTGTGTTGACCGATTAGGGCCCGAGTGGGTGGGGAAGGGAGCAAGCGAACGAGCGGCCATAGGGTACGACTAAAGAAACATATAACTGTAGCGCCAACTTGATCGCATTGGGAAAATATCTTTGGAGAATGTATTCTTATGTGTATGTTGGTGGTGGGGGGATTCCAACAACCATTCTAGAATAGAATCCGTGGAAGTGAGTTTAAGCTCGCAACTTTGTGGTCCACGTTGCTTGGGGACTCTATAGTGAGATT
Organism: Polytrichum formosum; assembly: GCA_964035585.1. NCBI lineage: Eukaryota > Viridiplantae > Streptophyta > Polytrichopsida > Polytrichales > Polytrichaceae > Polytrichum > Polytrichum formosum. The sequence continues at coordinate 49,177,264 of OZ037940.1, read as the reverse complement.
CATTGGGGGGGGGGGGGTAAAAGAAGTGTAGTTTTGTTTCCCTATTTTCTTTGTTTTTGTGGGTTTTTTGTGGACCATGAACATTCATACTACGTTCGATCGGGTAATATGTTATGTTAACTCGGAACGATGCGGTTGGCATCTTTGAATTTCTTGCATTGGCCGTGTCACCGCACACTAATATCTTGTGACGATGATTTTGGGGTCTTCAATCCCGATCCCATTAGAGACTTATATTAACCTTAGCCCGGAAAATTGGGATTCTTAAAACCGATCTTAGGGGTATAATAAATAGGGTTATCTAGATAGGATGATGTCATCAAGCTTCATGAACGGTCTCCACCCTCTCTCAAACCTCCGCCTTAGAGCAATCATTGCGTGTTCAGTTTTCGGAATCTTGGTGATGAGCAATAAGCTCTTTGAATAGTTCCTTATACACTCCTTTATGCGCAATTTACTCCACTTGAGCAATGTCTCATAAGGACATGTTGAACGGTAAATTGAGCTTCGGTGAGTTCTTGCATCCAAATGCTTGAAGGATGATGAATCAAAGCTTCTTGGATGGATGGATATATAAATAAATAGATAGATAGATAGATAGATAGATAGATAGATAGATAGATACTCATGTGGGCATTCTATGGTCTTTTCCCTCCATCACACCAATACTTATTTGTGTGGTACATGATGAATAAATGTCTGACAATCTTTGTGATTTGCAATTGTTGTCTAGAAAGACAATAACTTATGTTCAAGTAAAATTGGACCAAAACCAAGTACACAAATACAATTTACAACATGCTGAATTGTTTGACATGATTGTATATTAGAATATGCAGAGATGGCTATGATTATAGTACAATGATGATTTTCTTAGAGTTTAATTTTCCATCAATTGATATTATGAACTAACATAAAAAGGTTACATACTTATTATTTTTTATCATGTATGTTTTATTCATAACATTTAATAAAACATTGAGGACTCACATATCTCCCATGAAAAATAGATACATTAAAAGTGTATTGATAGATCTGCCCCAAGAAATGAGGTGATTCAAAAAATATAGATTTTGAAAGTATGTCCATTCGACTTCAAAATGAGTTCAATTGCCAAGCCAATGTATTGGCCACAAATGATGATTTGTGGAACACGAAGTGCCCACAATAAGGGCCACATTGGAAAACGTATAAGTGCCTTGAATGTTATTTGAGAATGTTCATCACTTATTTGGACTATTAATCTTATTTTAGAGGCGAACAATGATAAGGGCCACAATTGACACATCTCAATTGACAAGTTGAAGGACCGTGTTTTTGGTAGACTACAATAGGGAACACTAGTACTACGATAAGCTCAATAAGGAATGAAGCCTACACCACTTGCAAGGCGGGGATGAGCTCCAACTACTATTGTTCCTATACAAACTAAGATCCACTTGTAACCATTCAAATATTAGCACACTCTACACCATCTTCTCTAAGGTAGAAATATCCAAACCGGTTATTAACCACCCTTTACTCGTGCACTAGACCGCTGTCATGATAGTGAAGTGCCATTTCTGAAACCGATCATGGCAAGGTTGGCCACTTCAATGCGTGTACACTTAGTGTAGCCAATGGGAGTCAAGTTTAATGTACTCATGAGGTAATCGGTTTAGGTGATGTTTTGTATGGAAATGCGGATTACCATGTTCGGTGTAGGGAGAATCTAGTGAACGAGTAGGGGGTTTGACAAACTTTCCACTTTGAAAAATTGTAGAATTTATTTGTACAGGGTAGAAAAATATGAAACGACTTGCATTCTTCATGAATCCTTCTCGTCTATCTTGGAAAATTATCTCATGATTGTAAGACCATATCTTCAATGCAAATCACCTTATTTTCACGGGTTATGGTATTCCTACCTTACCCATATGATCAATATGTAAAAGGGTTTGGAACAATGAATGGGGAGAAGCGGCTACTAATTACAAATCAACTGGTTCGTTTTCCCAAATTATCGGTTAAAAGTCAATGCTTTGGGGATTGAACCCAACATAACATTATTCAGATCCATAACAGTGTTATGTGGGACTGACAATATTTTGTAGAATATTCCCCACATTCAACCTGAATGATGGAATATTCAACAAAATACTATCAGTCCCACAGAACACTGTTATGGATCTGAATAATGTTATGAACCATTTTTGGGGAAATTGCCATGTTAAGTAAAAACACAAGGAATAACTGACACATTTCAATGAATGATTGGTTGGTAAGAAAGAAGTAAGGATAGTGACCGAGTTGGCTCAAATTCCTCTTTGTTCACTGGTTTGGAAGGTTCAATAATTTAAAAATCACTCGCAAGTTGGTACTGGTCTCAACGTATAAGGTGGGATGGTCCAACACTTTTTCCCTCCGCCAACATGCTCCAAGAAATGTATAAGGTATGTGGGTGTTGTTGGATCATTTTCAATGTTCTCCAACTTCTACTAAAGAGATTTACTCAACGAAACTCGTGTTGCATTAATAAACCTATGGCGAAGCATCAACAAAAACCGGATCTCTCATGATTTAGTCAGGGTTATTGGACATGTATGTATGTTGAATTGTTCTTGACTAAATACATAGGTCCTCCCAATATTTTATATATATATATATATATATATATATTCACTATGGAGTTTGGGTTGGTTAATACAAATTGAAGATGTAGTTCACTATATTATGAATATGTGTTTTTATGATGTTTGTTCTTTGATCCTCAACTAACCATACACAAATCAAATATAGGGATTCGATTAAGAAACGTAACCAAATGACACCCACATACCTTAACAACTATATGGTGGTCACCTATCAAGGGACAGTTGTGATAGTTTGTTCACTTCAATACCATACTAAGGTAGATGAGGTTAATATGGTTGGCAACCTTAATTGGACATTTATTTTTGGCTCCTAATTGATAGTCCAGTCGCTTTAATTTGGTGGGTTAAGTAATACATGATGATTTAGCCGCCGCCTCGATGATTAGTCACCTTCGCAAAAGTCAAAGTACACCCACCATCCTCCATAACAAGGAATGCTACCTACTGAGCTATGACATGCTTGATTTAGTGCCTGAGGTGGGCATATTAGAAGGCAGCAACTTGAGCAAAATTAGGAGGTGGCATGTGGTTGTGAGGTGCTAACCAACTTGTATTGTGGGTATCCTATAACGGAAAAACAATTTGGCAACATTTTATCTTACATGTGACCACTTTAGAGACATGACACATCCAATGTTGGCATTAAACTTGGGTTTCATTTGCCAATGACCCATGTAGAATTTGCTAATGATGTTGTCCACTTACACAACATGGAACGATAAAAGAGTTCCCCCTATAACACCACATTGGGAAGTAGAGAATCTTTGATTCCGGAGCCTAGATCAACACCTTCCTCAACTCCGATTTCAACGATTTCAAATCCTTTGGTCTTGATTAGCGATTGCTAACCTACTCAAGCTTCTAATGCTTGAATCCATAGGCTGGGTGATTCCACAGAGTTGGAGGTGTCCGCATTCGCCTCATCTACCTTAGATGCTTAAAAATTTTCATCATTGTATATTGTTTGTGGTTTTATCCAAACATATCAAGTTTCTTATCTAAACAATGATAATTCTAATCATGAACCATCTTCAAAGTACTTACTTCAAATCAATTATTGGGGAGATTTTTGGGCATAGTTGGTCTAAATACTATCGTGTTCAAGTCCAACCGGTTACATGTCGTGATCTTTCGGTTTTCCTTCATTAATCGGAGGCATATTCTATAGATTCCATGAAAATGACCGATAGTTTTCCTACAGTCTAGAACTTCAACATTTTTTTTGAAACTCAACCCGTTCATTTGTAACGAGTAGTTAGTTCTCCCCATTCATTGCTTCAAAATGCATATATATGGGAAGATCATAAATCATGTGGATGTGATTCTTTCATGGCGGCACACAACTTCTCTTTTGTGATAATAAGGGTCTGAGATGATCCTAAACCACCAGGTGATAGTGGAGAAGTGCCCATTTCCAAATGGAGTGGTTGGCGGTTCGATTCTTGCTGTGAACTCTTCTCTCTACTTGACGGAAAAAACTAGCTAGGTAAGTAAGAAGCCAAGAGCCCACCCACCGCAAGGTAGGCAGTAAACCCCACGCTGCACCAGAGGATTCTTGAGCAGGGTAGGGCCAATGGGCTCAAATTCACGTCAAATTGCCCGACATTGGTTATTTATTTATTTTTGTGATAAAGATGAAGAAAATCATTTGACATTTAAGTAAAACTAAATAAAGACCCAATCTATGCTTATGACATGTTGAGGTGTATGGTGAGATCTTTGGATAGAATTTCCATTGATAATGATAATATTAGAACTGAGTTTTGGGATTTCTTTCAATGTTTATGAATTGAGAACATGCAGTGAACATACAAAAGTGATTTTCTTATTTCTTTCCAAGATATTTTAATAATACGATATTTATCTACCATCAAAGCAGATTCACACATCTTATATGAAATTCATATTTAATAAAAAAAATGAATTGACAAGCCTGCCCATAGAATAGTAGTTAAGAAAAAAAATCCAAGATTTTCAAATAGTTGTCCAATTTAACTTATATATCGGAGTTAATTCCTTGAACATGTTATTTTTACAACACATATTAGAGAGTAATTTACCCATGAATGTTCAAGTTTCATTATAAACATCGTGGAGATTATTAAGGTTTTCATCCTCCACCTTTCATCCATGATATGGTGACATGCTCCTTGGCCTTGGGTGGGAACATGCGAAATCCCCAAGTGTATGGTAGCCGGAGGGCTTCAAATTTCAATTGGATATCGGAGACCGAACACAAAGTATTTGATGTCAAAATTCGGCCTTTGATTGGAGGAGTGTAGGATGTGTTTTTAACCTCTTGTCTCCGGGGCATGGGAAGATAAGTGTGGCGGATAGAGACTAAGGGCACTTACGACCGCAAATCTATGTGAGATATTTGTTACGAGTGGGCCCACATTGAGTGGCTTTGTCAAGGATTTGAAATTCCGGAGTCCAAGTTATGATGGCCACGGAATGTGTGAGGAAATTCCAAGTCCCCAAAAGCTCCGTTCTTTGTGGTACCCGTATATATATTGTCACTTACAATTCATTTTTTTTTATGATTTTTGACTTCATATATAAGGTATGTGGGTGTGATGTGATCATTGTTCTTAAATCAAACACCTATATTTGATTGGTGTGTTAGGTGAGGATCCATAAACCAAACATCATAAAGACACATATTTAAAAGGTTGTGGATTACGTATTCAGATTCTATTAATACTCCACTTTCAATAGTGAATATAATTGGAAGGACTTATGTATACGGTTAAGAAATCAACAAACATGTACTTTTGATAACTCTATCTAAATCATGTTAGATATGACTTTTGCTAATGTGTTATTGCAAATTTGCTAACGGAAAACAAGTTTATGTTTTGTAAATCTAATTAGTAGAAGTTAGAGAACACATTTTAAAAATTAATAAAAATAAAAAACCAAATAAAACCACACATTTTAGCGCATTTATGTTCTACAATGTTCAAAGTACCTTTTTGCATTTTATCTACTAAAATATGAAATCAACTGTAAATTTTCACATTGAATCATTCGAAAGAGTAAGTGACACTGACACTATAGACAATGCACATGAATTTCGTGGGTAACAAAAACTTAGCCCAAATTGAATAGCCCACTTTCTTCAAGTACAAAAAATAGCCCAATTGAAGAAGCACACTAGCAAATATAATGAATTATGATATGGAGAGTTATGGAGTAGCGCAGGTAGGCAAAGGAGAGGATAGGGTTGGGATTAGTTTCAGGATTAGAGTCTAAAGCCTTGTGGATGGACTCAAGGCTATTCTTCAGCAGTGTCCAGGGAGATTTTCGAACATAATCGGTCAAAATCCTAACGTTTCCAAGTTCAACCGGTTACATGCGGTCTTTCAGTTTTCCTTCATTAATTTGAGGTATATTTCATAAGATTCTTCTCAAATGATGGGTAATTTTCCTGAAGTCATGACCTTCAACCGGTTATTTCTCAAACTCAACTGGTTCATCGGTTCAAGTGATTGGTTCTTCCCGTTCATCATTCTTCAGCCTGGGGTTTTCTTGAAGAGCTCACAATTTTGATGTTTTAGAGTACTATCAGTTGGAGAGAGCCTCTAGTTACTGGGGCGAAACAAAACAATTTCTCATTTGATAGCCTTGGGAGTCTGTCTTTTTACTCCTACGAAATGCATCGGTTACATAATTTTTTAATCTGTTCATGAGATACTCATATGGGCTCTGGAAGATTATGATGAAAGTGGCTCCGGCATCCATTTGGATTTGCTAACCATCTCGTACTAATCATGTGATTCATACCCTAGAGGAAGTGGGCTAATCAGGAAAAAAGGTAACCATTTAAGATCCATCTACCCTTACCTCAGACACAAGGGGAGTTTGGGAGAAGCTTCTGTGGATAAGAAGGTCCCTGGCACTGGAGAGCGTACTGCAAGCTATTGAATTGATGAAAGAGAAGCTACTAAGCCTAGTGCAACTGCCATTGGTACCTCAAAACTCGATGCAATCTCAAGATGAGAAACTTTGTGCGAATCGTACGCAAGAGAAAGATTGATGCATGCACCTGTGATTCCCGCGACATTGGAGTTGCTGCTACAATCCACTTTCATAATATCATGATGGATGCATGCAGAGCTTTAGGTTCTCAAGTCTCATCATCAATATCTTTGCATTCCAGAGATTCCAGACATGCTTCTTGAAAATCAAGGCCTTCTAAGTGCAACATTTTGAGAGGGCCAGATTTTTTTTTTTTAAATATTTTTTATTTAGGGTCAGTAGGTGGTGCTCTTTAGCATCATCCGGATACATTATGTAATGGATATGAATGCAAATCTCTACATCGTTTGTACATGTGATGTACATTTGAGAAAAATCTGCTGTGACTTTGGGAGTTCTTAACAATTTTCAAAAGTTCCCTAGTGTAGATTGAAGCTGGAGCGTACAGTGTGGAAACAGCTACAAGAACAGTGATTGTTGCCATGATCCTCGGTTACATTTTGCAGCAGACAGAAATTAATGATACACCTATAGTTGATTGAGACAACTATGCCTCTACATTTACCCTTGATGCCTGGAAAATAGCAGAAGAAATTGAAATGCCAATTTAAGTCTTTGCCTTTGGTAAAATGACCAAAATCCAAACATGGACAAGAAATGCTGTAGTCATTCACACACAAGCTCCAAATGCACAAATTGCATAGTTCTCTTGGGGAAGACAGGGTCATCTCTCAGTTCCTTACTAGAACCTTATTGCAGCCTAGAAGTAATGGAATCACGAACCACTTATATCTATGTGGAGCACCATACAGCATAGAATAATACTACATTTCTGGAGCATGATCTATGTGCTAGGTATTGCAGACCAAGGCCCAACTATTCAATCATTCACAATTAGCTTCTTATACTAGCTACACTAAAAAGTGCACTGTCAAATTTACTATTAAATGTAAAGAGTTGGAAATTCGGTTGTCCCAAGTGTAGGAGCTATACTTGTGCCTGGAATTGTCAGGTCTCGGTTTTATTGTGGATCTACTTGATTCTTGACCAAACTGACTATCGCTTTTAGCATTAGTCATGGATTTGCACTCCACCTTGAAAATTACTTCAAATAATCAGCTGAGTTTGTAGAACCTGCCCAAAGCTTGTCTAATTCATTGAAGACAGCACAAATAACAATTGTACAATATGAAGACCAGGAGAATAGTGGTCACAAAGTGGGCAGCTCCTGTGTCCTAATTCATGGCAGTACTATGACAAGGTGGGAATAACAATGGCCAAAGCACAGAATGCGCTTGTTTGTACTATGTAAAGTAGTGTTTGCGGTAGATCTGAGACAGGTCCATTGCTTTCTGGAGTAGTTTTATATGCCAGGTAGATACATGACACCTGAAAGACTTTACAAAGAATTTGTATGCCTGGCGGAACAGGTGGAAGGGGGGCAAAAAGAAAAAATCTGCAGTGTGCCAGTCGCAGCGCCTACTCATACGACAGCGTCAAAAATGGAATGGGAGAAAATTGGAACACCTCTACAATGACATGGCCAAAATGCTCAACAACATGCATAACCTTTTTGTGTCCCCGAGAGGCACCCACCCAATACCTGAAGAAAATCTTGGTGATATAGAAAATTGTAGTGAGGGTGATGTTACACCCCTTTCTCAATGAGTGAACGCTGGTGCGTGTGAGGGCCCATGGCCATACGGAGGGCCAGACCTGGGGTGATGTTGTCTTTGACCCCGGTCCTCATGTTCCCTCCTGTTCCAATCACCTCCCCTTCCCTCCCCTGACCAGCTGCGGTCATGTGGTGGTCCCCAAGGGCCCCTATCCTCTCTATCCTTGATATCATGACCCCAACCACTGCCATTTACAGCGGCACCACTCGGGGCTGGACTCCCACCTAAAGTGCGCGCGTTATGCCCACCTCTATTATTCTTCCAACCATCTGCACTCCCAGGTCTACCTTCCCACTTGCGCCGGTCTCCCGCATTGTGAGGTCCTTCCGGTGGGCCTCCTCCTGATGGGAGGTCATCCCTGTGCCACCGTTTCCAAGCTTCCGAATCCCCTGCCGCTGTGTTCTGTGTGCGAGGTGGACCTTGTCTCCTGCTGCTGCCAGTAGGGTGGGCGTGCTCATCCCTGCCACTTGGCCCAGCTGCAGTGCTGTGATTCGCATCCTGAGAGGATGCACGAACATGATCGGGCTGACCTTCCTGCCTTAACTTCTTGTATATTTCAGCTAGCTTGTCCCCTTTTAAATTTGAGAAAGTGGAGACATAGTTCCACAGCCTGGTTGCCATTCCTGTGCAAAAAATTATACAAAAAATTCGGGTGTCAGAGTTAGCATGCTCTACCTAATAGAATGTTCACAACACAAGGGAATATCACAAGCACCGGCTAATCGGTTGACCTTCTTTGAGACCCAAAAGTAACTTAAGTGTTCGCAAAGAATAACTATTGAATGACATTTTTACAAATTTACAGTTCAATGTTTCCCAAAATATACTAAAGTCTGCTGAGTGAATTTCTGAGGAGCCTTACTCTCAGGATTGGGAGCAGATGCATTCTCTGCTAGAATGTCGTCAATCTTCCGCCCCAGTGTCTGCAGGTATGCTTTGACTCTGTGTAGGACCTGCAGCACATTGTCAGGGTAAGACTTGCTGTCAGTTTCAAGCACATGGAGGACTCTTAATTGAGATGTAATGACAGATCAATGGCCAAATAAGCAGAGACTGACCTCTTCCTTTGGTAGAGAGAAATTAGTTTGGAGTTTCTGAAGCCGCTCTAGTGTTCGAGATTGGTCTTCCATCATTTGGGCACACCACTCATGCCACTTCTCTTCTTTTGACTGCCGATCAGAAGTCTCCTTTGTTCTCCCTCGCCCTCGTGGTTGTTGTTTTGAGCCTCCTTCATCTGTGTCTGAAATTTCACCTTCCTCCTTGACATTTTGTTCTGATTTGAAGCGTTTGGCAGCTCGGTCCCTAGCAGTAACCTTCTGTGGGCCTGACCCTCCAGAGTTCCGCCTTCCTAGTCCTGCCCCTGGTTTTGCAGACCAGTCTTTTGAACTAGCATCCATCCACTCACGCTTTTGTCCTTTGCCTCTCAAAGGCCTTTCTGCCTCTTCATTGCCATTGGCCTCTCCTGAAACCTCAAGCTCCTGGACCAACCCAGAAAGAAATAGAATAATCAGTCAGTTTAATGCTGACATCTTATGCTAAACATCACTGTCTTGAAGTGACTTGTCAATGTTGACCATTTTACCTGGACATTTGACCTTGGCATTGTCCATTCTTGACATGTCAGCAAATATCTTAACGAACCACACTTGCAATCTCAGGTAGAGCTTTTGAATATCAAGTGAAGTAATTATGTTGCGATATACACCTTGCGAAGAAGTGCATTCACTCGAGCCTCAAGGTGAGTAGATCGAGGCAAGGTTGTTTCGGCTGCTGTGGCACCTTGAGGTGCCAATTTATTATCAAGTGATAATCGCTCATCTACCCTTATCACTTCCCAGTTGCCAAGTCCATGGTAGTGAACTCCCAGCAGTAGTCTTGCATCATCCACTGTCAGGACAGGGGACAATAAACATTCAAACTTTCTGTCTGTTCAGTATATTTAGGTAGCTAAAAAGGACAGACTTCTAGTACAAATAATTTGGGTATCGTTGATCTGGAGGATAAAGAAGTTATCTATCAATCAAAATACTTGCAAATGTCACAGAATGAGAAACAAATCAAGTGATCAAACAAGTGGAACTTATGCATTAAGATTAGCATACAGGAGGTTGTATTACCTTGAGTCCATCCACATGCCTTGGACCATGAAGGTACTCTAGGATGGGATTTCAGTCGGAATTGTGCAACTGGATCCTTAAAACGCTTAATTCGCTTCCCTAGAAGAGTCAACTCTTTAATCCTCCCAAGCACGTCTTGTGCTTTAACAGGCACCCCAAAAAAATCCAGAACTGCTGCCTGCACCATAACAACAGGGCTAGATGGTTGCATCAGTGTACCCAGGAACCATGCCGACAACTTTCCAGGCTGTAAACGAACATTAAACATGACAATAGTCATTGCTAAGAAATAAAATAATATCCACCAATATATGGGAATATTTCCTGTACCTTGCTATCAGCTCCAGCCCTGGAGACAGCATCTTTGCAACCATTTACAAGGGCCTCCCATAGCTGGACCTGTGAAGTGGCTGTAGTTGCTGCTATTGAACCTCCTGCATCCTTGGCTATCAACTTAATTCGACTAGAGTCACCAAACTTTTTCACCTGTATGAGGAAGATATTAAGCAGACTTCCATTATCAAACAAACAAACAACAATTCCAACTTTGTTTATCAGAACACAACCTCCATACTTTCATCCTGACATCATTATCTGGACTTTGAGGGTAAACCATAAGCATCCTATTCAATAAGATTCAATCTTTCATCTTATACATCTGACAGATAGACTTAAAGTGATTCATAAATTAGGAGATGATAATAAGTATGTCCAATTCAATTGGAGGATAAGGTGCTTGTAACGAACAGCTTTTATGAAGGAGTTTGCTTCTTTCTTTGTAAGGTTTCCACCACGCCAAGACACAGCACGGGCAGCAGCTCCATCTAATGCTTCAGATGGACCAGCATGTGAGTTAGTAGCTTTTGGTCCACGCTTTGGAATTTTTTCCTTGCCCTCTCCACGCCTCCTTTTCCCATCCCTGCCTGACTCTATGTCTTCTGCATAATTTCTGACACCTTTTGCAGCCCGAGGCCCAGGTCCCTCCTGTTCATATTTATCAATAATGAGGACCCAAAACACATTGCACACAAACACTTCCAATGATACTAAAGTGTGGATGTTGACAAATTAGAATGTACACTACCAGTGGTCGACAACCCTGTTGTAATCCATATTTTAGTAACGTGGATAAGTAAACTAATGAGATATGAAGATTTGAATTATACCTCGGCTTGTATGGCTGCCTCTGGAGGAATCAAACGGCTCCAGAATGTGGCATCATCCTCTGTGTTGCTGAAGTTTGCAACCTGTAAAATCAATCATGATAAATGATTTCCAAAGCAATGCCTGCCAAATACATTCACCAGATTTTCCACTAGAAACACTATACACTATAATCTCTGTTTCCTATAAATCCACTAAAATGTTACGTGTTCTTAAAGGAGTGGACTTTTTGGGTAAAAGCATGAGGGATACAGAGAAAGTTTTAGCAAATTTGCACGATTCCTGAAATTTTGATGAAGAAGCTGTAAAATCGGGGTTGTTACCTTAAATGCCCCTAGAAGTTCATTCCCATCCTCATCCACTTCAGGTGGTTTTGTCTCTACTTTCTCTGCCCGGGCCAAGATTTCATCAATATCCATGGTCTCTAGCTTGTTCTTCTGGTCTTCCTCATTTTTGTCATCTTTGAACAGCTCTTCAGCACCAAACCGTAAAATGGCAGCTAACTCATTCTGGCATAACATCACAATTTTCCAAGGTTGGACTCCATAGACAGTTTAAACAATTCAACTCTAAATAGAAACTAAAACTTTCAAAGGCCACAACAAGCAAAGCTGCAACAAACCCACCTGCAGAAACTTGAGATTTATGTTGGTTGACTACAATATTACCTTATCAAACAAAGCTGCCTTCTTTGTTTCCTTCTTCTCAAGTCTCCCTTGGGCATTGAGTTTCTGAATAACCAGATGATCTAGTACCTGGGAAACGCAACGGGAACATCATGATGCAGAGACAGCTTATTGAAAATGATAAGTAACAATTTGTGCTTCAACATCTATGTTATCACATAAACAACTTAAGGTGAGTTCCTAAGCTCCAAAGAGTTGACAATCACCATATGTGCATCTTTCAAAATTTATAAATGTACATTTATGTGAGCAGGTCACGCAACATTGTGAACAATAAATGTCAAACAACATAGGTCAACTAGGTTAATGCAACAGTGTGCAACATGAAATGAGCTAGATTTGTGTACTCTAACGAGCATCAATGACAGTATTCTAATTAAGCTCCTAAAATCTATGCAAGAAAAAAGCAAACATTACATTGAAAAAAGTGCATTCAATGTATGGAAACAGACAAATCGATGGAATTGATACCATTTTCTTCTTGGCTCGCTCCAAGATGTCTTCTTCCACGCTCCTACTAATTACAAATCGATAAATGTTTACCACATCCCGCTGCCCTATTCGATGTGCTCTGCTCATTGCCTGGAGAAATCAAATGTGTTAAATGCAATCTCATAACAAGTTGTCATGATTCCATCAGATATCGATTCCTGACAATTGATGCTACTATTAGTAACTCCAATGTAGATCTAGACAAATAAGTGATTCTACAAAACTACAATTTAGGATGTAAATCAGCTCTAAATTTCACAATGACAGTGATCTTATACATCTACTCTGCAAGATGGTTTCAAGAAGCTTAACCTGAAGATCATTTTGAGGATTCCAGTCTGAATCAAATATAATAACAGTATCCGCAGTGGCTAGATTGATTCCCAATCCTCCAGCCCGTGTTGATAGCAAGAAACAGAAGTCATCACTGCCAGGTGCATTAAAGTGCTCCATAGCTTGTTGTCTTAAATCTGCTCGAGTACTACCATCCAGACGTTGAAACTGGAACCCTCGCAGGCTCAAATAGTCTGCTAAGATGTCTAGCATTCTCACCATCTGCCACAATGGACAAAAAGATTGTAGTCTACAAGTAGCCTTAATTATGGACAACAGAGCCCATTATGGCCTGATTGGAAATTACAGAACTAAGTGTGACCTCTTTCCTTGAATTCTTTTTATTATTGAATGTGGAAGTTCATTGGTGTGATGGAGGCTGAAGGGCTTACCGACAAACTGAAATAACAGAAACTAAATTGAAGACATGATGATAAACTATAAAAGATCAAGCACTGACCTGTGAGAAGATAAGAACACGATGATTTGTTTCTTTGAGACGTATCAACAGCTTGTCAAGGATTGCAAGTTTGCCACTGCTCAACACAATGCGTTGCACCTTGTTGTTATCATTTGTATTGGCGTCACCTCCATACCCATGATCAGCACTCTCGAACAAAAATGGGTGATTGCAGCACTTTTTTAACTCCACCACTATATTTAACAATGAAACCTGCCAGCACAAAGTTAAACAAGATGCCAATGTCATAATTCCTCCACCCGCTGTAACACCACCTTTCAGAAAGAGCAAGCTGCTGCTTTCAGACAACAAACCATGCAATACAAGCTTAGGTTTTGCAATAATAACAGGACTGTTGTAGCAATGAAAATAACCTGATTGACACGAACACCCTTATTCAAATCATTGAAGTTACGCTCCAAAATCCACTTGTAATACCTGCAACAAAACCAAAGAATATTATAAAGTCATACCTAGGCACATGAATCGCTCTAGGACGTCTACATTCTGTTGCATGTTGCCACCTTGCTGGTTCCTTGAAAACATGTGGTGACAGGAGACGGTTTCAAGGAGGAATACTTACTGCTTTTGAAGTGGTGACATTTCCACTCTCAAGATGCGTTCAATCTTTGGAGGCAAAGATTTCTCCACATCTTTGATTACTCGCCGAAGCAAATGAGGTCGCAGCTCTGTATGTAGATTGGCAAGCTGAAACCATAAAGATAGATGAAAAAAATATTATACATAGAGTCTCTGCAATCTTTAACTTTCAAGAACGAATAAATCATGTCCACAAGTTGGGTTGCAATTGGTGAAGACACAACATGGCTATGATAGCACTTCACTAGCATTCTAACCTTGTCATTGTTTCTTCATAAAGCACAAATGACTATCCACAATCAAGGAAAGATTGCAGCAACTAATGTTCATCATCACCAAAGGTTGCAACACACCTCCTTCTCATCAAATGAACTCAGATTCTTATAATGCTCTGTGAACTGTTCCTTGCTTTTGAATTTATCTGAATCAAGAAAATGCAGAAGCGCCCTGGCCAAAACACAAAACCAATACAAGTCAGGGCAAGATACTGGTCAAACTCAAAAGAAAATCACTACAAGACATAACATGGCTATGATTGGATACCCTGCTACTGATAGTCACATGTACAAAAATTTATGATTCAAGCATGATACAGAAGTAATAAACTGCTAGTTGGTGGTTGTTAGGAATACCAAAGTTCCTCAACGCTATTCTGCAGAGGGGTACCGGTCACCAGCACCTTGTTCTTTGTGCTAAATTCCTGTAGAGAGATATCCAATCAAAGAAATCAAAAATAGCCCAATAAGAACAGAATCCAAAACATTTTAATAAAGGATGACATGAAATGTATTGGATCAACATCCTTGTAATCAAGTGCTAATTTGTATTCATATTGCACAGGTGCTGGATTCATCAGAACAATAAACTTCAGATGGCAGGAGTCACATCACTCTATTACATACTTGTAAAGTAGTGTACAGGGAGGCCTCGCTATTCTTCAGCCTGTGAGCTTCATCCACCATAAGGTAGACCCATTTTATTTTTGACAAGACTGCTTTGTCTTTCAATACAACTTCATAAGTTGTTAGAAGTGCATTGAACTTAATTGTACGTCCAGTCTTCCGCCCTGTGTAAAACTCATGTGCTTGACATACCTGCGATTTTCAAAAATTCGAACTGTATTTTAGGCATCAAAATGTTGCTCTGAACAGGAACAATAATGTTGCAAGCTCCAGTATTTTTTGTTCAACAACTCTAACTTGCTAAAACTATTTGTGATTTAACAATCCAAATAATTAGTAGGACCTTATACGGATAGACAACCATAACAAATTTATTGTCCCAGGTTGTCAGAATCCATTGTCTTCATCTTAGAAATAGCTAAATGAAATCACAGTAGTGTTTATATTATCAAGGTTAAAAAGCAGGTGAACCCAGTCAATAGCACCCCTCGACAACTCATTAGATATATTTCCACTCCCCGTCTAATTTGAAATAGTGGCAAAAAATCCAGTTAGAAACCATAATAGCTTCATGCACCTAAATAGAACACTAGGCAGCAATTCAATGTAGTGAGGTATATTGTGGAGGTAACTTTACATCTGCTTAAGCCCCATACAAATAACAAAGACAGTCCATTATCTGCAAAAAAATTCCATTTATACAATATAGATCGTCTCCTTTGAGGGAATATGTTATTACTCTCAATACAAAGTGGAAAATGAAGTTCAGGGTGTTCTTTGAACCCTGCAAGACCCACCTCACGACTGGCACGGTTGCCAACATAAACAACCACAT
Source organism: Polytrichum formosum (assembly GCA_964035585.1). NCBI lineage: Eukaryota > Viridiplantae > Streptophyta > Polytrichopsida > Polytrichales > Polytrichaceae > Polytrichum > Polytrichum formosum. The sequence goes on along the minus strand of OZ037940.1, from coordinate 49,161,385 downwards.
TCATGTCAGGTAACCACTTCCGAAACTCCTTGGCCCAGTTTGTAATGGTGGATAGAGGCACAACCACCAAGAAAGGACCAGGTATCTGCTGAGAATTCTGCATTAACAGTAACCATGACAAATGAGTACTATGTGCACAGAAAGCCAGGATGCTGAACCAAGAAAAGTAAGTTGACAAGGAATAATCCTTAACTAGAAGTACATCACAAGCTAAACAGCCACCATGTGCCACACTTCAGTGTCAAAATTTTATATTATTTATTGTTTTCCATCCTCTGGTCTTGAACTTGCTCTGTGTCATATCAACTACTATAAAACTCAGATACGTACCTGCAAAAAACCAAGCATAGAGACTGATTGAACAGTCTTGCCGAGACCCATTTCGTCTGCAAGGATTACATTCGTGTCGTTCCTCCAACTAAAGCACAAACCCCAGATACTCACCACATTATACTTGTGTCTACAACGGTGTATACAATATCAAACAAGAACTGATGACGGTCAAATATGTCCATCAAGTGACCCTGGAGAAAGAGAAGGTGCAAGTTGTGAACATACCTATTCATCAAGAAGTTTAAGCCTTCCAACTGATAGTCACGCAATGTTCCTCCTTTCAGCCACTCCGGCTGCTCTTCCAGCTTCCGCAAACTCACTACAAAGTTAAGAGGAGAAAGTTGGCAAACTTCATACACAAATGAATCCAAATGTCATTGAGTAAACATTGATAAGTAGATATTCCGCCAAGGGAAACTGTCCTCTTAGAAGATAGGCTTTAGAATTATTCAGAGAACACCACGATTAGGATAAACAGCCCCTGACATTCAGAACACCCCACAAAGGAGCGACAAAATAAAATTGGACCCTGTCCAGCATTTCAAACATTGTCAATGCAATGAACATCTTATCCTTGACATTTGCCACATGGAACAAGTGGACCAAGAATCGTCACTTTGTTCATAATGTTTAGCAGAGCAGTGTACTAACGTGCACTACTGTCATACAAATGTAAGGACCATACAGATATCTTACAGATATCATACAGAAACCTTACAGACATCTCTTCTACAGTGAACTCAAAATTCTCTCCAAATTTCCTTTTTGAACTCATTATACCTTTCCCTTTTCGTCTTTGAGCATCAACCAGCTTTCCTTGAAAGGTTGTGGCAGCTTCACGTGCCTGACCAAAAGCAGCAGGATGAGCACAAAATGAAAAAAGAAAATAATACAACATAATAGTGTGTACAACAAAGAAGAAGCAAGGTAATTTTGCACTATAAATAGTGTCCTGCAAGATAAATAATACACAATTCCAAACATGCACTTTATTCCTCACAACTGACCTTATAATCGTCAATTTGTTCTTGTGCAAATGCAATATCTGTATCCTTCTCCCTGCAAACCCAAATAAGTTTGAAATATTATAAAGATTTAAGAAACCCACAGAAACCCAGAATTAGCCCAGGATACCATACAGCCCCAAGGCACATCACATTGTGACCTTCTTAGGAAGAATATTTGAAGAAATTGTTTCAGAGCACAAGCAATCTTAGAACACCAAATGCAGTAGCAAATCCTATCACAAGACCCTACCCATCACTAACAGACTGGAGTACATTCAGATTAACCAGGGATAACCTAAGGACCAGCACTCAGATGACTACATTTGCCACTCACTTGGGAGGAGTTTTAGTCTGCTGAGACACCTAAATAGTCCTGTAGCTTTACAAACAACACCCATGACCGAAGTACCATTGTATCAAACACTTCATGTGCCTCACTCCACCATACAAATTTGACATTTATAGACGTAATGCCTGGACAACAATGACTCGGAAGCTCTGAATTGACAACCACCTGTATCCCCCAAAAAATCAAGTAACCTCTAGCCAATATACAGAAATCAATAAAGGGAAGATAATGCACCATGTTGATTCACTGTAAGAAAGCCCTTTCCATTTGACAAAATACTCTGTTATTTCTTCCTCATTCTCTCCTACTCGGGTTTTATCAGCAAAAACTCTTTCCACCTGTAGAGATAAAACCCAAGTTAGTTACAACCACAATATTATTCATGTATGACACACATTGCAAGAATGAATATTGTTGAACATGTTGCCCTCCATGATTGTATTTGGTATGTTGGAAGGCTTTTGGGCATCCTGTAATACACTCAACCTGATTTTGCAAAGTATTAATAAGGTATAAGCACCTGAAGATACTGTTTGAGAAGGTCCAGCTCCATCTCCTTACTGACATCATGTAGCTCTGCCTGCCAATCCAGTAAGGTTCAGAACATCAGGCCACAACACCTATTTTGGGAATCACTACGTAAAAATTAGACTTCCAATTCACAATCATCAACTAAGATTCACGTATCTTCCATTGTGAATGGTCATCTAATCCAGGGAACTAAAAACAATAAATCTCGGTGTTAAAATAGTGAGACTATCATATCTTTCTCAACCAGTCACATAATCAGAACAACTGAGATGTACAGACAATTTAAGCCAGGAAAGAACAATATAAATAGGATTGGGAAAACCAGTTGACAAATAGAAGAGCAACAAAGTTTGAACTGTACCTCTTCTGGAGAGAGCATCTGGCGAACTTGTCTGTCATCCTCAATTTTCTTCATGTAGTTAATCACTTTCTTGTATCCACTAAGCTGCACATACCACCAGCTAGTCAAAAAGCAGAAGCAGACTGTGCACATTTGTGCACAAGATTACTACAAAGTGGACTCTCTACTAACACAAATGCTGATCGCATCACAATAATGAATGTGAACCTTCATCAAGTATTTATAAGTATAAATAAACTTCAAAGAAATGTGCCGCAAGCTCAATAACAAATTATTTCTTCTTGATACTGACCGGTGCAAGGTCGGATAGGAGCTGCCATTGACAATGGAGATACGACTGGCCTTTCCACTTAATATAAAATTCTTGGTCATCCCATATGAGCTCTGCATGTGGGTCTGTGTCCAGCACAAAAGGCTCAGCATGTCTTCCCTCTTCAGCTTCTGCTTCCGCAATGCCTTTTGGTTGGTGCCATAATACTCTTTCAATGGCATCCCAATCTTCTTCTTCTGGCTCCTCTGCTGCAACCTATGAAAGTTCCCACAACCTGGATGCTCAGATGACCAATACATAAATAACTACAATCCTGGTACTAAGCTGAACTATTGATGACAAAAATTTAATATTAACATGACGTAGCAGACCACTAGTAAATGCTTTTGATACATTCAACTAGTCGCATACTAAGTTCAAAGACAGCCAAGTGAAGGTGCATTGATACCCTCTTCAGTTACTGGAGCGCTGTCCACCATGACTTCATAACCAGGGAAGAGGTATGTCAAGAGCATTTGGACCACCTTCAAAGTTGAAAACGATGAGGAGGCCTCCTTGTAACCTTCATTGTCCAATTAAACTTTCAAGGACCAAGTACTTTCTAGGATAAACAACTTTCAAACGCCTGACAGAATACACCTTTGAAGATGGGGTTAAGTGTGTTGAAAGATTTGCTCAAATCGTCCATGATTTTGGCCAAATCAATGTATAGAACACTTCCAAAGAAAAGAATGACTGAGACTGTCTGTTTCTTATATAGACTCCTTGTTGTTTTGGTGAAAGTAAATACACCGATTGAACAATCTAATGACCTGAATATTACAGCACACCCTTCTCCAGATCTCCAGAGAAGCACAATTCAAATACTTCAAGAACGCTACACCCTTTACATTTTATGAAAATCTCCACATTCATCTTTCCCACAATTTGTTTTGCCAGCCTTATAAATAGGCATGCAAATCTTGGATACTATTAGGTAACATTGAATTTGTGAGGAATAAACTATTTCCTGGAGACTTCAGAGCTAGATTAACAGATCAGGCATATTAGATACAAAGTTACTTAAAATCACTGACAACCATAAAGGTCGCCCACATAATACATGAAACTAACAAGCATTTCGTCAAATAAGTTTCCCAAGTGATGTGATTTGAAAAAATAAAGATTGGCAGTGCAAATCAGCATGGCCATAATCATCTTCAGAAACTCTTAATTGATTGCAGCAACCCATTCAAATGCACCTTTAGAACACTAATTCACACATGAAGTAGGATAGGGTAATCCAAACCTTGAGTCGCTTTCTTGCCCATTCGTCCTCACTATCCTCACTCTCCTCCAACTCTGCATATGATTTTCTTGGAAGGGCTCGACTTGATGTACGAGTCTCCCTGGAAGGGGCACCCCTATCTCTTCTTGAAGTATGGGCTGAACCTGACACTTCCTGCCGACTCTTGTGAGTTGAAGTTCCAGATTTTCTTTGTGGACGACCATAGCTTGAATCTTCCTCACTATCTTCCTGGTCAGTTTCCTTTGCAGACGACTCATTCTCTGAGCTAGACAACGAGCCTTGTGCTCCAAGTCTTCGAGTACGAACAACACGTCTTCGATTGTTGTTGGCCTGAGCTGCTCTAATTGTTTTCCGTTTACCCCTTGCTTTGCCATACTCATCATCACTTTCATCTGAAAGATCTAGACTTTCCTCCTCATCATCGTCTTCAGAAAACTCAACCTCACTATCGTCAGCGGCATTGCCAGACTGTCAACATAGAGAACAAACAGTGGGTGCACAATTAGCCCACAGAGGGCTACAATTTTGAGAACCAGAAAAATGCAGCTCACCACCAGGAAAGAGGACAATTGCCCAGAATACTGTATGTGATTCTTAAACAGAGGTGTCTCAAGAGTTACTCAAACAGTTCAAGGATATGAATTCTATGAGAAACAATAGTATTAAATAACTGCACAAAACCTACATGAAGGCGACCTCGACTGGAAGCTCCATCTGTGGGGTCGAAATCAGAGTCCTGAGGATCATCAGCGGCTATTTTTGCAAGCAGCCAGCACCACACACAAAATTCATCGAGAGTGAGATAAAGACAGCATAATAATAAAATAAAATAAATCAAAACCAACAAAAACCTGAAAATCTTTCCATGGAGACAGATCGACTGATAATTTCAATGACCCACTCAGTGGAGTAAAGTAGTATACCCACAGTGCATTACTCCAGAAGGACACATCTTCATATATAAGAAGTCCAAAAACACTAGATAACTAAGAAGCACATTGAAAATGCTTGACTAACTAACCCCTCCTCAAACTATGTTATAGCTATGTATTGATTTGATATTGCGAACACCCTTACCACCCTCTATGTTTCTTTGCATTGTTACACTACTGAGATAGAACAGGCAAATGCCTTATTTGCAAAGAAGTTATCTTGGCAAACTATTTATGCCACTATACTTGAGTAGAATTATTCCATAAATTAGCTTGACTGTTGATATTAAAGGATTTGAAGTTTGGTGGATGAGATAGAGCTTTTAAACCTATCCATGTACACCTACAATTTCTGAGTATGCCGAGATTGGATAGCACACAACAAGAAAAGGTAAATAGTTTCAGTCTCGAAATTGATGTTTCACGAGCCGACAGAATACAATCTACAAAATCCAGACTAAATTTAATAACTCTTTTCATGCCTCTCAGGGGTACAGATTAGAAATGTTACTCACGATCTTCATTCTCCTCCTCTTCTTCATCCTCTTCGAGTTCTGGAGACTTCTCATGCTTCACTGGCTTGACACCTGGCCTACGATAAATTGCTTGCAAATTCGTCCTTACACCCCCCCTATATCGTGTGTTTTTGGTTGGAGGTAGCTTTGAGTAAACAATCTCCAAAACACCTTCCTCTTCCTCGAGTTCATCCTGATCAACCTACACAATATGCATCTTAACCTATATAAAACTAACTCCACACCTGGTGAACACCTGAACTTAATAACAGGATTGTCAAACACAAGCTCGTACATATCAGAACACAAATGAGCAGCACTCTGAGTCTACAAGTAGCTACAGAAAGCAAGTCAAACTCATTCAACAAAGGTTCGTTTCTACACACAGGTTAATAAAACCAGTGTGAGATCAAAAAATAATGCTCAAGCCCAATCAATGTATCCTTGTAAACATCACATATGAACCCGATTGATGCAAGAAGAAATATTCTATGCTTGCAGATGTGAGTGCCTTTGAAATCACCTGATAATCTTCATCATCAGAAACTTTGTCCTCAGGATCTGGCTCACTGACGTCTTTCAAGTCGTCAACATCCTCTTCAACAGTGACCCCTTCCACCTCTTCTAGTCCCTCTGTATCTTCCAACGCTTTACTAGTAGGGGCATCATAGTCGTCTTGCTCCGAATGACTATCACCATCACTAAAAGCTTCCTGTCTATTGGTCGCCAATTCAATTCCCTCTTCAAAATCTGACCCATGAGACTCTTCCCTTGAAATTTCTCCACTCTCTTCCCTTACCTCTCTGTTGAAACCAGAATTGTCCGGCACAATTTCCTCATCAAATTCATTCTCATCGTTGCCAGCATTGTTTCTTCCATCTTCACCACCCACACTCGCATCACTCCCACTCACAGATCTCTCTGCAAATCTCCCTTTCACCTTCTCACTCACACTCTCCGCGGCCACATCTTGCTCACTACCACTCACTTCAAGCTCTTCCTCTCCCCCAGCACTTCCAGCTCTGTCATAGTCTCTATCACTGGCTTCTTCACCTCCTCCATTCGCGCTATCCTCACCTACATCACCTTCACTTGATACACTCTCATCATCCTCGTAGTCTGACATCCCGCACCCCTCCAATATTTACAGGTTTATGACATCAGGGATCCAAGAATTCGACCCAGTTTTCCACAAACTCTCCTCCAGGGCTGCTTTCAAGGATACATATCTCCGTCTACCTGCAAGGAATGTACGACTTAGGTGAATAACTCACAATGGTAACACCAAGTGCCAATTAGGTCATGTGCATGTGCACTCAACATCTTCCCAACATCTTCACACACTGCAATTGGGTTCGCTCCTTATAACCTAACCACAATGCAGATGACAGATATTCAATGCCAGGAGACTAAATACACTCCCTAACAGGAAACACGCCACTAGACAGAGCAAATTATTAAACCCTAAAAATACAATCCACGATTGATGACGCAGAAGCGCAGAAACGGTTGAACTACTGGGCTGACTCACAATGAGCAACTACAAGCTGACAGGGAACATCGGACTCCTTCACATGAGTTACATCTGGAGCTTTGGAAGGATGGTTGCTTCTAGTATGTAGAGATTTCTGGCAGAGAAGAAGTGAATGGGAACTTTACTCCACGAAAACCAAACTCCCTGTAGCCTCGCCTTCGAGAACCGAAGGAACCCTGGGAAGATTTAATTTAGAAATGACATCTCTCTGAACAAAAGCATTGAAGAAAAACGCAAAATCATAACAATCTATCATCAGTTCAGAGGGATCCGTCCCTACAGGAGAATGAGAAAACCAGGGCAAATAACAGACTTGCACCCAATTCTTCACTTACACAACCCGTCTTACAAGACATAAGACTCTTCAATTGTAGACTTCCGCACCTAAAACAAAAACTGCAACCTCAACCCCCAACGATCTAGGCGACAAATTGGCGAAATAACTATACCTATGTCACAAGAAACTCTTTACGAACAATTGCTTGAACATGCAACAATGCCCTGAGTAAATAGATCCATTCCACGAGGATAGGTAACGCTATTCACCACCATACGATGGAATTAGGTCAAAACCAGGATCCAACAATCCTTTCGGGGGCGATTGCGGGGACAGAAGCCTAAGCAGACTTTTCCAAACGGTAGGATTCCTAACAATATAGACATCGAACCACATCCCTTAGCGATCGCCCCAGGAATCCCTCCCTTAAACCCTGTCTAAGAAAGATTACTCCGCCCTAGGGTTCTCTCTCTCTCTCTCCCTCTCTCTGTGTCTCTCTGCAAACCGCAATACACACACACCGAATCGTATGGCAATCTTCACACCACCCTGACAACATCTAAACGATTTTGGAAGAGAGATTTATGCCAGATTGATGCGAAATCGAAGCCCCCAAGGTATAAAGCTTAGGTCACCAATCCAATCCTCTTCCCTTGCAACCCCAAAAGGGCGGACGGAACTACCAAAACAACGGCACCATCTCACATGCATCCATGCATGCATCCCCCACCCAGCCATGCATCCTCACCATAATTCTCTGATTCTCGCAGCCGTGGGCCCGATCCTCCGCCCCGGCCTCCGAATGTCCCAGACGAGGAGTACCCCGACCCCTGGTCAGATTTCCCTGCCTCTTGGCCTCATTTTTACACCGAATGCAACGGGACAAAGCCCACCGTAGAGGGCACGACGTTGGGGATCCGATGGAACCGTCCGCCCGGGGCTCCGTTGCGGCGATGGGCGAGGAGATGCGTGGAATCGATGCATCGAGGGTTGCAGGCGAGGGGGGGGGAGAAGACGAGCCACACGCACGCTGCAGGGTGAACCCTTACCTTACCCCTGGTTACGCGTACCGGCCCCTCCGGTCTCGATTGTAAACTCACGTGTGTGATAACCGGATAATCCGGTTCTCTGTCCTCGTCTTTCCTGCAGCGCATGTCGGAGCAACCGTCTGTCCCGGTCTCCCGCGGCCATAGGGCCTGATTAGTGCTTGTGTCGATCCTGTCTCTCGTTCCTTTCGAGGTTTCGTGGCAGTGACCGTCTCAGCCGGTCATTGAGTGGTTCACTTCAATACGAAAGCCTTCCATTTAAAGAGCGGAGGGGCCTAGGGTAGATGGGTCTTAAATGGTTACTTTTTCTCCGACCAGTCCACTTCTTCTTAGGATTTGAAACACACGGAATTAGTATGAGATGTTTAGCAAATCCAAATAAAGGCTGTAGCGACTTTCCTCAATAAATTTTGAAGTTCATTTCAATATCTTATTCATCATCAAAGTTTTAAAAATTATGTCCTTATTAAAATGGTTAAGTAGATCTTTTTGAATATGTTGATTAGCATTGAATGTAGAGTTGTTATCGTGTTTTGTGCACAGTTTCAAATCTCTACTAAACACATGTCCTTTTGGTATATGTTCTTGACGCCGAACCAGACCACCCATCACTTAAATATAAGTGTCCAATTAAGATAAGTAACCGAATTATGCACATCTACCCCATCGAGGTTTTGAGTTTGGGTTCATGTTGGTATGAGAATGTCTTCACCTTCAATCCATGTTGTACGTTGTCATTTGATATTGAGGTATTGAGGTCGGGTTTGATTAGTTGTTGTATGTGTCAATTATGGCAAGTGACTTCAAGCACTGGCTATTTGTGGAGCCACAAGGTTAAGGGCCACTTCACACACGAGCCAAGAGCCATGACCATGAAGTTGTGAGAGCCCAAAAGAGTCTCCAAGGGCCGTCCAAGACACCTCCAAAATCATGTAGTGTGGTCACAGATCCTTGAGTGTAGTGTGAAGCCATATGTGACCGGCCCTCAACCAAATGCTATTTCAATGAATTTCTATTCATGCAGGTCCTCACACATGATAAAATAGAATAAATTGATGGTTGTGAGCATTCGGAGTGGCATGGTCTCCCGGTTTTGTGTTAGGCCTACCTCCAAGAGATAGTTTTTGAAAATAGACCAAGTGACCATGAAACATGATCCATTTGATGCCATGTAGGAATCCATGTAGACTTTACATCCATCTTGCATTCACATACTTTGTCGGTCCCTCAAGCGAAGTGTGAAGCGAACTTGGACCGGCTCCACCTTTTCCACCAATGAGAGTGCTTGAAGTGTAATGGTCACGGGCTCTCAGTCGCGTGTGTGAAGTGGCCCTAAGTATTTTGTTGAGTTGGGACAAAGACGAGACAAAGAAGAGAAAAAATGGAAGACAATAGAACATCAACACATTTGACGAACCGACATGAAAAGGGTCCATTTTCCAACAACTAGTCAATGGTGGGTGTCCTTGACTATGGACGAGAAAGTCGTTGCTTACCTTCCGGTAGGTGGACTAAAGAGGGGAGAGAAAATGGGGGTGGGGAAGCTACACTAAATATGATATTTTAGTGTCCCCAATTCTAATTGTCTTGCTCAATACTAGTTGTAAACCGTGGTATAGTGTCACCATTTCTAAATGTTAACCCAACATTATTTGCCATTCCTTATAATTTATTTTTTTTTGGGGGGGGGGGGTTATAGATTTACAGTGTTGCAATTACTGTCATTTACCAAGTGATTCTTCATCCAAATTTCAATCATCCATGACAATAATTCATCACGAGTTGCTAACAAGAGAAGGTAGGGTTTTGGCCAACGAATGAACTTGTCCATCATCCATGACAATATTTGTTCACATATTCATAAGAAGTGTCATCCGAAAAGTTACTATAGTGACATAAAATACCATATGACACTAAATATCATATTTAGTGTAGCTGGTTGGGACGAGCTATTTGTATTCTTTTGTGTGTTTTTTTTTTTGGTTTTTACATTTGGTGGTAACAAAAGTAGTATGATATCATATTGTTATCTTGTAAAGGTCCTTCATATGTTGTAGACCTTGGACAGCTACCAAAATAACTATAACTAACTAGAAAAAATTCAAACCGATTTGAAGAACACATGTAGTTAACTAGAAAAAATTAAGAGCAGATTCAAGAAGAATTATAGTTAACTAGAAAATTTCGAAGTATTATTATATGTTCGAAGAAGTTCGCCTCTTGGTTTGCTTTAGTTGAGGGTCTTTAATATGCTCAGGCCACTGAGGATCATCAAGAAACGCCTTTATATGATCACTCACAATGTTAACAACCTTCATGTACACCACCAATACAAATAACACACTAGTGACACTACAACACTACAATATAATTCCATGAACAGGTTGTGCTCAACTTTAGTCAACTATGGTTAACTATATTTTTTTGGCAGACTGAAATTGAAACAACTATACCGTACTTGGACGTCAGGGTCAACATCTCATGCCGAATAATTAATTAAAGTGGAGAAAGTGGGTTAGGCATGGTAAAAATTAATTAATAAAAATTTCAACAATTTCAAAAAATATTTGTAAAAGATTCAACGCTTTAATACAAGGCTAGTTCACAACAATGAAAGATTTCTTTTTTCTCACCCTTTTGTGGCGGCCTTGGTGTGTTTAACCTAATTGAATGCCCTAATCTCAATTTGTGGTCCTTTGTATGCGTTACTTTTGGATCCTAAAATGCCACTGCAACCTCTGGGTTTGCCATGATTTTGGCCACAAGCTCTTTAGGGGTTAATTCAATTTGCTCTGCAAACGACAGAAAATTCGGGCTCATAATGTCCGGTTTTAAAAAAAAATTGCACGAACTAGTTATGATGTTACGGTATGCAATATTTTGGGATTTTACTACATGAAGTTGGCTCAATTTTGTAATATTGGGCATGCTCTTCAATGAATAACTTTTCTTTTCAACTCTCTTCTCCAATAATTTCCGATTTTTTTCAACTTCTATTTTTTCATTTAATTTTTGCCGACCCTGACGGCCGAGTACGGTAGTTAACTACAATTTTTGGGAGGTCAAATCACGAGCAACTATAGTTACGAAAGACAACTAGTTAACTAATAGTTTAATTAGTTGGTTGGTTGTCCAAGGACTGATACGTGGTTTCGTATTTTCTTCTTAATTACTTATCGAGGTCAAAGAGAGTATTGATGGCGTATTGGTGATTCACACTTTGTATTCCAAAAAGTGATGATGATGGATTCCACAAGAAAATTCAATGGATTGGAAACAAATCGGATGGTAATGCTCATGGAAGAAGGGAAATATTAAGTATGCTTGGGGGCTTTGCCTAGTTTACCCAAAAAATGAGTGGGCATATAAATAGGTGAGACATTTGCATGTGAGCCAATGAAAAACCACACAAAATATGCTTTTATATATAATATCTTTGAATGGATTGACATATTGTGTTGACATGCGGTTCCAAATTATTATCATTCTCACTTATTTACACGTGGAGACACGTGGAGATGTATGGAGTTATGTGGAGTTTGAATGATACTATATAGATTAGGGTTTCATGTAGTAATCATGGCCAAATGTCACGATTACTAATACACTACTAGATTATATTTCATGGAATGTCAAGAGATTTGTGTTAGTCATATCAATGAGTTTCTTTGATGTAGGAAGACATGGTGTAATATGTCCTTACCCCAACTATTCCACCCATACCGTTAGCCACTCTAACCCTCCAAGCTCGATAGGGCTCCAATTAGCAATTCTTAGTTCATTCTTTAAATATTTATAGGATCCTTCTTCTTCTTCTTTTTCTTTTTATTGGGGGGGGCTTGGCTTAAATTATGCATGTTATTACATTTACCATCAACAATAGTGTCCTCCGCACAACAATCATGTGTTTTTAAGGAAATCTATACCCTCTAAGTGGATGTTAGGGGTGAGAAATGGATTCGTTTGGAAAGTAAAGGCAGTTTGTACTTCATGGACCCACTTCAAAAACTTGAATAACGAGATCGTTAACATCAACTCGGCCCAATGGAGGAGAGTCATGGCACCAAAACCCACATGGAGGAGTCATGTTTATTCCGGGGGTTGGTTCATTGCTTCAAATTCAAAGATTGGGCCCAAAGTTACGAATCCTCTATTTGTTGACCAAGTGTCAATCTTCCTTTAGGTTTTACTCATGACTTAATAGAGGAAGTTAAAACCGGGATTATGAGAAGATCCCTGCAAAACTTATGATTTTGGCCCTCCCTTTTGCCACTTTACAAATGGTTGAATGTCACAAGTACTTATACACTACTAAATAATATTTCATGGAATGTCAAGAGATTTGTGTTAGTTATATCAATGAGTTTCTTTGATGTAGGAAGACATGGTGTAATATGTCCTGACCCCAACTATTCTATCTATGCCGTTAGCCCCTCGAACCCTCCAAGCTCGATAGGGCTCCAATTAGCAATTCTTAGTTCATTCTCAAATATTTATAGGATCATTTTTTTTTTAATAAAATTTTTGGGGGGAGGGTTTGGCTTAGGTTTTGTGTGTTATTGCATTAACCAAGGGTTGGAATGAGGGTTAATGAAAAATGAAAAAAAAATCAAGTACACATTCCTCACAATTCATAATTCAAATGCATGGGTGCTACACTCTAAATTCCATAGTATCACACATGTGGCAACCAAAGTGCACGTGATATTACGGAGTTTTGTAGTGTTAACACAAATGCACGATACTATAGAATTAGTGTAGCATGTGACACTATGGAATAACACAAAGTGCAACATTTTAATGATGTGGTGTGGTGTGGTCCACTCCACTTGGCCTTCCCGGGCGATGTGGCGGATGCATGCACCAACATTCAACAAGTGCCATAATAATAATAAGAAGAAGAATAAGAAGGTGACACTCCACATATTGACACGTGGCGTAATGCGATGGTGTGGGTTGACTTCTTTGGTGGTTTGCATTAGTGACAAAATTCGTGATATAAGGGAGAGAAATGTGAGAATAAGGAGTGAGATTTGAACTACGAACATCTGTTCCCTAGGGTTTTGGGATATTAGAGAGTGCGTGACATTATGGAGGTTGATATTATGGAGTTTAGGTTGTATGAGCCGGGACAACATGTGTACATTTTGAAAGTTATTTATTTATTGATGGATTGGGATGGGACATGTCCAATGCAGTTACCATTCCAAAGTTCCAAAGCGATCAATAATGGTTTGCAACATTGGTTCATATGCACATGTGCAATGAGCTGGGATGGCATGGGTCCAAGCTAGTAAAATACAAGGCCATGGGTATCTCTACCCACAATAACGTGCATGAAATGTGCATTTGAGATGATTCTTCCACCAAAGTCTGATGAAAATGATTAAATTGATAACGTAAATACTATAGACCACGCCACACTAATAACCGTGAATCCACACTAGAAACATCAAAGTTGATATTTTGGATGCGCATTGTTTACCAACCCGCAATATATAACATCAAAGCTCCAAGATACAAATGATGACATTTCCTTCAAAACTTGCTTGTCTTTTACGAACAAACATACTATCTTGTAGAGTTTCTCGTGCTATTTCTAAAGACATGAAGCACGCCATTTGGTTGTAATGACTGTTCAAATATGAGTTGAATATACCTCCATGTCAAATTTTGATGTATTCTCCCTCGATTTTGGACTTCAAAAAGTGCCTTTACACTCTTTGGATTCACATTCTTAATTGTTTTTAATTGATGACTTGCCCACGACTAGAAGTGAAAGAATGAGAACACAATGAGTGGTTGGAGATTCAAGTAAAACTAGTAATGCACGTATTTCCATGCGTGATGGTGTATATAGTGGGCCACAATATAGGGATGTGAAAGGTGAGTCATACTTTACATATGCCCACGTTAATCAATGTATTTCTCATGGTGATACCGTTGCACTGAACATGGTACTGACCAACGTGGATACAACATATTGCAATTTTCTTCCAAAAGCATTTTATTTTGTGTTGAACCAACCAACACCCCACGTCATGTCGATGAATGGTTTCCCAACTCATATACCCATCACACATTGTCAAACCTCTTTTAAAATGGCTTTTGTGTATGCTTGGAAGTTACCAATTGGCTTGAAGCTACCCGGGAGTTGCCTTTAAACCTCCAACCGGATTGCTAAAATGAGGGAGCCACCAAAACTTGTCAATTGGATGGAGTATTCAATATAACTTTCACAATACGACGCATTTCATGTCGACCACGCTTTCTAGTGTTCCTTTACCCCGATATTACTACTATGATGCTTGTAATACATCATTTTAAGGCCCGGTGTGTTATATAATAGAGGTAATTAATGTGTGCATGTGGTGGGACCCGTACTAGGATCTACTTTGGGATCAGAGTGCATGGTGAATTCATCATTAAGTTATCTCAAGTCAATTTAACCTAACTCAAGTTGAATGTTTTAAACTTTGGTTTCAAAACAAGACGTTGCACTTTTGAATCTTTGGGCTTAAGTGGAGGTTAAAGGGTTTAGGGATTATTGGGTCTGCAAACTATACTTTTGAAGTTGTTGATTTCTTTTTTTGATGCAAAAATTGTCCTCATGCCTAAATCTCACGTCTCTTTAGATTGGAGATTTTAGTCCTTGCCTACTTATACTCCTAGATTTTTACCCATGCCACTCTTCAATTTCTTGGCTCTAGAGGTGACGACAGTCTTGAGTGGCATGTACTTTTCATTTCGATGTTGATGACCACGTATGCACACAAAACAAGTTGCACACAATTTGGTAAACACTCACCTCTTTCACATTGGTTATGGCACTGGAAGATGTTTACCATATGGATGAGAATGGTTTATTTTATTGTGCCCAACCAAACAAAACACTAGCCTAAGGAAAAGTACTTGGGCACTAAATTCATAAGGACCATTTCATTCTTGATTTTGTTGTTAACACGACAAACACTGACAAGTTGAAACATGTGATTATTTACAAATCTCTACGCCCACAATGCTCTAAGAAGGTGGTTGCCAACATATTATGTGTGGTGGTTTGCAAACCAGATGGCATGGATGACATCAAATGTATTTGAGAATTGGATGATGATTCTCAATGTACATTTCAAATCTCTAAAGCGGAATGTAATTTTAAAATCGACAATTATCCTATCCATTCCCTTAAGCATGTTGGTAGGGATGAAGCATTTTGGGTTTTAAGCCTTGTGGTTGAGCAATATTACTATTGTTTTCTTACCACCTAATGTTACAAGTGTGGTACAACCCTTGGATCGTGGAATAATTGTTTCATTCAAAGTTCAATATAAGAAGTTTTTATGATGGGTTCTCTCTCAATTTGACCATTTTATTACTCACCATGACTTGAGGAAAATAATGCCTAATGTAAGGCATGCTATTATGTGGTGTTCTCAAATGTAGAGAGAGATGAATCCCCAAATCATACAAGAAAAATTGGAGGATGTCAAAAAAATTACATGCAAACTGGAGTATTTATTTTGCCATGGATGATAAGCATGAAAATTGAGAATGAAAGAAACAACAAATGAATTGGAAAGTCTTGTTTCCTCTTTGAATTTTGGAAGTGAAGAAATGCCTATTGAAGAATAACTGCAATTGGCAAAATAGGAGATTGTTGATGCAAAGTACAACATGTTTGAGTTGGTGAATTTGGCATGGGGTAGAGAAATCCATTTGGGTTCAAATTTGAATGAAGAGCCAATGGAGGGGAATGATGTGGATGACCAACCAACACCAATAGTCAAGCTTCCTCAAGCTTGCGAGTGTGCCAATTACTATCAAATATGTAGTGGGGCATCCTTCAAAGCCTTTAGTTGTAGATGTGATGAATAGCAATTTTTTATGCATAAACTGAACAAGATGTCAATTTTCAACATCAACAAACATCATCAAAAGCCAACAATTTTTTACTTTTGTAGTGTGCGATATGGTGCAAACATCATCATGGGGCTGTATGTTTTTCAAACTCCATATTGTGTGATGTTGTGAGCATATTTCTTTAATAATTTATTTTTCATACTTATGTATCTTCATTTTATATACAAATGACATTTTACATTCTCTTGAAAGCACTTGATAGTATGACATTTGAGACCAAAATGTCATATTATGCAAAATATGACACTTTCTTGCGTGACCAAACGTGTCATGTTAAAGGGGAATAAAATTGTTCTAATTGGATTGCTTCTAAGACCATTTTCTCTAACACCTCTCCATGGCACTTTCCCATTCATAAGGTGCGTGCTTGCAGATGTGAGATTAAAGTATACTTCCAATGCCTTGACATCCAACTCAAACTTTACACCCTTCTTTTGAAAATCAAACTCTAACATGAGATTTGGACATACAACATAATGTAGAAGTGGCGAGTTTGTGAAACACACATTAGTGTTAAGTGGTTGAAGACAAAATACAATTGGACATAACAACGTAATGAAAAGGGAGAAAAGAGAAATGCAAATAATGTGTAAAGTTCATAATGTATCATAAAAAACGAGTCCACTAGAGAACACAATGGCAAATCATTGAAGCCCCACCAATCTTTCCGCAATACAAAATGATAAGAAGTCACATATGTCCTCACATCATCCCTAATACTTTTCTTCTTAAGGACAAAGAGTAGCAAGGGGCCGTCATCAATGAGATAAGCTAAAGCAAATTCAAAGGACGCCTCAATTATAGATATTCCAAAACATGATGCTATTAGGTGAAGAAGGAACATTGGGCACATTGGACCTTTTGGCAAATATGCAACAATCAAGTCAAATCCTCAAAATGTGGAAGCCTATGAAGACACCTTTATCTTTCGTCTAGAGCCTGCCTAAAAACAACACGTCAATCCATTTGACATCGATTAAGAATATTAAATATTTTTGATAGCCCCATAAAAACACAAATAAGTCACATTTTTTACAAACTCAAATGTCTTTACTAAAGATTTGCTTAGCACACTAGACTTCATAAATGCATTCATCCTGCTAGCAAAACACCGGAACAACTTTTTCAAAAGTAATATAAGCCATTTCTCAACATAAGCATACGGTTTTATAATAGGCACATCCCAATTCATCTTTTCGTCCAACCATTCTTCATACTTTCAAATTCCCTCATGAACCCATCTTCCAGCTACAAAACCACACATGCATACCATACGGATGTCAAAAACCACGTACAAATTATGTCCAACCCCATACAAGTAAATATGCAATTGAAAAAATGATGTGAATGATGTACAGTGGGGTGACACCGAAATTGGCACCTTGTGCAATTCCAAGGATAGTGCCCACACTGCTGCCCGCTTTGACACCCTCCCGAGCACTGGAAAATTGTTACTTATACATGAAATTTTAGACACAAAATCATTGTTATGTTGACAATATGTGTACCAATTTTCAAAGCTAGAAGATTGATAAAAAAAAAGATATTCAAGATTTACTAACAAAGGGTAGCTGTAAGAAATGTTTCACAGCTGCCAACTTTGACACCCTCCCAAGGATTGAAGAATTTTTTTTTCGCATGGAATTTTTGGAGTAGGAACATCTTTATGTTGTTTACACATGTGAAAAAATTCAAATCCAAAAGACCCACAAAAAAAATGATATTCCAAATCTACCAACAGGTGTAGCTGTGAGAAACAAAGGGGAGAATCGTTTCACAACGTCCAACTTTGATAGCCTCCCTAGGGCTGAGAATCTGTTATTTCAATATGAAATTTTTGTCACATGATCTTTATGATGTTGATTACATTTATGAAAATTTTCAAGGCCAAAAGATACACACAAAAATAGTTATTCTATATCTACCAACGTGTATGTCCTCCATTGACATCAATCACTGCTTGTAACCTAGAGGGCATAGAATGACATAATTGAAGGAGCTTTGTTTCACTAATTGACTTCCACTCTCTTTCAAGAACTACCTTCAACCCATCTATGTTTCTAGGACATGCCTTGTTACGTTGTACTGCATCTTTTAGAATCATCCACATGTTCTTAATTGGATTGAGATCGGGAGAGTTTGCATGCCAATTGAGCTTTTCAAGAAGGCGTTTTTGTCTCCATTCTTCACATATTTTGCTACTATGGACGGGTGCGCCGTCTTCCATGAGCACTGCATTTGGAACTTTAACCATGAAATGAAATAATTCCCTTCGTAAACCACTTCCATAAAATCCTTTGCAGAGCGTCGATCTTTAACCATAAAAACAAGTTTTGACTTTTGGCCTCTAGCAAATGCGCCCCAAATCATCAAGGAAGTCCGTCCACTTTTAAAAGTAGGAACTATACAATTTGATGAATACCGCTCATTTGCAGTTCTCCAAACACGAACTTGTCTCGAAATCTTCCCAATTTCAAAGGTAGATTCATCCGTCCAAATAATATGCTCCCAATCTTCTGCGCTCCATTCGCGGTACTTCTGAGCAAAAAATAACCTTTGATATATGTGACGAGGTGTCAAAAAAGGTTTTTTGACTGCAATTCGACTGAAAATGCCACTTCTATGTAAGAGCCTTTGAATGGTACGTTCACACACTGGAGTAGGGCATACACTAGCAATCTCTGATATTGACGCGCAACGATTATTTTTTGAGAAACGCAAAATACTACGCACATCTCTATCACTAAGTTTTGGAGTGTGACTTTGACCACAAGGTTCGTGCTTGTAAGTTCCATTTTCTCTAAATTTTTTCACCAACCTCTTAACTGTTCTAACGGAAACTTTGATAGTGGCTGCAATTTGAACTTGAGTACTGCCTCCCTCACTCATACCTATAATACGTCCACGAATTTCATCGGAAATTGCCATCTGAAATATGTTGAACTTTCTTTTACTAGCCTAACAGAACCTTAAACTCTCACTTTGACGTTGATACGAGTTCTCCTGTTCAAGCTGGATCGTATCTAGAGTGATGGAATTTGTAGCAACTCACAGAATTGATCATTTAGATGAATATTAAGCAGCTAGGCTTGCCAAGAATGAAGCTCACATACAATTGAAAGCCCATCTTCATCCTACCATCAAAACATGGAACCATGCATTTGAGAAATCAATGCTCTCCAGATGATCCAGTACTCATGCATCACATCACTCCATGTCTCACACAGAACACATTTTTTCTCTCTGCTCTTACCATTACTCCAACATCCAATGATCACAAATCACATGCAACATTCCCTTAAGTATACACAATGGTGCTCAATTGATATTTAGAGGGGGAACTTCGTTATGCGTGTATGATACAAGTGGTTTCTTCTTGATGTGACAACTCCACACTTCTACATTTGGATATTACTGATTTTTCTTAGATGCATTTATGATTAGGCATTGTGTCAAAAGGATAAGTTCAATGAGGAAGCATGAGGTGTCAAAGATATTTCAATATTTTCACCATGTCCTTGAATAGGTTATTGTAATTATACACGTTGGTAGATATAGAATAACTATTTTTATGTATATCTTTTGGCCTTGAGGATTTTCATAAATGTGATCAACATCATAAAGATCATGTGACAAAAATTTCGTATTGAAATAACATATTCTCAACCCTAGGGAGGCTGTCAAAGTTGGACGTTGTGAAACGATTCTCCCCTTTGTTTCTCACAACTACACCTGTTGGTAGATTTGGAATATCATTTTTTTGTGGGTCTTTTGGAATTGAATTTTTTCACATGTGTAAACAACATAAAGATGTTCCTACTCCAAAAATTCCATGTGAAAAAAAATTCTTCAATCCTTGGGAGGGTGTCAAAGTTGGCAGCTGTGAAACATTTCTTACAGCTACCCCTTGTTAGTAAATCTTGAATATATATATTTTTATCAATCTTCTAGCTTTGAAATTTGGTACACATGTTGTCAACATAACAATGATTTTGTGTCTAAAATTTCATGTATAAATAACAATTTTCCAGCGCTCGGGAGGGTGTCAAAGTTGGCAACAGTGTGGGCACTATCCCTGGAATTGCACAAGGTGCCAATTTCGGTGTCACCCCACTGTACATACCCAACCATTATCATCCATGAAGACCACAACTAGCTAAGTACTATGCCGTACAAGCATACGTCTACCTACACCCATCCCTAGGCATTCAAGCTAGCTTCAAGAGGGTATCAAAAACCAAAATACCAAAAAGCAAAAAAAACAATGCAAGAAGAAAAGATGATTTTAAAAAATAAATTAAAACTCTCTAGCCCGAGACATGTTTATGAGATTCCAAAGTTTTTTTTTCCTAATTTTTTGGGCACTATTATGTGCTCAAACAATGGCTGAGGTGGTGGTCAATCCGCACCCACCTTAATGTAGTCAATCGAGTTTCATGTGATTAACAATATGATGTAAGAGAGGGGGTGGAGGTGGCCAAATCCAACCCCTCCCAAGGCCCTCATTATGGCATATATACATTCAATCATTTGTACAAGGCTACATGCTAAACTGAAAAGGGTATTAAATAATCAAAGAAACAAAAGAAAAATAATGCAAGAATAAACACTGATTGTTTTTAAAATGTTTTGGAACTGAGACCAATTTTTTGAGATTCCATGTTTTATTTTGCATCATGTGTGTGTGTGTGTGTATGTGTTTTCTTTAAAAAAAAATTGGTCTTGATATTTTGGGCATTAAGGTGCGCTCAAATGGTGGTGGGTAATCCACATCCAACCTAATGTGGTCAATCAAACTTGCCTCTAATTAACACTATGATTTAAAGGCGAGGGGAAGGTGGCTAAATCCAACCCCTCCCAAGGCCTTCATATGGCATACATGCATTCAATCAATCATACGACATTGTAGGCTAAACTCAAGAGGGTGCCAAAAACCCAAAGAAACAAAAGAAAACAATGAAAGAAGAAACTTTGAATTATTTTAAAGAATTATGTGTCCAATCTTAGATTGATTTTTTTTGAGATTTTAGAGTTTCTTATGCATTCTTAATTTTATTTTATGGGCACTAGTGTGTGCTCAAACGGTGGTTGGGTGGTGGTCATTCCACATCCACCCTAATGCGCCCAATCAAGCATGCTCTTTGATGAACAATTTCATTTGGGGGCCGGGGGGGTGGTCAAATCCAACCCCTCCCAAGGCCCTCATCATGGCACATTTACATTCAATCATCTATACAAAGCTACATGCTAAACTCAAGAAGGCACCATAAAACCAAAGACACAAAAGAAAACAATGCAAGAATAAACTTTTATTTATTTATTTTTAGATTTTAGAATTTCTAATGCAGTGTGTGTGTGTGAAGTCCTAAGCATTAAGGTGCGCTCAAACGGTGGCTAGGGTGGTGTGTAATCCACACCCAATCTAATGTGGTCAATTAAGCTTGCCTCTTGTCAACAATATAATTTAGGGGCAGGGGAAGGTGCCCAAATGTAACCCCTCCCAAGGCCCTCATTTTGGCATGCATACATTCAATCATTTGTACAAGGCTACACACTCAACCTAAAAGGGTACCAAACAACCAAAAAAATATGCTCAACTATGGTGCACTCAAACGGTGGTTGGGTGGTGGGCAATCCACACCCAACCCAACGTGGTCATACATTCAATCATTTGCACGAGGCTCCAGAAAGAACTTGAGAGGATGCAAAAAAGGAAGCAAGAAGAAACTATGAAATTTAAAACAAAATATTTTTGATCCGACACTAAAAATTTGAAAGATTTTAGAGTAATTTTGTAATTTTGTTTTGTTTTGTGTGTGTATGTGTGTGTGTGTGTTCTTTTGTTCCTCTTCATTTATTGGGCACTAGGGTGCACTCAAACGACGGTTGGGGTGGTGGGTAATCCACACCTAACCTAATATGGTCAATATGATTTGTAGGGGGAAGGGAAGGTGGCCAAATCCAATCCCTCCCAAGGCCCTCATTAGGATATGCATGCATTCAATTATTCGTACAAAACTATATGTTGAACTCAAGAGGGTACCAAAAAACTAGAAAAAAAATACATAATGTAAGAAGAAATTCTGAAATTTTAAAAAATGTTTCAAACCTGAGACAATGCCTTGGTAGAAGGAAGACTTTGCCACATCGAAGTAAGTTTATAACACAATGAACATATTTGTTAACTCAAATTAGGCTAAAACATATGAACAAATGTTATAGCCTATCTTGTTGATGTGTTGTTATTATATTAACCAATGTGGGTAATTTTTGAGACAAATTGCCAGGTCCACTGAAGACGAATGTGGTGATTACAATTGTGAAGACTTGCATGATGACTATAAGTTGATTAAGAGAATTTAACTTTAAGATTATCGCAAACACAATTCATGACAATTAAAGAGTGTGCAATAATTCTAAAGACATTACCCCAAACATTGTTTGGACTATGAGCCATCGACTACTTGCCAAGTTTTTAAGCTTTATCACTGGCATAATGAATGGAATTAGAGTGATAGGAGTCCACACACATAGGACAAAGCCACAAATGATTGAGAAAACACCAATGAGCCATAAGAGTGTGAATTAAGCTTTATTAAGAGGGAACAAATGAGTAAAAGACATAGATTGTTACTATAAACCCTAATCTAATACGACATTAATCGACATAAACATTAGCTTAGTCTTCTATTGGATAAAAAATGATACTCTCAGTAAGATGTTGTAGCAACACATAACTCATAATGGTAACCCACACTAATTAGACAAAACAAAGTAGCATGGTCTAATTTCCTTATAATCAATCATCATAGTTAGGTGGAAGGGCCACAAATGATTTATACCACTCTACCTAGGGCATTTAACATGCAATTAGTATGAGATAATTAGCAAATCCAAATCGAGGTCTCAATCATTATCCTCATGTGGGAGCTCATATGAACATCTTATTCATTGTCAAACTAATAACATAGTCACTAAAGATCATATGGGACACATGTTGTTGTTAGTCTACCAACATACCATTTTGGTGTTGCCCTAAGGTATGTTGTAAACTTAGGCCTTATGTGATCACTATTCTTAAGGGCACCTAGAGTAGATATGTTAACTTAAACAATTTTGTATAAGTGTAGTACATGGGTGATGTTGGAGTGATCTTTCACACGTATGGAAATTGATATCACAATGTTTAACAAAACAGTTCACAATTTGTTTCCAAGTTTGAACTTACTGTAAAAGTTTAAAGGCTAAATTCTCTCCCAACCCATATTCATGAGACATGTTGACTTATTTCCGGTAACTAGGAGACGAAAACCTGAGTACAATCAGTGACCTTTTCAAGGAACCCAAATTTGTTTCCTTTTAACTTACTCTTTCCATCATGCTAGATGTGACGGTGACATGTATGAAACTTCAAGGTTCTTTTCCATCACGTTAGAAAATGATGGCAAGAGTAGACATACTTATTTTCATTAATCGAGCAATTTCGCATAAGTGTAGTATAGGTGTGATATATGGGTGATTTTTCACATGTTTGGAAATCGGTATCATAATGTTTAACAAAAAGTCACAACTTATTTCCAAGTTTTGAAATTACTATAAATCTTCAAAGGCAAGATTCTCTCCCAACCCATATTCACGGCATAGGTCAGACTATTTATGATAATTGGGAGAGTACAATCAACGTCCTTTTCAAGGAACCCAAATATGTGGCCTTTAACTTACTTGTTCCATCATGGCGAATGTGATGGCTACATGTGTGGAACTTCGTGAGTTTAGGGGACGCTATGTAATAGGTTTTTTTTTGGGGGGGGGGGTAATCAAAAATGGGTTTGACTACTCTACGTGTGTGGAACTTCATGGCTTTAGAGGACTCTATGCATTAAGATTTGGGGCGGGGGGTGAGGTGGGGTTATCATACATGGGTCTTTCTACTCTATAAGGTTGTATGTGAGTGGTATATGGGAAGGTTTGTAGTGATGAGTCAACACCACAAAGGCATGTGTTATGATGAGATTGAATTGTGCGCTTGATATCTATTGACCATCTCATGTTGCATATGCTTTAATATGTTGGCAACACTCCAAACCAAATATATTTCAAACAAGTACTAGCATTCAAGTAGACTAAAGTATATTAACATAGCGTGTAGGTTGGATCTTAAGATTTGCAAAGCTCTTTCACAAAAATGATGTTGACATGTGCCGCAAAATAAGACTTCAGACCTTGGACAACTAACCAACTGATTCAACTATTAGTTAACTAGTTGCCTTTTGTAACTATAGTTGTTTGCAATTAAACCTGCCAAAAAATGTAGTTGACTATAGTTATATCTTGTTAACAAAAGTTGAGTGCAGCCTATTCACGAAATTATGTCGTAGTGTTGCAGTTTCACTAGTGTGTTATTTGTGTTGGTGGTGCACATGGAGGTTGTTCCGGAGCCCAACACTGTGAGTGATCATATAATGGCATTTCTTGATGATCCTCAATGACCCGAGCATATCAAAGACCCTCAACTGAAGCAAATCAAGAGGCGGACTCACTAGAAAGAAGGCCGAACGCTTTGACATGAAAATGGTAGGGCCCCATGACAATTTTTTTTTAATTTTAATTTTAATTTTTTTTGCCATTTTTTGTGTGTCAAAGCCAACAAGGATGAATAGCGTTTAGTGATTTTTCTTCCATATATGGGAATTGTGTAACTTCTTTGTCGTGCAAAAGATCCCATGTGAAAGTTTTCTTATATTTTTGGCTACTCAAAAAGATGTAGATATTATGTTTACTCATTAGATATGGAATCCATTCAAGCTTACTCATTAGATATAGATTTCATGTATATTATTGAATGCACATGGAGCGATTTCTCTATTTGTTCAGTGTAGAGATCTTCTTACAATGACCTATTTTCCCTTTCTAAATTGTTATATTTTTGGCTACTCGTTCAAGCTTGCTCACTAGATTCCATTTTTATTATTGAATGTCCGCGAAGGAATGTTCTATCTTTGTTTAGTTTTAGAGATCTTCTAGTTCTAGATCTAGATGCCAGTCTCCTTCCTAGGTAATTGCTAAGGTGGGAGAGAGGGAATTACTGCATACAAGTGTGTCTTTTATTCATCCAACATAGAAGCATTGAAATAGTAAATGGTTCATATTTGTTTATTTTAAGTCATTTAGACACTATATTTAGGTTTAAAGACCCCAAATTAGTCTAGTCCAAGTCATTTGAGATGAATTTGCCAAAAATCTATAGGGGACAAGTTTTTATGTTGGATGAATGAGACTTACTTTACTTGATGAATCCTTACATTGCAAAGTAAATCCTCGTTTGATTAGTCCTTAAATTTCAAGGTAATAGTGGCCTTCTCGTATAGAAAGGTTTGAAGCACACTCTTGCACATGTGTAGTGCAACAAGTTAGTGGCTAAGGCCTCCAAGTGGGGGCTATGAGGTTCAAGGCTCGAGAATCCCTTGGCCATCACCCTTAGCATAGCCTTGAAGGTGGTTAACCCCAAAGCGACATGGAGGACAGAAATTGTCCTCGACTATTTTCAATCTGAATTTGAAGGCATTTTGCCGAACTGCTCTAGAAAAATTCAATAAATAGCAATTGTACAAATCTGCGAGATCAACCCAACGACATCAAAAACAAAAAAAATTGAGGATGGACTGTAATTTCTATGAAGCTCGAAGGTTTTAGGCTATCCTGCAATACCATGTCGCAACACAAAACCACCGGGCTGAAGCTGACGTCACTCGGAGTTCGTTGACCGAAGATCTAGCCGCTCAAAGTGGCTCGAAAAATTTCATGAAGTTGCACTTGCTATGAGTTGTAATGTGGCTGTTTGGATTTGCATATTTATTACTTCACAAATTCTCCCAAATTTATGTAAGAAATGCTCTTTTGTTTGCAGTTTCTGACAACCCTATGCACATGACATCGAGTACAACAAAGTTTTGTAGTTTTTGCAAATTTTTCAAGTGGAGAGGGGAGCTAGTATGTGGAGCTCAAATTTCTTAGTTGAAGTCGCTGTGAAATCTGGAGTGTTGTTGGCCGTATCGAGGAATGAGGCGAGAAAAAGCACAAGAAACCCTACAAGTTGTTCGGTACTGATAGGTGCTTTCGATGCAAAGAAATTTATTGAAAAAGAGAATGGACGGTTCAAAATTTTGAAGTGATCTGGTCCCTACTACACCCTCCCTTTATACGGTTGGATATACATCTATAGCCATCGATCTCCCCGAAGAAAATTAAAAAATGAACACCTGCTGCATGGATTCTTCCAGACCTTGGACAACTGCCAAAATAACTATAGTTAACTATATTTTTTCAATACATTTTAGGGAACAACTGTAGTTAACTAGAAAATATCAAACCAATTTGAAGAACAACTAAAGTTAACTAGAAAAATTTAAGACCAAACTCAAGAACAACTATAGTTAACTAGAAAAATTCCAAGCATTATTTTATATTCAAAGAAGTTTGCCTCTTGATTTGTTTCAGTTGAGGGTCTTGAATATGCTTGGGCCATTGAGGATCATCAAGAAACGCCTTTATACAATCACTCACAATGTTGGGCTCCAGAACGACCTCCATGTACACAACCAACACAAATAACACACTACACTAAATAGGATATTCAATGTTTGATTTTATTTAATGTTGTTACCACCCTACCCTACTCAACACTAATTTTCAATTTTTTGACAATTAGTGTTAGAAGATATTTGAAGATGTGTTGGAATTCTTCTTTTATCATTGTTTTTTTTTCATATCCTTACTAACACTAAATTCAAACATGTAACTTCCACATATTACCATAGTTGATATTTAGTGTTTGAGTTTACATTTAATGCTACTTACTTTCATAGGGTTATTGGTATTTAGTGTATGCGTTCATATTTAGTGTATCAAACACTAAATATCTTATTTAGTGTAGTGACACTACAAGTCTACAACACTACAACATAATTCCGTGGACATGTTGCGCTCAACTTTAGTTAACTAGATAAAACTATAGTTAACTAGATTTTTTGGCAGACCAAATTTAAAACAACTATAGTTAACTACATTTTTTGGCAGGTCAAATCGCAAACAACTATAGTTACGAAAGGCAACTAGTTAACTAATAGTTGAATTAGTTGGTTAGTTGTCCAAGGTCTAGATTCTTCCTCGAGGAATATCCTATGTCACTTTGGGGTTAAGTACCTAAGATACAATAGGTGAAGGCCTACCACCACATTATGCATGCTTTTTAATGAGATGACAATATAAATATTGAATATATAAAAATTACCACTAAATTTACCAGCAATAAAAAAATTGCTATGTCGAAACGAAGAACCTATCATTATTATAAAATAAAAATTTGAGAGTGGCCGTATCCAAAATAAAGACAGGTCTAAGATGAGTGATAGATGACATAGATGGCCTCAATGGACCACACATGTCATGCTTGGCCATTTGTGACCTATTTATGTTGAAAAGAGGTGTCACAAGGACCTCCTACTAGTGCCTAGAGATTGAAAGAAAACGAGTGCAATCACTTGGCCAATAACGACTTCAGCCATTTTCTCCTGAACTCTGTCAGACAGCCTATTGGAGGATTTTTTTGGGTTTCAAACTCTGTCTTATCTTGTGCATATCGTTGTTATTTTAAGGCTTTTAGGGCACTGGTAGAGGCACAGTTGAACATGTGGATTTTAATTCCTGTGGCGTTGATTTTATTTTTACCGGAAAAAATAACTTAACCCTATGTTAAGGAGCCAATGTGTTTTTTTTTTGGTTTTTCTTTTCTTTTCTTTTCTGGGCTATGGCTGCCATAGCCATGAATGGCAGTACTATACTGTTCATGGTATTTAGTGTGACATGTGTAAGAGTGTCACTTACCTTGTTTTGAGGTGTATGCTAGGTTACACTAATGATCAACAACTTCACAGTTAGTGTCGCCTCATGGCACATGGTGCTCAAGTGCACTTACCTGAATATCTTGGCGTGAGTATGTTCAATCGTGTTATGAGGTGTATACATGTGTTACACAATGGTCTCCAAGTTGACTAAAGTGTACACAATTGACACTTGGCATTAGTACGCTCAAGAATATCTTCCTCTTGCATACTAAAATGTAAACATATTTGGTCCGGGATGACCCTATACTACCAGATGATAGTGGAGAGGCACCCAAAACCAAATGGAGTGGTTGGCCGTTTGATTTCCGACATTGAAATCTTTGCTCTACTTGATGGAAAAACTAGTAAGGTGGCCACGCGCCTCCTGTGTTCCAAAAAAATAAAAATAAAATGTAAACACATGACACTTGCCACTTCTATACACCATATATCTTCCCCTTGCATACTAAAACGCAAAATTATCATTTCAAATATTCCAATGTGCTATGCTAAATGTCATAATCTAAAACAAATTCACTTCAAAAAGTTAGTTATGTCGATGAATAGTATCACATTCGCAATTAGTAACGTGACATTTTGAGACCTCTATGCATATGGTTTAAGCCCTTGGCAAATAGTGTACGCGATGCTAAATACCATAAACGGTCTACTTTTGATGTAGACAAAGCCGAGGAACTAAAGGTTGTTGCCAATGCGGCTTTTCAAGGTAAATAAGGTAGAGGGTGGTAAAACCAACACCCCACTCAAAAGCAACATCTACAAACGTCTCCCAATCACCAACACTCTACTACCTGGAACCATTTCCCAAGGAAAGAAGTGCCCATGCCCACATGGTGGCGGGTTTAGGTGCCATTAGTGGCGCCACCACATATTGGCCTCCACTACCTCCATATAGGGTAGGTAACAAGCTCCACTTTATCTCGGATTGGTTCAAGATGGGTTTAGGGTGGCTTGTCAATGCCTATTCTAGCCATTCTATTGACGCAGCCAGTGGGGTGGTTCAAGCTCACAAAGCCAAGGAGGTAGGCCCACAAAGCCAAGGGGGTCAGTTATGGGCAGCAAGGGGGTTGGTACTCAGGATGCAAAGGGACAGTTCTACAACCGGGTGGGATCATGGAGATGGCCATGTTGGACTTTGATCTAGCTTGGATTTTGTACCCACCTATGTTGTGTTGGTTCTAGGCAATGAAGGTGGGGGTCCTCATCATATGCAAGGTTGTCATACGTAGGGCCTAGGAATCGGTTTAAAGAACAAAGCTACACCATTTATGGTATGTAGTGTCACATACTATTCGGAGTTACATTGTGCTATAGCTTTTTATTATAGGTTTCATTTTTTTTACTAATGGAGGTCAAATTGGTTGTTTGGACACTATAAAACATTATAATTTTTACTTGGTAAAAATTTACACTAACTATAAAATGTTATAGAATTGCGGAACTCCGAATAGTAAGTGACACTATATACCATAAACGGTGTAGTGGTTGTACCTTTGAATATTCATCAAACATTCAATCGAGGCTTAATTATTCTTTTCTTTCTACCAGTGTTTAGCCCAAAGTCTAATATGAATGTATAGTTTTTATATCAACCACATAGCCATATGTGTGTGCAATAGCTTAAAGTGTTGGTTTAAGCACCCTCCACCTTAGTGGCAAGGACTCCAGCACAACTTTTCATGCATCTTGTCACTTAATTGGCGAGGGTTTCCATATTTTGAGAAGCTAGATATCTGTCTACAGAGGTTGCAGGAAATTCTGGAATTAAACTAGCATTGAGAAATTTTGGCAACTCAAGAAAGCATTGCAGATTTACACACTATCTCCGTGAAGGTTTGTACACAGGATCTCTAATTCAATTGTAGATGTAAGCCTAATTCAATATGTATCAAAAACGTAGTTTTATTGAAGACATGAGAACTTTGTAGGAACTCTTGACATTGCTGTCGTCTGTCGAAGTTTTACGACAGAAGCGTAACGAGTAATCTTTTGTGATGAACCACCCTTCAAACTTGCATTGGCCTACTGCGATGAAAGCAGGTGTTATGTGAAAGGTGATCCAGTTCAAGCACTTATGTGCAGGAAGAGAAGACGTATTCATCGTTTCGATGAAAGACTTACCATAAGTAGGTGCAAAAGTACAACTTCGATCAAAAGTTCGTCACTTCGAATTTGTAGAAAGGCTTTTTTCAAGAGGATGATGCCATTTTATCAATTTAGATTGTTGGTTCAATTCCTTCAAAGCTCTTTCGCTCTGACAAGGTTGTTAATAAAACTTGCAGGTTGTTTATGCAGGTTTGTTGTTCATTTCGTGGTTGTGTTTCTCTATTGCAGATGAGGCCTCCGGATGCACGCATGCAGTGCTCCTGCTCATACAAATGTAGACATGGCAGCGATGGTTACGCCTGGGTGTGTCGGAGGACATGGCATAACCATCAGCGGCTATCCGCAGCAGGCAAAGTATATTCATGTATTCGACGCAGTTTGGAAGGGTAGAGGGCAGCACAACAAAGTAGCACAACACAGAGACCTCAACGTGCACGGTATTTTATCTGCACTTGTGAAATATGTGGAGGTAAAGAGTGGCGAAGTAGGAACACTATTGCTAAGCACCTGCGACAACAATTAGTAAGAGGACGCCTCCACAATCCTGCACCATGTTTGTTGAGAAATCCGAGCGTAACGGAGGAGGATGCTAGATTAATATCGCATGAAGGACTTGTGGAACCCATGGAAAATATAAGGGAGGGTGAAGGGCAGTCCAACAACGCAAATGTGCAGGTTAATGGACATGTTGGTTTTGTGGAGGCGAATAGATGCACAGGTGAGAACGAAGAGAATGCAATTCAAGAAAAACTTGTAACAATAGGTGAGGCGCTTCTGACCCACACTATTGAATTGCATGCTTTATTCGATAAGAATCATATGTCTACGGGTTTGCAAGGACAAATTTTGCGCTTTTTGTTTGATTCACGTGATTCGCATTCGGAGAATGGTGAGGAAGTATTTGATGTAGGGAAGCTGTCATTAGGAGAATTGCTAACATCGAAAGGAAAAGAGGGGAACGTTGAACTTAGCAGTGTGGCCGTACCAACGTCTTGGAAGCAATTGATCAGCCTGTATCAGAAATTAGGTATGCTAGCAGCTCAGAGGTGGAGAATATGTGTAGGACCCGATGATAGTCAGCATGAACCGCATTTATTGCCTCCACATGAAGAGAATGTAGTAGATAGAAGATTAGAATGTTTTTGCGTACTAAGATCTCGTAAAACATACAAGAATGATTGTATCGGATGCGGACAAAAATGTGGGAAATGCCATAGGTTAAAAAAACTTGCTATTGCTTTTGAATACATAGAAATTAAGAGCTGGCTTGGTTGTATATGTCGGAGTCATACATTTTATTACAAGATGTTGGAACTATGGAGGAACTGGTCGGATTGGATGGGACATGGTCCAAACTATGAACTACGTAACGTGAGGCAGTTTTCGCACGGAGCGAAGTTCCAGGAGTATCAATTTTTTTGGAATACGGAGAACACCTGGGAAGGGCCGCGGCGATGTCAAGCGAAGGGTTGTGGACAATATTACAAAACATTCTCTGATTCAATGAAGTCCGCAGAATTGTGCGAAAATTTTAATTCCGAAAGATGTGAGTATGTATTCTGTGAGGTAAAGTAAGCACCCCCTTGATTTTCAAGATAAAGGGCTGGTTTGTGCTTATCCTTAGTTCACAAATAATATTTACTAAAATTTGAAAGTTTTGTAAATGAAAAGGTTCTAGTTAGCCTTCTAAACATTTAATTAGTCCATCATAAGCTTAGTTGCCGTGGAATAGGCAACTTAGATCCTTCTAATGTAGTTATCCTACTAGAACTCAATACAAAGTGGCCTATAAGCTAATATGATATTTAAAGATTTCTAACTATTTGAAAAATAAAATAAGGAGAGAAGTTTTCTGTGAGCTGCCTCACGGAAATGCTCATAACTACTAATCAAATTTTTAGAATGGAATAAAACTAATTGGACCAGAAAGAGAACTTTAATAGCTACCTGAATATGTAAAGATAACAAGAAACAAACATTATAGCAAGTCGAAGTGAAGCTACAAAGTCAGCAGTACCAAATTTGAAGTTGTCTCACTGTAATGCCTATCACTTCTAGAGAGAGTTGTGAATTTTTACAAGATTAATTTTGCTGAAAAAAAAACTTTAAGAACTATCCAAGCATATAAAACATGTTAGAATTGAACTTCAGATGAATATATGGTAAGCTTTTAAATTCTGCTGTACCTTTCAACCCAAAATCACTAACTAAATTTATATTTTATAGAAACTAATTATATTTTATCAACAAAAGAAAAAGAGATTTGAATACACTATGACACAAAGAATAAAGACTAAATAAATAACAAGAAAAATACTTTTATTAAGTGTTAAAATACCTCACTTCATCCTAAAAAAATACTCACCCTCAAAACTACTAAGTAACTAACTACGGGTCCTTCGATCGAAATTGGAAGTGGTTGGGGTTGGAGAAGAGAGAAACTAAGCTTGAAGGAGTTCGGATCTCCGAAAGTCCGAGAACGAGAATAAGTAGTGGAAGAGTAAGAGAGATGCATCAATGAACTTCGACACCCCTTAAATAAGATTGCTTCACGCGGTGGGGTCGACTTTTCTTGTTGATTTTTCTTTTGCCACATACCCCCTTGCATTGGATCCTTTTAGCCACCGTCGACTATTTTCATCTAAACTTCATCCATTTTTGATTTAGTAGTGTCAAAAGACACTTGCTAAAATGGATCTCACATCGTCGAGGCGAATCGGCTAAGTCAAAGGGCATCTTTGATTTTCAACGTTGTTTGCTCCACTAGTTTGATCGTTTTGGCGCGTAGTCATCTCGGATCATTGGAATATTCTACACTTTAAGTTTTGTCAACTATTCACTTATTAATTTTAGCTTAGTCAATCCTAAAATAATCATCTAATAATCCAATTCCACTTGT